>JAILYA010000040.1:1200000-1797500 GCA_021437795.1 Rhodamnia rubescens
GTTGCATGTGGATACAAATAGGGGTGAACAAATCGAACCGACCGGATCGGGATCTCCGGGACTGGACCGGGATCGGTGGTCCGGTTCCTGATTTTAGAGGGCGGCAGCCCGGTTCATGGTTCTCAAAATTGGAACCGGTAGCTGAGTGGTCTGGTTCCCCAATCTAGGGGAAAAAATCGGACTAGACCAGTTGAATTTTTTTTTTTATTTTTTTAAAAGTAACCCTAAATCTATTTAGGGTTACTTCTTTCTTTCGCACTTGCAGTCGCAGCCCTTTTTTCCCCTACACCTCTCTCACGTCTCTATGAAGTCTCACACGTGCCTTGGGCTTGAATGCAAGTGTTGTCAAGTGCAAGTGTCCGATTACAATTAACAATGGATTTCGCAATCCTTCCGGCCGAGCGATAAGCAGAGGCACAGTATAGGTAGCATTGAGCAAAGAATCCCTGAGAAGCCCCATATTTTCTATCGATGATCTTGGTGAAGTGTTTTATGGCTTCGGAGTAGAGGCCAGCATCGAGAGCATCAACAGCAGCTGCACGGCGGCAAAGGAGGAATTTCACGTGGCTGAGGAGTTGGTTGATGGAGTCTAATGCCGATTCAGTCAGACGTGGGTTGGCCTTTTTTTCGATGATTGTTTCACTAAAGCTTGGCAAATCAGGAAAAGAGTAGCGGTCGTCGGACCAACACACGCTCTCACGTCGGAATGCATCAGTGGCCAAGCGTTTTCGTATTTGTAGAAGTACCAGAGAGTCCTCCATCAGGCCCAAATGGCAGCATGCTTTACCCAGAACCAAATACCTACATAAGATGAGTGTACAAACTCTAAGCCACTAGTGATAAAACACCATCAAACATCACAAAAGGCGTGGAGAAATTTATCATATTACTGGTTCCTTGGAACTGCTCGGGAACCGGACCAGATCGACCATCCGGTCCCTAGTTCCGGAAAATGAGAATCGGGAGCACCGGTCCGGTTCCCGATTCTTGAGGGGAACAGGACCGGACCGGGACCCGATCATCCCTAAATACGATAGAACCAAAATGAGGGTGGGAATAGAATAATTGCTTTTAAAAAGATAATTGTATACACCGTATTCGAACTTTGACCTAATATGCAATATCGTCTATGAACTTCTAATTTGTTTAATGAAGTCCATGAATTTTTAGTATATGTTCAATAGTGTCTCTAGACTACATGACAATATTTCGTATTATCCTTTCATTATCAAGGTAACGGAATTTGCTGATTTGGATTCTAATCTGCTAAGTTTGAATGGTGGATTAAAAAAATAACGTTATACATGAATATCCATGCAAGATATTCAACTCAAATCATGATATAATAATCTACATCATCAACGTGGATAATCATTCCTTTCAAATTGAACAAATGAAAACAAATTAAAATGATTATTACATTTCGATTTGAGTTGAATATCTCGAATAGTCCATGCGTTTGCATTATTAGGTAACATGTTTGTTTTTGGGATTCAGATTGAGTTTCTCGAAAGAACATCAACGGGATAATTTTTTGTTACAATTTTTACGATGACACGTTTAGTCATACGTGCAACTTGGGAAAACGATAACTCGAAGTGAAAAGTTTGAGATCATTAATATAGAACACAAATTACCTATAGTGGCTAGCAATATACGGAACATGATCGTAAGCATAGATTAGAGTCGTCAAGTAAAGTGAAGGGAAGTCGGGAGGTTTGTGTTGACGCCTAAATTTTGACTAATATATTTTTTGCATAAAAATTAGAACTAATTTTAGTTCTAAACAAAAATCATCTCACATATTCATTTAGCATTGGCATATAATTTGAGCTTAATTTAACGAGGGTCTGGACTAGGCATGGGGTGGAAAAATGCACCAAGAAAATTTGGGTTTGAAAGAAATATTTTCTCGGGGACCGTATTGCAAATACTCGGAACTTAGGGATCCGTATTGCAAATACTTGAAACTTCGGGGACTGCATTGCAAATACCAAAAGAAGATGGGGAAAGGAAGATGGTGAAAGGAAGATGAAGAAGAGAAGATGAAAATGGAAGATGAAGAAAGGAAGATGAAGATGAAGAAGAGAAGATGAAAATGGAAGATGGAGAAATGAAGGTGAAGAAGAGAAGATGAAGATGAAGAAGAGAAGATGAAGATGGAGAAAAGAAGATGAAAATGGAAGGTGGGGAAATGAAGATGAAGAAAAGAAGATGAAGATGAAGAAAGGAAGATGAAAATGGAAGGTGAGGAAATGAAGATGAAGAATGAAGGATGAAGAACTTTGCCTATAAAAGAATAAGAGTTCTTGAAGAGAGAGGAGGGTTTTTGGGAGTGGAAGAGAATTGAGAGAGTTTTTGAGAGGAATTCTTTAGAGAGGAAAAAGAGAATTCTTGAGAAAAAATTTTGAGAGAGTTTTAAGAGGGCTTGAGTGTTTTGAAGCTCGGTGCTACCATTACCAATTTCTGCACCCATCAACACAAGCCACAAGTTCATCACCATCGTTCAAGCTCGCCGCAAAAAAGGAAAGCTAAGTGATTTCCTAACTTCCTCTAAGTTCGGATACAAATTAGCCCGGATTTTCTACACTGTTTTTTTCTCTACGTTTTTATGTTAAATAACATTTGCATATCAACGATGAGACGTCAATGGTACGAGAATAGAAGGAGAGCAAAAGGAAAAAATATCAACGCCCGTATTGCGAGCCTCATGAAATTCTAGCGAGATGAGAAAGAAGCGTGAAGGAGAGATAGGACCAAGAGATTTCTCGGTCTAACGAGTCACCAAATCGGTCCAATGGTTAAGACAAGCCCGAAGCAAAGTTTGGTGCACGAGTTCAAATTGGGGAGTAATCTTGAACCTATTTCATTCTAATTCCATGTAATTTCTTTATTTCAAACAAATGTCAAGGGAAGAAAAACCCAAAAAAATTGATTCTTTGATCTTCAAGTAGAATTCATCAAATTTGTCAAATCCATTATTTTTTTTTATGAATTTTAAGGTACCGAAAGGGCATTAGTTGTAATTAATGTAACCAAGTCCCCGGACTCTTAATCTACGGTTCGTAGAAATAAGATAGTTTTCTCCCGCTATTTTATTTAGGTTTCTAATCGACCTACCGAAAATGATTAGTGGCGACTCCAAATTCAAATCACATTGCATGTTAATCATTCGAACCTTAAGTTGCGATTTGGTATGGACTTGGGAGAGTCCGAGTTAGGTTAGTTAATTAATTAACCCGATAATCCATTAGCCTGGAAATGATAAACTTGTTTATTTTTTTTTTTTAGGTCGCGACAACTTGGCGACTCACTGGGGACCCAAAGAGGACTTAGGCCGGATAAGTTCATGAAAAGGAAAATTACTTGATTTCGCAATCTTGGTTGAATTTTAATCCATAGGTGTTAAATGGTTTTGCGGGAAAGGGAGTTATAAGGGGATGAGTGTTTGCTAACCTTTTTGTGTAGGTTGAAGGAGATTGTGTATGGTTTATATTGAAGTGTTGGATGCTATGAACCGCCGCGCATGTTTTTACTGTTTTTACATTTACACTTAGCACATACAACCCGCCATTGAACCCGAATGGCTAGGCTTAGGATGGTACTTGATTAGGGATACTCCGGCCATCGTCGTGCGGCCCGAGTCGCTCTTCTCGAGTCCCGAACTATTTCAAATCGGTGCCAAGAGTTAACACCTCCATCATTCGCCGTGTGATGTGGGTCGTTACTTGGTTGAGCTGGATGTCTACGGGGGATCTTGGTTCAATCGCAAGCCGATGTGGTTTAGTCTGGATATCCCTGGGGCTCCACTTTTGTCAAGCCATGCTAGATAGAAATCGAACCTTACGAGCATTTTCATGCGCATGTCTTTGTGTTTAACACTTCCTCTCCAAAGGAGGTAATTTCTTGAGCTTTATCACTGATTTTTCTTATCTTGTTTTGGGTCGGTCCATGATCTAGGTTGAGTCATTTGGCACACGAATGGGTCGCATTGATATCCCTTCACAATTGAAAGAACTTGTCTTCATAAAAAATGTTCGGAAGATCATAATCTCTCATGACAAAAACTTTTGCAGCAATCCGATACATTTTCCTTTTAATAAGGAATTAATAGCCAGATGGAGCAGGCTGGAATTTCACATGTTTTCGGACTCCAGATTCATTTTACAATTTAGAACTAAAAACGTGCCTTTTTGTGGAATTACCAAACATGAAAGTTCTAGATCGTTGTTTCAACTAATAGCTTGCAAAATTTCAGTCTCTAATTCATTTTTTTAAGAGGTCTTCCATTCTTTTGTTGGAAACCGGATAAAGCAATTTTCTAGATGAATTTGTGTAAAGAAGTATTAAACTGCATTGATCCGTGTGGAACCCGCCGTAGAGTAAAACATAAAAGTTGTTCGTCGGTATGTCATCTGTCAGCTCCTAAATTTTGGCATTGTGTTGATCAATGTACGAATTAAGATGAATTTTCTCGTAAACATCGACGAAACTGAAAATTGCCCGATGCGATCTTTTGGTCATGTCTAGTTCGTTCATTGAGTCTAGAAGGAAGTCATGGACCGACCCTCTATCCTCGCTCATTGTACTTACTCTTGGCTTGTCGCTTTTCAGGAAATTTATCACGGATCCTCCGCATATTACTCGATTGGTGGCGAAAAGAATGGCCGACATTAACGCCGATGTCCATGAGACTTTGAATGAACAGCTCGGTGCTCTAATCGAGCGATTTGAAGGGATGATGTATCACAAGATGATGGCTAACTTCATAGCCAAGCTTCAACCATCCAGCTCAAGCCCTCCGCCGGTTGTGCCAGCTCTAATTCCCTCGGCGAGCAATTCCAAAGCAAGGCCCCGGAAGGTGTTCCCTATCGGCTATACCATTGGAAGATATTATTATAACGAGCACGGGTTCGAGTGTACCACCCTCGATTCCAGCTCCCCAAACCAATCCGATGACGATAACCAACGACCAACAAGTTTGTCATCATGGGGGATATATGATGAGGGAAACCTAGTGGATTCGAAGTATACGACCTAGATGAGTTCGGTCCAGATTATGAGGAAGTTCGTCAAGATTTCGAACGACATGAGGAGGTCAAGCCTTTGACCGGTGAACAAATTATGTCGGTCGGCCCTAGGCGATGCGAAAAATCCTAAAGAAGTTAAGATCGGGGCAAGCCTTTCCTCGGAAATGTCCGAGCGCCCGATCGAGACTCTTGAAGGATTACCAAGACGTTTTCGCCTGGTCCTATGCAGATATGCCCGGTCTTGACCGTTCCATTGTCGAGCATTGTTTGCCGATCGATCCTTCGGCTAAGCCGGTCGTGCAAAAGTCAAGGAGGGCCAGGCCGAATTAGTGCGGAAGATCAAAGAGGAGGTCATGAAACTTCTCGATGTAGGATTCATTGAGACTATAGAATATTTCGATTGGGTCGCTAATATAGTCCCCGTCATGAAGAAAGACGGCCGCATTCGGGTTTGTGTCGATTATCGAGACTTGAACAAGGCCATCCTAAAGATGATTTTCCCCTCCCGCATATCGACGTACTTGTTGACAAGACTTGCGGGGGTTTGAATTGTTTTCATTCATGGATGGTTTCTCCGGGTACAATCAAATCCTAATGAATGTCAATGACAAGTTGAAAACCACTTTGACCACACCATGGGGAATGTTCCATTACCGGGTAATGCCGTTCGGTCTCGTAAGCTTGGAGCCACTTATCAACGAGCCATGGTTGCCCTTTTCCATGACATGATGCATAATGAGATTGAGATTTACGTCGATGACATGATAGCAAAAACGAGGCATGGAGAAGATCACGTCGAAACGCTGAAGAAATTGTTCGACGGACTCCGAAAGTACAAGTTACGCCTCAACCCCGCCAAGTGTGTCTTTGGAACCAGCTCGGGCAAGCTACTCGGTTTCGTGGTAAGCGGTAAGGGCATTGAAGTCGACCCTTCGAAAGTTAAGGCTATTCGTGACCTTAGGCCGCCGACGACGGTTAAAGAAGTTCGAAACTTGATGGGTAGGCTAAACTATATTGCTCGATTCATCTCTCGGTTATCGAAACCGCTAAGCCATTCCTCAAGCTATTAAAGAAGAATGCGCTAGTCCAATGGGATAGCGAATGTGAAGAAGCTTTTGAAAAGCTGAAGCAAGATCTTATGAATCCACCCGTGCTTGTTCCTCCAACACCGGAGCAACCTTTAATCCTCTACCTCACAATCCTTAGTGAATCCTTGGGTGCTATGCTAGCCCAAGAGAAGCAGGAGGATGGGAAAGAACGAGCCATTTATTATCTCGAGCAAGAAATTCACAACTTCGAAAATGAAATACTTCAAGTAGAGAAAACATGTGCGGCGTTAGTGCAGGTACTGCACGGGCTTCGGCAATATACCTTGCATTACCAAGTGCTTCGGTGACGGAATGCCATCCTATCAAATACTTGCTTAATCAACCCGCCTTGATTGGTAGACTTGCCAAATGGCAAATCCTCATCTCCGAGTTTGCCGTTCAATATTTGTCCCATAAGTCAATTAAGAGACGAGCCATAGCAGATGTCCTAGCTGAAAATCCCGGGCGAGATGATAATGCCTATCATTCCGAGGATCGAATCATGTCGGTGGAGGATTACATCTGGATTATGTATTTTGACGGAGCTGTCAATTTATCGGGGTCGGCACGGGCGAGGTTACGATATCTCCAGGTGGTCGGCATTATCGTGTGGTAGCAAAATTAGTATTCCCTTGCACAAATAACATAGCAAAATATGAGGCATGCATCCTCGGTCTGCAGGCTGCGATTGAAATGGGGATAGCCCGACTCAAGGTGTTCGGAGATTCCACTTTGATTATCCTTCGATCGTTGGAAAGTGGAAGACGAGAGATGCTAAATTGCTACCCTACCATAAGTATCTGGATGAATTGGTGGAGGAATTTGAAGATATCTCATTTGAATATCTCGTCCAGGGACTCATAATCGATTCGGCGATGCATTGGCTACCTTGTCTTCAATGTTACAAGTCGCCAATGGACTTGAGGTTGACCCACCTGAACCTCGAGGTACTAAAAAAGTCGGCATATTGTATGACCGTGATCAATGAACCCGATGGTAAGCCATGGTACCATGACATCAAGACTTATATTCGAAGCGGGAGTTCCCGAAAAAAGTACCGTATCCGACCAAAAGTACATAAGGAAGATGGTCTCGAAGTTCTTCTTGAATGGAGAGAATTTGTACAAGCGGTCATTCGATTCTGTCCTACTAAGATGCGTTGACTCAACCGAAGCAATTCGTCGATAATGGAAGTACATGAAGGGATCCCGTGGTCCACACATGAACGGCCACTTTTTAGCTAAGAAGATTATGAGGTTGGGTTATTATTGGCTCACACTCGAAAGAGATTGTATTCGCATGTTCGGGAGTCACAAATATCAAATTCATGGTGACAAGATTAATGTCCCTCCAAATGAGTTGCATCGATTATCCGAACCATGGCCGTTTTCTATGTGGGGGATTGATGTTATCGGTCCTATCAACCCTAAAGCATCCAATGGGCATCGATTCATCTTGGTGGCGATTGACTATTTCTCCAAATGGATCGAAGCCGCATTCTATTTAGCAATCACGGCACGAAATATCGCGAACTTTATCCGCCGGGATATCATTGCTCGATACGGTTCACCTGAAGCCATAATCACCGACAATGGCTCGAACTTAAACAACAAACTAATGGACGAATTGTTTAAGGAATTCAAGATCAAGCATCCGAACTCTTCCCCGTACCATCCTCGGATGAATGGAGCAAGTAGAAGCCGCCAATAAGAACATTAAGAAAATTTTAGCGAAGACGGCTGAAAACTATTGCGATTGGCATGAGAGATTACCATTTGCACTTATGGCGTATCGGACCTCGATCCGGACATCTACTTGGGGCAACCCCGTATTCTCTTGTATATGGAATGGAGTTTGTTCTACCGGTTGAAGTGGAAATTCCTTCCTTACGTATACGATCTCAAGCTAAGGCGACGGAAGTTGAATGGATCCAAGCAGAGAGCAAGCCAATTGAATTCGATCGACGAAAAAAGACTTAAGTTGTATGTCATGGCCGGTGTTATCAGCAGAGAGTTGCTAAATCATTCAACAAAAAAGTTCGGCCTCGATATTTTCAGATCAATGACTTGGTCTTGAGAAAATTATTGCCAATAGTCCCACTCCCGGAAGGGAAATTCGCTCCAAACTATGGTGGCCCATATATAGTAAAGAAGGTGCTCCATGGTGGTGCTTTAATTCGGGCTGAGATGGATGGTCGTGTCTTTACCAATCCAGTCAATTCGACGCTTTAAAGAAATATTATGCTCGATTCACTCGATGTTTTCATAATCGAGTTATAATATTAATACTGATTCACGAGTTGTTCACATTTGAGCATTCGTTTGTTTCCTCGCTACTAATATTTGTTGAGAGATTGTTTCGAATGGGGAGCCTCTCGGCCCAATTGGATTGACCATCGGGTGCATGAGATTTATATATTCGCGAGTAAAAGGGGTTATCTTGCGAAAAAAAATATGACGACCAAGATGAAATGAGTAAAAACTTACATTCATTTCATCATCGAAAAGCCTTACAAATAGATCAACGGGGTGGGAACGTAAAGCCAAACCGAGCCCTAATGAGCATCACAAAGGAGTTTAACCGACTCTCCATACAATTGATGCTCCGCCTACACCGATCGCTCCGAGAATCGAGATCCGCCAACTTAAAGAGGAGGAGCTCACATTTCTCTTTGAGGTCGGCTACCTTGTCCTCGTGATGCTCGGCAGCAGATTCCAGGTCATGGATCAGCATTCTCCCGCGGGCTATATCCAGGATCGGATCGTCCAGCCTTTCTTCCAGCCATGTGCATTGAAATTTTAAAACAATATTGAGCGGATCGCGCTCGAAAATGGTCCGGGACATGGCCAAACATCCCACCAAGTTTCCCCTCTCACGAATCAGCGGGGAGACTTGTTCGTTACCGTAGTCAAGGGCCTTCTTATAATTGTTCTACAAGATGGACAACACTAGGCTGTCCGACCGATCCCCGATAGCGTGCCTTCACAAGGTGGGCCAAAGTAACATTTTGATGAGCAACATGGTAAGCCTCCGGGGAAGTTAGTGAAGAGGGTGGGGAAGATCCCGTATTCCTCCTCTAACTTGGTACCTTCAATAGAAGCGGTGTCCATATCCCTAAACATAAGACGAATCTCGGTTTCGGCTTCCGGATGGTTGGCTATATAAGAGTAGCCCTGGCCTAGGAGATTATAAAGTTTCTCCCATTTGGCCAAAACTTCGGGCGAGAAGGCATGTGCAAGAAGGAAGCCATTGTTGTTGAAGGAGCTAAAAAGAGTGGATGCAAAAGAGTGCTTAGAAGGTTGGAGATGAAGATATGAAAGTGATAATTGTCTCGGCGTTAAATCCCAATTTAAAGGGCAGAAAAAATAGCAATTCTTGCGAGCCGAATTAATTATCTGGGCAAAACTACGGACGTTTCGTCCGTGAATCATGGATCTACCATCTCGAGCCTCACAAATCCGAAAAAGTTACGAAAAGATTTGAGGACCCCACTATGTTGAAAACCGAGTGGGAGAAAAGCATATTTTCCGAGAGAAGAAACAGCAATTCTTGCAGAGCCACGTTAGTTAAACTACGGGTGTTCCATTCATTGGATCCTGGATTTATCGTCAATCCGTGATCTCGAGCCCCACAAATCCGAAAAGCTACGAAAGGAGTTGGAATCCCATTGATTGAAAGCTGAGTGGGAGACAAGCATGGTTATCAAGAAAAGAAAATCGGTGCGAGTGGATTCGGGGTCCCATCACGTTGAAAAAATAAGACAAAGCGGGAAACACGAAATCTTGAAAAAAACACCGGCTTAGTGATTTTCATCCGCGTTAAAAGGGAGGCTTTGGAACATACCCGATTACTCGAAAGAATTTGGAGAGAGTAAGCATACGGCGGAGAGTAGAGTGAACAAAAGGCAGTAAGAAGTATTTCAATCCGACATGTCTAGAGGCTATCGGCACTTACCTTGGGGCAACCAACCTAGACATCCCCGAAAGCGAACTGCTGGATTTCGAGACCGGATCCAACGCTGAAGCCGTAAAACCCAACTCCCTTGGCGGTGAAATCCAAGATCTCGACAACAACAACAATGGCGGCAGAGCCGCAAATCCAACCCTAGAAAAGAAAATATCAAATCAAAGTGCTCGAAGCTGCTTTCAAGGAGTGCTCTTACGTGAATAAGAGACGCAAACATGAATTGAGCCGGATGATAGGAATGGAGCCCTTGAAGGTCAAGTTTTGGTTTCAAAACAAGCGGACCCGATTGAAGGTTAAAAATGAAAGTCACGAACTTGCGTTTCGAGGGAAGAAAATGAAAAGCTTCGACGAGAGAACAAGAGGTATAGGGATGCTATTAACACCGTTGTTTGCCATGTCCGTAGTGCCCCCATCTCATTTGGTGACATGTCCCTCGAAGAGCCACATCGAGCATTGAAAATGCTCATTCACCGATTCATCACCCCGAGCAAGTTCTCGTACAATCCGATTTCGTTGGAGATACATCCCGGAAAGTCGGACTCGCGAGGCAGAATCGATGCCATTCGAGGGAAGAGACATGCATTACTACAATTGGAGTTTCCTTGATGTCACAAACAGCCAATTCAACACCGATGGAACTCCGAATGTATGGCCTACATGAAGCTTTAGTTTTTTTATTATGGGCTCTCAAAATATCTCTATTTTGAGCATTACTAGCCAAACTCTTACGAATCCTCAAGAGAAGTAGTGACATGTATGAATGAATGTACTGTTTGTTACAAAATCCCCATGTGAGACATTCTTCTTTTAATGTCTAGAGTTAATCCAAGGGCAAAGAAACGACTTATCCACGAACATCATCATGCTTAAATGCGTGAATTCCTCGCTGATTTGACTAAGCATTGAAAGCCTTCACGTAAGTAAATGCGAAAAAGATTTGAGGAGGGAAATAAGCGCTTCTCCGTTCGTAGGAGGAACCGAAAAGATTTGAGGAGGGAAATAACTGCCTCGTTCGTAGAGAAAGTGAAAAGATTTGAGGGCTCCTCCATATCGGAAAAGTAAAAAAAAGAACGACGGATTGAGCGGGAGGTAAGAGTTATTACGAAATGGATCCAAGGCACTAGGACCGAAAAGGAGAGAGAAAGGCGTCATGCGAGACTAACAGATCGGAAAAAGTTTATAAAGAACTTGAAGTCTCCATGCACCTCCTAGAACTCGTCACAAAAGGCCATCGTCGCTTTTGTTTTTCTTTGTAAGTCCAAAGAACATCTAAAGCCCAGTCTCTAGTCGAAACACCCATTTTTCGGTCTACATATGGAAGGTTTTGAAAGGAAAATAAGTATGCGTTCACTCCCAGGGCGGAAGTATGGGAAGCTTCCTATCCCGAGGATCTCCGCGAGTTATGGCCATTGATGGCAACCTCGTTTCCCTCTCGATCCTCGTTGCCATGCCGAGAAAGTGCATGTATAGGATTTCAGCTTATGTGAAAGCAACGAAAGCCTTAGAGGAGCCGAGACAATACAAATATGATTTTGACATCGTCGTCACAGCCATGGTAGGGATCGATATGGACGGTCTCGGTCTCTTAATGATCATTGATTCGAGTTGGATATACCGGTCATCGTCACATCAGCAAGTGATGATCGGCAGTTCATAACGAGGCCATATTGCATGGTGCTCGGGGCATCCTAAAGAAGCCGGTCTGCGTTCGAGTGCTCCAAAACATTTGGCAAGCATGCTTGTAAGGAAGCAATTACTCGAACAAAAGAACTATGGCCAAAGTTGCCTACGACGATTTTGTAGGAAAGAAAAGGCCCATTTGGTCCGCCGAGCTTCATTCTATATTCATCGAGGCGGTTCAACGCCTAGGAATCAATTCAAGACGACCAATGGCTGTACTCAAAATGATGAATATAGACGGGCTCACTCTACGAAGTGTCACAAATCACATTCACAGATTTAGAGATAAGCTGAAGAAGCACGATGTAGCTTGGAACCAAGGCGATCGGAGCAAAGTTGATTGGAAGATTAATCCCGGGAAAACCTACGGAGCAAAAAGTACTCGACCACTTCCCAATCAAGAATAACGGCCATACCGACCTTCCGCTGGTGGTTCTAGCGGCGGACCGAGTTGATCATCCCTACGGGTTCCCGAGCGACGGCGGAGGCTCAAGCTCAAGGAATCGGACCGCTCACGGCAAAAACAAAGTGGAAAATCTGTCGCCGGTGTTAGCAAGTAGCAATGCCCAATTTGAGTATCAATTGCCCGAAAAATCAAAAGGTTACTTTGATGATGAGCTCACCGCTTTGGTCGCCCGGTTCGGAGTCGAAAGACCTCCCAGAGTTGTGATCCGAAGCAAGTGATTATGGATCTTCAAACAACGATCGTTGGTGTATGATCCAAGACAAAATCGACCAATCATTGGAATGGCTAGCAAAAGAGGTGGAACCAATCTCGCATGAATACTCTTTTAATAACATTGTATAGTTCCCTGCGTGGGATACTTTTTTACATTTTAGTTGTCTAGAATTTGCCTAGAGTTAAAGGGCGAATTTTTCTCCTCTCTTATCAAATGCGTAAGTTCCTTATTAAGCTAGGCACGTAGCAAATCAATTTGTGGACGACGCTCCCGAACGCCCGTAAAGAGAGATTCCGAATAGCCTTACTTGGGAGAATGCAAGTAAAAGACCAAACAGGCTCAAAGATGGGTAACTCCGTATCGTCCCAATTGATTCTCACCCGTTTCAAACTCTAAGTTAAGCTTATTTTATTCTCGACGGGGATTGCCAATTGTTTTGAGAACAATATAACAAAAAGCGAACCACCCGTGGACGCCAACAACACCGCAAAGCATAGTGGTTGGGGAATGACAAGTGGTCCGAGGCATCCCGGGGTCGATCCTGGGATTTGGTATCAATGTACAAAGATTAATAAAAACTTTTTGCTTCGCGGATCGAAGCTCCTTGCGACGGTTATAGAACCTGGAGAGATAACATCCCGGACATACAATCCGATCCAGATTGATCGATCTTCTCAATTCAAAGTTCGCAAGGAATACGTACATGGGTAAAGTGGTATCGTTTCAACTCTTTTAGAACATGAGGACATACATTGATGCTTTCCCTTTTGATTTTTACGGGGGTCACTACTTGTCCAAACAGAGAAGTATCCCTTCTCCATGAAAAATTAATGAAATGAGAAATTCTTGGAGCCTTTGACAATCTCATGTCTCGAAGCGGACAATGAAGTTTTGCAACGCATTTGCATGAGCAGGGGCAACTCACGATCCACGCCCCTAAGAAATTTTTTATGTACTCGCGAACTTTGTCCGCCAAGATAAAAAGTCGCTACATTTTATATGCTCGAAAACACTCATACATTGTATAGTTTGCACATGATTGTTCCTCATGCTTAATTTACTAACTCGAATAAGGAACATGAACTACATAAGATACATCGAATGTACGGAAGGGGGCATGACAGGATGATGAAAGGCAATCCTTTCCCAAACACGTCCAATTTCTTCGGGAGAGATGAACGGTGGCAAATTCCGCATTCCCCGAGGTAAAAAGTTTTTCGCGAAAGGTACGATAACCGAAGTGATGGAGGCATTCATTTCTCTACCCTAAACACTGCAAGTTATCCGTTGATCAACCCATTTGAGCGGAGATTTCACTTCCACAACCCTGTTAAGAACCACCCCACATTGGGGCAAAACAGAGGTAATTCCATCAGCATCACGAGACAAATGGTTAGAAATCTTCTTGCTTGGACTAACATCAATCTTCGGGTGGTTCTTTGCATTGTACTTGCGCTTTAATTCAAGTGCCTTAGGGTGACGAAGAGCATTTCTTTTTCTATCCCACACATCTATATCCATTTGCACAATCCATTTGAGCCTGCAAATTCATTTCTAAAAGCCCTTATTGGTGATCATTGTTGTCCCAAAATAAATATGGCCCATCTTTGAGTAGAAGGACACGAAAAGCTGGATCCATAGAAAATCTCCCAATGAACTCATCAAGATACAATCGTAAAAGAGAGTTGGGAGTAAAAAAAAAAGGAGAAGAAAGAGGAAAAGCTGATTCCACAAAAAAACTCCTGGGCATTTAAAAAGCAAGTGCCTACCAAAAACAAGGCCAATGTCCTTTCAATTCATTGTTCATTTGTAGAATATTTTCGAACTTGAATGCACAATTTTCCTGTATATCCTAAAAGGGTTGAGAGAAAAATCTCCATGAAGTGTCAAATTGCAAATGTAATCTTCAGTTCATACCATCCTCGAGCAATGATGGTATCATAGAAGGCCACGATCGGTGACAAGATTGTAATGATTACCAACATCAAGCCCCTTCTCAAATATCTTCGAGCCAAAACGAACCCTTTCGTTTCTCACTCCCCAAATCATTACCTCCATTACAACCCTTTAAAAGCCTTTTTGACTAGGGCACTTGAATTAATGTGGAGTTCCATGATTTTAAGCATCACTCGAAGAAGTTCGAGCAAGATTACTTCTCTCTCATTTTTGCAGAGTTCTTGACTTGTAAACCCGGAGAGATGACGAAGAAATTCATTTCGGCGGCCTTGACTCAACTAGAGTCCCCTTTGTAAACCTTTGACCTAGCCCTCATTACGGTCCTAATCAAGACCTCCGGATCGGCTCGGTCGTATCAATTGCGAGATTACTCGGATCCTTATCGAATGCGATGATGGAAAGATTGAGTGATTTCTTTTGAATCCTGCAGACAGGATAAATAACTTTTCTTGAGAGTGAGAGAAAACCATTTCGATTGAAGTCCCCCATTCAGCTCACATTCGAGGTATTCATAATGTGAGAACATCCCTGGACGGGATTGATAATGCAAACTTGATAGAATGGTTATGCATAAACCATGGTATGAGTGATTGCATTATACACATGTTATTTCTAATCATTGCAAGCTCGGTAGGAAAGTTTTGCATGAACTCATTGTTGAATATGTTTGCGCATGTTACCTCGACATTCTATGATGGGTAATACATTCTCGATGTTCGATGTCCCTCCCAAGGTCTCGAAATTCATCCAAGGATTATTGAATGAGCAAGTTCTCCTGGCAAATGCCTACCATGTAAGATACGAAGCGATCTGTTTCGTTCTTTGATTAATCGTTCGGAGAACCCAAGTAAGTTTTCGAACCCATTTTCAAATCAACAACTCCTCGATGATAGTTGTTACGATTCAATTCAGGCAATATGCCTCTCCGTCAGTCGTGTAGACATATGCACTGGCGATCTTGATATCTTATCATGACGACGTAGCTCTTATGATTTCGATCTCGGATCACGAAGACATATGCACCGGTGATCTTGACCTTTAGTCGGCTCATAATGACATAACTCTTATGATTCTCGGCTCCTTTATCAAATCACGAAGACATAAGCACCCGTGATTTTGATCCAAACCAAATCATAACGACGTAGCTCTTAAGATTTTGGTTCCCCTTTGTCGATCACGAAGACATATGCACCGGTGATCTTGACCTTTAGTCGGCTCATAATGACATAGCTCTTATGATTCTCGGCTCCTTTATCAAATCACGAAGACATAAGCACCCGTGATTTTGATCCAAACCAAATCATAACGACGTAGCTCTTACGATTTTGGTTCCCCTTTGTCGAATCGTGAAGACATATGCACGGCGATTTTGACATTTAATCAACTCATAATGACATAGCTCTTATGATTCTCGGCTCCTTTATCAAATCACGAAGACATAAGCACCCGTGATTTTGATCCAAACCAAATCATAACGACGTAGCTCTTAAGATTTTGGTTCCCCTTTGTCGAATCGTGAAGACATATGCACGGCGATTTCGACATTTAATCAACTCACAACGACGTAGCTCTTGTGAACTTGATTCTACTTCTTTCGACTCACAACGACGTAGCTCTTGTGATCCGGAAGGATACACATATCTTGCTTGTCTCGCATTAGGGAGAAGTCTCGATAACGAGATAGGCCGAATACCTTAAGGTCCTCGTGTTTGCAAGAAACTTGGAAATTAAGGGAATCACCAACTTATGAGGTATTTGGTAAAACAGGTATTCTCGTATGCGATCCATGTGTAGGTTTCTCTAACATGGAAAAGAGAAATTATGACACATGTTATTTACGATCTTGCATATCACGCATCACTTCATTACAAAAAATGGGATTAAAACTCCCGCAAAAAAAGTTCATCCATAATTTGCACCGTCAAAATTCAGGATTCATTTGTCTTTGAGCGGAACCTCTACGAGCCTCCACTCAAAGAGGGGCATTGTTGACGCCTAAATTTTGACTAATATATTTTTTGCATAAAAATTAGAACTAATTTTAGTTCTAAACAAAAATCATCTCACATATTCATTTAGCATTGACATATAATTTGAGCTTAATTTAACGAGGGTCTGGACTAGGCATGGGGTGAAAAAATGCACCAAGAATATTTGGGTTTGAAAGAAATATTTTCTCGGGGATCGTATTGCAAATACTCGGAACTTCGGGATCGTATTGCAAATACTTGAAACTTCGGGGACTGCATTGCAAATACCAAAAGAAAATGGGGAAAGGAAGATGGTGAAAGGAAGATGAAGAAGAGAAGATGAAAATGGAAGATGAAGAAAGGAAGATGAAGATGAAGAAGAGAAGATGAAAATGGAAGATGGAGAAATGAAGGTGAAAAAGAGAAGATGAAGATGAAGAAGAGAAGATGAAGATGGAGAAAAGAAGATGAAAATGGAAGGTGGGGAAATGAAGATGAAGAAAGGAAGATGAAAATGGAAGGTGAGGAAATGAAGATGAAGAATGAAGGATGAAGAACTTTGCCTATAAAAGAATAAGAGTTCTTGAAGAGAGAGGAGGGTTTTTGGGGAGTGGAAGAGAATTGAGAGAGTTTTTTTAGAGGAATTCTTTAGAGAGGAAAAAGAGAATTCTTGAGAAAAAATTTTGAGAGAGTTTTAAGAGGGCTTGAGTGTTTTGAAGCTCGGTGCTACCATTGCCAATTTCTGCACCCATCAACACAAGCCACAAGTTCATCACCATCGTTCAAGCTCGCCAAAAAGGAAAGCTAAGTGATTTCCTAACTTCCTCTAAGTTCGGATACAAATTAGCCCGGATTTTCTACACTGTTTTTTCTCTACGTTTTTATGTTAAATAACAGTTGCATATCAACTATGAGACGTCAATGGTACGAGAATAGAAGGAGAGCAAAAGGAAAAAAAATATCAACGCCCGGATTGCAGTCTCATGAAATTCTAGCGAGATGAGAAAGAAGCGTGAAGGAGAGATAAGACCAAGAGATTTCTCGGTCTTACGAGTCACCAAATCGGTCCAATGGTTAAGACAAGCCCGAAGCAAAGTTTGGTGCACGAGTTCAAATTGGGGAGTAATCTTGAACCTATTTCATTCTAATTCCATGTAATTTCTTTATTTCAAACAAATGTCAAGGGAAGAAAAACCCAAAAAAATTGATTCTTTGATCTTCAAGTAGAATTCATCAAATTTGTCAAATCCATTATTTTTTTTATGAATTTTAAGGTACCGAAAGGGCATTAGTTGTAATTAATGTAACCAAGTCCCCGGACTCTTAATCTACGGTTCGCGAAATAAGATAGTTTTCTCCCGCTATTTTATTTAGGTTTCTAATCGACCTACCGAAAATGATTAGTGGCGACTCCAAATTCAAATCACATTGCATGTTAATCATTCGAACCTTAAGTTGCGATTTGGTATGGACTTGGGAGAGTCCGAGTTAGGTTAGTTAATTAATTAACCTGATAATCCATTAGCCCTGGAAATGATAAACTTGTTTTTTTTTTTTTTTAGGTCGCGACAGGTTTGGAGCCCGGAGGTTCGAAGACGGGCCGGGGTCGGCTCGATAGGGGAGAGAGAGACACAAATTGTCGTTGAATCGGGGGTACGTCGCCAACAAGTCGGTCCAAAAAACACTATGTCAATACTTTGCTTCCTTGTCATTCCATGGGCTAAAAAACACTAGAAGTGCCAAAACTTGTGTACGGCGCTCACTTTAGTGTCAAAACTTTCAAAACGATCACTTAAGTACCAACTTCTTTTAAAAACGATCATTTCGGTGCTAACTCTAATTTGGTGACATGGCTTGGGAAATCCGACACGTGCTATTTTTTATTAATATTTGTGTTGACGTGGCTCGGTGGAGTTGACATTGAAATGATCGTTTTTTAAAAAAATTGGTACTTAAATGATCATTTTTAAAAAAGTTGACACTTAGGTGATCATTTTGAAAGTTTTAGCCTTGAAGTGATCGTTTTTCAAAAAATTTGGCACTTAAGTGATCGTTTTGAAAGTTTTGACACTAAAGTGAGCGCCGTACACAAGTTTTGACACTTGTAGTGTACTTAAGCCTCATTCCATGTATTCGATTGTTTTCAAAATATGATAGAATTCGAAGTCCACAGTCTCTTGTTTGTCTTTATCACCTGAATTTGCGGATCAATCATGGCCTAATGGAACTGGACTTTAGAACTCTCTCGTCTCTTTTTACTTTGGCTGAAAGTCCTCTCGCTTGGAGAGCTTAATTTGAGATCCCTGATTAGTTGTCTTTGGTAGCATCAAGAAGGAAAGATGCGAGATGCTTGGGCCGAGGAGATGGTCGGAGTGGTTGCGACAGACTCACCTGCCGAGCCATCCGATGAAGAGTTGAGGCTCGGGTTGAGAAGTGGTATTATCCTTTGCAATGTTCTCAATAAGATAAAATGCGGGGCGGCACCAAAGGTGCATTCCGCATTCTCTAATTCCTTGAATAGTTCTTTTTTTCTTTTTTTCGTTTTTGCCAAAATTCCCAAGGAATGGTTCATGCCATGCAAACTGAATAGACGTTAAGCTTCCATGGTCAATGCCAACAGGTGAACTTTACTTTGTCTTGAGAGAAGAGTAGAGGGTTATACGAATGCTTTATTTTGCATTTACGCAATATTCATTTTGTCTTGACTTCATGAAAGCTGGTGGTAGTGCTACTATTGTCGGTTGAAACAACATCACGAGGCTTCAAAAATGCAAGTGAATTACAAGGTTAACACTACAACCTGCCCTACGAATTTCACCACATGCTCATTTTTGGGCATAAGGACACTCCAAGTGCCAATATTTATGTACGGCACTCACTTTGGTGTCAATATTTAATATGGGATCACTTAAGTGTCAAATCGGAGAAAAACGATCACTTTAATGCCAAAGACAAGAAATTCCGACAACCTCACCAGATTTGTCACTTAAATAATTGTTTTAAAAAAAATGGCACTTAAGTGATCCAAAAAATGATCACTTTAGTGCCATATTGGAGAAAAAACGATCATTTTAGTGCTAATTCCGGAGACCTCACCGAGTTGGCACTTAAATAATCGTTTTTCGAAAAAATTGATACTTAAGTTATCCAAAAAAAAAATTGGTACTAAAATGAGCATCGTACACAAATATTGACACTTGAGCTGTTCTTTTACCCTCATTTTCGTAATACAAATATGTTTCAATTAGATTTTACGGTTTCAATGAAACTTATTTTTTTCTTTGCTTGGAGCTAAAGCATCCAAAGTGGAAAGTTCTTATTGAGCAGCTATGTGTTTCAATTCTCTTTTGATACTCGACTAAGGTTCCTCATTCGGTGATCATCTAATAATTCTATTACGTTTTTGATCTTCTTGTAGAAGAAAAGCACCACAAATGATGTTGCTATTTCTTTTGGAAACAAGACTGTTGACACCTTAATTTTGGTGATCCCGTATTTTACTTTCTTTGTAAAATAGAATATCTATAATTAGTTAAAAATGGAAAAGAAAAAGAAAATATTATAAAAGTAGAAAATAAACAAATCGGATTGGGTCGAGCGACTTGAATTTGCATGGACAAGTCCATGCGGCCCGGTTTAGGCCATTCTTCTTTCATAAAGCGGGCCCATCCTTTATTTTTTGCCCTTTCCTTTCCCACGAAAAGCCCAATCTCCCATGTTTCTTGGCCCTCCTTCAACCATGTCATCTATCTTCATGTCCACTAAAAAGGCTTGGACCGGGGATAGCTACATGATTTCTCCGTGCTAGGAAAAAGGGGGAAAGGAGTGGAAGTCCACTTCTTACAATCGGCCGCACCCAACATCCTCCACGGATCCCCTTCGACTCTAAACTTGCCGAGCGCTCCCGAGCAAGCGACCGGCTCTACCAAGGTAAGCTTGAACCCCTTGCTTTGCGGTGTACTGGCCGAGCTAGTGACCAAGGCTCTTCTTGTTGAATTGTTTGCGTTACGTCCGTTCCATGATCTTCGTTTTCGAGCATGTCCGGTAGCGGTTTTCTTTGTCGACTAGCCACGACCGTTTGGGGTTATCACGGTCGTTAGTGACCTCTCGTCGGTCGGGGATGTCTCGTGGTGGTTAAAGGTGGTGCCCGGTTTCAATCGTGGAAGTTTGAGTCGGGTTTTTACTAATTCCTTGCCCCCTTTCTTGGTTAGCGTCCGTTACCTCTCCATTGAAAGCTTGGATGAGTCTTTGTTTCATTTTTTGCCATCGTCGGTTGGCTGGAGGTGACGAGGTTGTGGTCAAGTTGGGAGGTGGTCGGGAGGTCGGTTTGGTCGTTGTAGTCGGCAGCAGCTTCTACGAGTGGAAGTGGCCCGAGATGAGCCAACTCAAGTTCCTTCGTTGCCGCCCTCCTCTAGTCGTTCCTATTTGTAGGCGGAGATGGAGTTTGCTTGGGTCTCGCTCGGGCCATGGTTGGTCAAACATGGCTGAAGGAGCTTTTGCTCGGCCTCGCCGGAGGTAGCGGAGTCCTCGGCCCGGCTGGCAGTCCAATGCTGTCATTGAAGACCGGAGGCAAGGGTGTCACCGAGTATAGGGGTCGTTGTCACTTGGAGAAGATGATGAATAGGGGAAACCACGCCCGTAGGCCTGAAGCCCCGGCCGGTGGTAGCCTAGGTTTTTGTCTCGTCCAACTTGATGGGGGGTCTTTTTTTAATTAAAAATAATAATAATAAAGTTCCGAAGTCCCAAAATAATTCACAAAATTTTAGAAAATTAGAAAATTAGTATTCTTGACCTTTTTATCCCCATATGAGATTTTAGGCCCGGTTTGATATTGATATATTCGACCTTCGAGTCAAAGTTGTTTGTTTAAATAAGGCAATTAATAAATTGATTTGCATCGTGCTCATTCCAGTCTTTACTTAGCATATTTTAATTGATTGAGTGTATATTACAATTATGTCTTTTGATAAATTGCACGTTAATCGCTTTTCCTATATGCTAAGTTAAGGATAAATAGATAATTGCACGAAATAATAGAAAAATATTATGCATGATCATCTAGCACTTGTTAGATCACCGATAAACTTAAAATGATATGCAAATGTGTGGTCACCTTAGGAAATATTTATTGGTTAAGTACCAAAAGGGCGCTAATTATCTGTTAGCTTAAACAAGTCCACTAATTTAGAAGCTTTGGTTGCACGGGAATTGAGACGACACTCTCATGTCTTTATTATTTTTAGCCGACCCCAATAAGCTAGTAGCGACTCCTAATAGCCTTTTAGGTTGCTAATCGGTAAAATGAAATCCAACGTTATGCGAGGTAGGACGAGGCGGGACCTGTGAGAATTCATGCTTAAATCAATAGGTAATACCACTAAACCCGCCGAACCCTTGAGAATGGTTAAAGCAAGTTGCAACAGACTTGGTGACTCCTCGGAGCATTAGTTACGAACCTATGTAGACTTAGGTTTGTAATAACCAATTGACCGTTCCCTAACTTGATCTACATTTTATAGCGCTGCGAGGAAAAACAGGTTAATCTATTAACCTTGTGTTAGATATTTTTGCAGGTTGGGAGTCATAAGGGGTGGAGCGATTGTTAACATGTCGTTTTGCGAGGAGCCGTAGGAATGTATGTTATCGGAATGTATATTGAAGCGATAATTGATATACCCTGCTATGCATGCCTCTTATATACTACACCTTTTGTGCACACATCCAAAGGTCAAAATCGAATCGTGACCTCAAGGAACCCGTAGGACATATTGGAAATAGATTGTGTCATATGCGAGTCGCGAATGGCACGATCATTTTCGATCCCACTCATCACCTCAAAATACGTAGCCGGACCCAATTATGCTATCGGTGTTTTTGGGGATGGTATATCATTCTGTTGTGGTGGGAACCTTTATGCATTATTCTACCCTACCTTTTATGTGTCGAGCTTCACTATTAGCGTGGGCGTGTCTATGCCATTAATGGGTACTATTCACTAACCACTTTGTGAGTATAATTCCTACTTTGTCTCGATTTTTTCCAAACCTCTTTCAATAATGTGTTTGCTATTTTGATTGACTAACTGAAATGCTTGTGTGTGATATAAACTTGATAGGGAAACGTGACATCACCCTTATCCTTGTTCCTGAAAGACCTTTGTTGGCATGGTTAAAGGCTATGGATTGTCACAACGAGCGATATGTTAAGGAAAGGATTGGAAACGTTATACATCTGCTCTAGGGTCGTTGTCAAGCCCATGCTATGCAAGCCATAATACACTTTTGGAACCCGACCACATCCATCTTCATCTTCAATGCTCATGAGCTGACCCTCACCAATGAAGAATACTATCTCACCATTAGTGTATGCCCAAAAGAAAAGATTGGTTGAGCCACCTTTGGGCTGTGATCTTGTGAGTACCTTCACCAAATTCTTGAAGTACCTGAAGTTGAGATCAATAAATTACTCAAAAGCAATGCTGGCCGTTGCCCTTTAACCTTTTTAGTTCGGAGATTCTCAAAATTTGCTAAAGGAAGATGTCACAAATTCGCTTGTGCTTTTCTTCTATTCTTTTTTGGATTCATAATATTCCTTGTGTTCATAGTCGCCATGAGCCCTCTCCTAGCCCATGTTATAAGATAAATATGCGTCAAGTGGGACTTTCTTGCCATGATCCTGATTGAATCTTTCTTGTCTCTTAACGAGTTTAATGTTAGTGGGAAGAAAGTGTTTCATGTGCTGTTGGCATTCTATGCACTTGGTTTATCTCTCATATTGATGAAACATCTTTCCACATGACTTTCTCTCGAGGATAAAGATTACACTCATCCATTTGAAAAGCTTATACACTAGCGAGATACAAACCTCATAGACAATCATTCCATGGCTGGTGTCGTTTTTTGAGGAGTCTAAGCGCAAACCAAATCCAATGAAAATTCAAGGGGTCCCGGTTCCAAAGCATCCGCCTTGCTTGCCGCCAACATTGATCCAATATCCTTGTTGGGATTTACTAGTGCTACTACCTATTACCTATTGAGGACCGTCGCAACGGCGTAGGGCTCTTCAAGAGGTCTCACCACCATTGAGGGGTAGTTATTTAGGTTCAACCCGCCTCACAATCAGATGAATGAGCAAGAAATCGCCCTTTGACAGGTGGACATATCAAAGATGCATGGAAGAGCTGTTAAAAGCATATCGTTATCTAAGCTCCCGAGCTAGAAGGTGAGATGAGACTCTATCAAGCATCCTTGGCGTACATTCTCCGCTCGGCGGATCCTAATTGCCAAGTCATCCCGCCATTTGTTCCTCCCCGAGGTCATTCACCATGGTCGGCAAGAGGACCGCCAATGAGCCAGGAAACAAGAATAGGTTGCTTGAAACTACCATTTAGTGGTCAAGGGTGAGCATTTTGATATCAATGGATTTGCTACTCATTGAGTTTATATCATGCTTTAGTATCTGTCCTAATGATTTTTTGTAATATGATATTATAACTCTATTCCAGTTTGTGATATAAAATCTTTATTCCTTATTGACTCAATTGTAAATGAAATTATTAAGTGTTTTTCCCTTTGACCATGTATTCTTTTGTGAATAACCTGCGATAAAGTCTATTCTCGCAAGTTAGATTTGCTAGAGAATTTGCATGTCTTTAGTTCGTTGAAAATATTATATTGTTAAAGAAAGCCACGAATGTTTCTCGGCCCCATTATAGGAGGAGACTAAGAGGCAATTTCCTAACCTAGAGCAACAGCTCAAGGATAAGCATAGAGTCGAGGATGTTGGGGATTTGTCCCAATATGACAATATTAGCCCCGATACGTTTAAATTTCCCTCCTTCACAAAATATTCGGGGAAAGGCGATCCAAGAGCGCATTTGTTCTATTATACCAATCGAGATGGGTCAATATGTGAAGAACATCCCCTTGTTGATCCGGACATCCCGGAATAGCTTAGAGGAGGCGTGCTTCGTTGGTTTCGGACCTCAAGGCTGATAAGATCATTAAATGGGGGGATCTAGCTAAGTTGTTTGTGGAACAATACTAATATAACACCGAGATGGCCCCAACTCGAGAGGTGTTGTCCTGCCTTTGGAAAGAAGAGGGATGAAGTGTTTAGAACGTTCATCCATATGCGGTACACATTAGCCGCTGAAGTTCGTCCGCCCCTTGAAGAGGCCGAGTTGGTAAACCTATTCGAAAGGACCCTTCCCGACTAGTTCTAGCAAAAGCTTATTGGGCTAGATTTCAAAATTTCCCACAGCTCGTTGAAGCCGAAGAGCGAATCGAAGGCGGAATGCATGAAGGAAGAATAATGGAAGGTATTGAAAAAACCTTGCTCTAAATATTTTGATTTTAACAAAACTATCCTTCTTTAGAAAAAATCTGGTTAATGCCTATAAACTTTTTATTGTAGGAATGAACACATGAGTAATAGCGTGTATTGTTTCGAACCTAGCATTTAGACCGAATGTGCAATCATCACACATTTGCTTCGAGATAGGGTAGTCTTTTATTTAGATGGAGCAAGAGGTTGCCTCTAAAAACTTAATCTTGAGAAAACTTCTCGACATGTCGGTAAGCATTTTACTAAAACTCGAGTCATTGTTCAAGTCCGTTCGGATTCAAAGAGTTCGAAGGCGCTTCGAATTATGTTCAAATTCTGCAACATCTTTTTAGCTTGATTCTAAAAATCCATGTTTGGTAGGTTTCGGTTGGGCTGTGTTACTTATGGAAGTCTATAATCTCGATTGACAGAATTATTTTCCGATCAAATTAGAAGAATATCTTCAATTAAATATTACCTTTCGGGAATAAGATTTGTTGGAGATCCGAATTAACTCAACTTATAGAAACTAAGGATTTTATTGTATGAGGGACTAAATCCGAAGGGTTCGATTCTACTTCAATGGCTATAATATCTTCTCGGATATAGTCTCGTTCAATCAAGATTGATGGCGTCTAATCAGCGATTGAAAAGTGATCATTTGAAAACCTGTCCAATGGTTAGTTTGGGGTTGAAGGAGTATAAAAGGGAGATCCATGGTGACCGGTGTTGAGAGATTAAAACTTACATTTTCACAAATGCTTGAGCTGTTCGGATTCATAGTTCTCGAAAGCTATAATTTTTGTCCTTGAGAGGTTTGTAATGATGATGTAGTGTGACATCTCTTGTAACCTTTCAATGGTTCATACTACGGTGGAATCTAGCCAATTAGGCTGTTAGCATGGGAGAGTAGATGTAAACTTACTAAAGCCAAACCACTATAAACTTAGCATGAATTTCTCTCTTTCCCTAAATTCTCATTCTCGTGTTTAAGCTTATGCACATCTCTTCACCGAATTTATTCATTTTGGTTTTTGGACTTGTTTAATTTATGCTTTAAGTCTCCAAACCGTTCATAATCACCTATTTACCCCCTCTAGATGATATTTCTAGATACAACATAAGGTACTAGCAAAAAGGCACCAACCGAGAAAGGAAAAAGAAGTCGAGGTTTCCTTTGTCCAAGCTCATGTTGCACATTCAATCTTTGTTATCCCAACCTACTGCAGACAGCCAAACATCTACATCGGGAAGTTATCAAAACTCCATATATCGGAATGCTCGACCAAAAAAGCCAAGGCAATTCACTCCATTACCGAGGTCATTATCCTAGCTTCTTTCCATGTTGATAAGCAAGCATCTTATCGCCAAGGAAATTGTCCGTGATTCTCCCCTAAGATTTCCAGGGTTTGATCTCTCCAAATCCTGCGTGCTCCACATGGGAAAAAAGAGACTCGATGTTGATAATTGTTACACCCTCAAGCTCGAGTTCGGAATTTGTTGGAACGAGGCCTCTTGACATTCAAAGACTTAAAGCCGAACGTAGAACAAAACACACTACCAGGCCATGCTCAAAACATTGGAGTCATTGAGGAGGCTAAAAATGCCACCAAGAAGAGATTTCGAGTAGATGTCGTTGAGATATATCGGGCACTTGCTTTAGTTGAACACAACGGTACGAATATGATTTCCATTCAAGAGAAGCGTATGCGCATAATTGAAATGGTCTAGACGGGAGTAATTCAGGGCTAGCCCAAAGGAAATTATCGACTCGCACCGATAATAGCTCATGCGATTCGCATTCTCGATATCACCCCTATCGAGCCTAGCAACCTATTAAGCGAGCTTGAGCTAGAGGATGCAATTGTGAAATTGTACCGGGCTAGCCAAGCAAAGGTCGTGATCTAGAAGCCGATTCTCTATATAGTGGCGCTATTAGGATCGGGAGTTCTTAAGGAACACGTATGCGTAGGTAGCATAGTGGATACTTTAGGTGAGCCCAAGTAGTGAATATGACTTCATGGTAGCGTATTCACCCCCGCCTTGGTTATTCAAGGAACACCTTCCCAAGATACGAGCTCACTTGGAATCAATGAGGAGAGGAGTTTGACGTGATTGAACCCACAAATGAGGTAGTCATGTTAATTGATTCAAATCAGCCCATTAACACTTGAAGAAGCCGCTTATGATAGTGCTATTGTCCCTGAAATAATACCGACTTGAACGAGATATTCATTACTATGGTGGGGCTAATTATAATAGACCCGACCTTCGAGGAAGGTCTATGCAATTATCAGCTTGAAGATGAAGGCCACATGGTAATCGACCTCACTTTTAAAGAATTCATCTACATGGAGGCTCGTTTGGATGCTAGTTTGGATATTGAAAGAAGCGATTTCTACCCAATTATGGTTGATACACCATCGACGGATGTGAATGATGACACGGCGAGTCATGCCCGATGCCAAGGCGGTTCCCTAGGACAATAGAACCGAGGTGGTTGATTCAGTTATCCGGGACGGGCCACTCTTATAAACCTCCGATGCCATCTTAGGAGAAGCCTATAATTGAAGCGGTGGCCGAACATCTTTTGTCTATTGTAAAAACTAGCGAGTTTTCGTGGTAGATCAGGTGAGGAAAATGCCAACTCGGATCTTCGTCCTTGACTTGTTCCAATCTTCAAAAAAACACAGAGAGGCCCTCGCGAAGGTGCTTAACAAGGTGCTTGTCCCAGCTACTCTTGGCTCGCTCTAGGTAGAGAAATTCGTTAGCCGATGAGGATCTTCCATCTAGTGGTCCTTCGTATTCTAATGCCCTCCACATTTCTATCAAATGCCGAGACAAGATGGTCTCAATAGTCCTTCTTATTTACAACAATGTCGAGTTGTATATATTTATCTTCTCAATACTTATTGTCTTCTAGGATTCGAGGAGTTGCGGATGCATGCATCTAAGTCGCATGTCGAGCTTTCGACGGCATGAAGGGGACTGTTCTAGGCGAGGCCAAACTTGGAGTGTTGATCGGGCTTGAGAAATTCTCAAGACTTTCCAAATCGTAGACATTTCGTCTTCCTTCAACATGTTTTTGGGAAGGCCGTGGATCTACATGGCTAGAGCCATCACCTCAAGCCTTCATTAGAAGGTGTGATTTATTGTTAATGATCAAATGACAATGATCAATAGCAAAGCCGATATGCAGCTTCTTGATAGAGTAGTAGTTTCGTTCATCCCATTCGCAGGTGAGCAAGAAGCAAGTTACTACACCTTTGAGTTGGTTTCAACAATACATATTCGGAGAATGTCGTCGTTCGGTCTCCGTCGTTGTCCGACCCTTCCCTAATATCAAGCAAAATGTTACTCCAATATGGTCATGTCCCTAGAGAAGGTTTGGGCCTACATGGTCAAGGCATTATGGAGCCCATTCGGTTAGGGCCGGATAACGGTCATTTCGGACTCGTGTATCTAGGTTGTCGTAATCTCGACTCAACAGCCCCACCGTCCGTTTGCTACGATGCATGCACCACAATGAAACCGGTCTTTACTCATCTCCCTTCTCGGGTGGTCGTCGTGGTCAAGGTAAGCGAGGACATACGAGCTAGATGTGTTTCCATCCTCATATGAAATAGCCCCACTACTTAATGAGGAGAACCAGCCAACTCCCGAAAGATTATTCCCGAGGAGCCTTTTGAATGCACTACTATATTAGAGGGGCGTTCCACCCAAACGAACCCAGGATGAAGCATTAAGAAGAAACCTTCTCCCATTATGAAGCCATTGCGAGAGGATCTCGTTAGAGATCTCATAAAATGCGGATTGTCGTAATCTTTGCTCATAAGCAAGGAGAAGGATACTATCATATCCTCAAAAATAACCACACAAAGATTTCCCTATCGGGATTCTTGGAGAAGGATGTACATCTCCGATCTAGAGGGAATACATCCCCAAAGCAAGCGTCAGAGCAACAAGGTTTGTCATCCATGCAACAATGACTTCGTCGGCTCGGTTGTCAACGGCTCCGATTCCTCATGGCAATTCCATTCGAATTCAATTCCTTTCAGCTCATCACTATCGTCTGTATCGAAGAGCCGTCCTCTAGCGAATCCGAGTTGCATGCATTATTATCATGAATATGAAGAATGCTACGCCTAAGCTACGATGTAGGGAGGTTAGTTCATTTCAAAGATAAATTAACAAGATGTAAAGGTGTGCTTTTCAAAACAATTTTGCAATAACAATTTCCAAATGGATAAGCTCTTGGAAATACCCTCATATCATTGGGCCATCCGGTTTTAGAAAAGTCGAAACTAGGAAGCACGTAAAAGTCCAAGTCCTCAAGCTTATACTCACATCGTCATGGAATTGGCAAGTGTACTTTCACATGTCCTTAATAAACACATGCAGGTTTTATTCAAACCGGGAAATCACATTACAATATGTGTTTTCCTAGGCCAACGGCTCGAGACTTGGGGGTATACAAAAAACAATTAGCACAATACCTACACACTCCTTGATAGAGGGCGGGCGATAAAAGTATATGTACATGGCAAAAAGTAGATAAACCCATGACCCTACTACGGTAGGTTGGGGAAACTACACGATGATTCTACCTTCTTAGATATGATAGCACCTATGAAAGGCTCCTTGGAAATAATCGTCTCGGAGTTGGTTGGCTCATCCTTATTAAGCGGTGGGGCTATTTCACCTAAGGATGGAAATACATCTAGCTTGTATGCTCGTCCTTTTTCAAGAGTCTTGCCTCTAGGGAAGGCTTCAATATCGGCAGGTATGATGATAGTACCAACAACGAGCTCTTCGAATAGTTGCGCTATCCCCTCTAAGTTAAAAGGGGTTTGCGTTATTCACTATTCTAGGTGGACCGGGGAAAAGCAACTTGAGGGGATTACCAATAGATTGACTATCGGGGCTTCCATTTATTGCTAAGTAGGTGGAGTTGCCCCCATGACCTCCTCGATTACCTCGACCTCCTCAATCCACGACGACCACCCAAGAGGGAGATGAGTAAGGAGGGCATCATTATGGCGTGCGCGTCGAGCAAATGGATCGTGGGGCCATTAGGTCTATTATGACTACCTGAATACCCGAGTTCAAAACGACAGGTTATTTAGCCCCGACCGAATGAGCTCGGTGATGGCCGACCATGTAGGCCCAAATCTTCTCCAGGGACATGATCATATTAGAGTAACATTCCGCTTGACATCAAGGAAGGGCCGGCAGCGATGGAGGCCAAATGATGGCATCATCTAGAATATGTAATGTCTATATCAACTCAAAAGTATAGTAACTTGCTTCTTGCTCAGCTCCGGGTAAGATATATAAGACGGTTACTCCATCGGGAAGCCGCATATTGACTTCGCTATTGATTGTTATCATTTGACCTTAACAATAAAGCGGATCTTTGGTGGAGGCTCAAGGGGATGACCCTAGCCATGCGAGATCCATGGCCTTCCCAAAAGCATGTTGAAGGAAGACGGAATGTCTAGAATTTGGAACGTCGCTGAGAATTTCTTAGGCCCAATTAGCACTTCTAGTTTGGCCTCGCCCGAACATTCTTCTTCATGCCATCGAAAGCTTTGACATGCAACTTAGATACATGCATCTACGGTTTCTCGAAGTCTAGAAGGTTATAAGTATCGAGAGTACGGATATTCACAACAAACCCATTGTCAATAAGGACTCTTGAGACCATTTTGTCTCGACATTTGATAGAGATGTGGAGGGCATTACAATGCGAAGGACCACCAAATGAAGGATCCTCTTTGGCAAAAGATATTTCATGAGAATAAAGCCTACGAATTCCACTAACCGGAGTGCGCCCGTAGTATTGTGCATCTCATTAAGCACTTTCGGGAGGGCCTCTCTGTACTTTTTCGAAAATTGGAACAAGTCAAGGACGGATATCTAAGCTAGCTTTTTTCCTCAATTGATCTATCACAAAAAAATCTCTAGTTTCTATAATAGAAAAAAGATGTTCGGCCTCCACTTTAGTCATAGGCTTCTTCGATATGGCCCCGGAGATGCATAAGAGCAGCCTATTCGGGTAACCGAATCAATCGCCTCAGTCCCATAGTCCTAGGGGACCGCTTTGGTGTCAAGGATAACTATTGGGCAAAAATTGCTTCCTACAATATCCAAACGAGCATCCTGTTGAGCCTCCATGCGATGGATTCTTGAAAAATGACCATGTGGCCTTCATTTTCAAGGCCGATAATCGCATAGACCCTCCTCGACGAGATAAGTTTATTATAATTGGCCCCACCATAGGAACAAATATCTCGTTCAAGTCGGATATTATTTCGGGGATAAGCTGCATCATCATGAGCAACTTCTTCAATGTTGATGGGCTGATTTGAATTAATTAACGTGACTAACTCATCGGTGGGTTCAAGCATGTCAAACTCCTCTCCCCATTCATTCTAGTGAGTTCATGTCTCGAGGAGGTGCTCCTCGAATAACCAAGGCGAGAATAAATACGCTACCATGAAGTCATATTTGCTAAGGTATCCACCATATCACTGCTTGCATACACGTTGCTCAAGAACTCCCGATCCTAATAGTGCCAACTATAGAGGGAATCGACTTCTAGATCACGACATTCGTTTGGCTAGGTGGCACTATTTCGGGCATGATTGCATCCTTTGGCTCGGCTCGGTTAACAGGTTGCCATGCTCGACGGGGGTGATATCGGGAATGTGAATTGCATGAACTATTGCTAGTGCGAGTTGATAACTTCCTTTGGGGTAGCTCGAATTACTCTCGTCTAGACCATTTCCGTTGATTTGCGTATTCTTCTCTTGGATGGAAATCATATTCGTGATGCTATAGTGTCCATTGAAACAAGTGCCTAATACATCTCAACGACATCTACTCGGAATCTTGGTGATGCTTTTGGCCTCCTCAATGACTCAAATGTTTCGAGCATGGCCTGGTAGTGGGTTTCTTGCACGATCGGCTCGAAGTCTTTGAATGTCGGGAGGCTTCCTTCCAACATATTTTGAACTCTAAGCTTGAAAGTGTAACAATTATCAACATCGTGTCCCTTTTCGCCCATGTGGAATGCACACAAGCATTTCAGTCAATCAATTAAAATAGAAAAGACATTACCGAAAAAGGTTTAGAAAAAATCGGGACAGAGTAGGAATTATACTCATAGTGGTTGGTGAACGATTACTTGTTAATGGCATAGACAAGTACATGCTAATGATGAGGTTCGACACATAAAAAGTAGGGTAGACTAATGGATAACTGCTCCAACCACAATGGAATGATATACCGCCCCCAAAAATGCTAACAACATAATCGGGTTGGGGCACATGTTACGAGGTGATGAGCGGGATCAAAAATGATAATGCCATTTACGGACGCATATGACCCAATCTATTTCCAACACCTCCTAAGGGTTTCTGGGGTCACGATCGAGGTTTAACATTTGGATGTGTATGCAAAAGGTGTAGTGTCGAGAGAGATGCATAGCATGTTATATCAAATATCGCTTCAATATACATCCAAATAACATACATTTCTACAACTCCCTGCAAAATAGACAGGTCAATAATTAATTCACCCATTATCACTCCCAACCTACAAAAACATCTAATACAAGGTTAATGGATTAACCTGTTTTTCCTCGCATCATTGCAAAATGTAGATCAAGTTAGGGAACAATCAACTGGTTATTACGGTCTAAGTCTACACGGGTTCGTAACCAATGTCTTTGGAGGAGTCGCCAGGCTGTCGCGACTTGCCTTATCCTTTTTCAAGGGTCTAGTGGGTTGAGAGGTATTGCCTATTAGTTTGGTGCAAACTATTCCAATTGTTATCTCGCATGACGTTGGATTTCGTTTTTGCGATTACTAACCTAAAAAGGTTACTAGGAGTCGCCACTAGCCTATTGGGATCGTCTCAATTTTTGTGCAACCAGATCTTTTAGGTTCGGGGGACTTGTTTACGCTAACTAGTTAATTAGTGCATTTTCGGTACCTATCTAGTCAATATTTCCTAAGGTGACTACATATTCTGCATATCATTTTAAGCTTACCGGGTATCTAACCAAGTGCTAGAAGATCATGCATAATGTTTTTCTATCATTTCGTGAAATCACCTATTTATCCCTAGCTTAACATATAGAAAAAGCAATTAATAGGCAATTTATCAAAAGACTGTTGTAATCAAATAAGTTAAAATATGTCAAATAAAGATTGGAATGAACACGATGCAAACCAATTCAATAATTGTCATATTTAAACAAACAACTTTGAATCGAATACATTAGTATCATATTGGATTGGACATCGGTCTTCAATTAATACCAATCTAAGGCCTAGAATCTAGCATGGGGGTAAAAAGGTCAAGAATTTTTTTTTATAAAATTTTCTAAAGACAAGAACATGAAGTCAAGTAGTAAAGAAGGCGATTTTGCCAGAAGCGGTACAGCCAATGAGGAATAAAAAATAGTTAGTGAGTAGGCTCAGCGGTCTCTTGTTAATATAGTTTGTTACGCTTGTTTCATTCAACAAATGCTGGCAACGATGGTTCTTTTTGGATTGGGATGTCATTTGATAAGGGGGAGTAACAGCACGGTATTCTTGCTTCTGTGCAGGGCTTGCTAGGAAGGAGAATTTCCCGTACATCACTTACTACTGCCCGCACTGCCGCGCCCTTAATAAGCCAAAACAATCTGAAGAGCATGTCTCTGGGTCTGCATCGCCGGACATGGGTTCCTCGAGGATGGATACCAAAGCAGACACGATTGACAATGCCGCTGGTTCAGTGAGCGACCATATGGCCACATCAACTGCCACTTGACGGGCCGCCGAGGTAGTGGAAGAACCAGAGAAGGATGCGTAGGGCTATTTGGCTGCCAAGGAATAGTGATACATGCGCTACGACCTGTTTGTGTTTTGTCCGCGACTTGATGGATTTTGCGTAGGATGTCTTGACTTGGTCGTGACTTCGGAGTGCATACGCTTTTTTTGTCACGTGGAGTGGAGGTTATGAGATTTTGTGTATCTTAGCTTTTGGAATTCATCTTTTCTCGACTGCCGTTGGATGGGAATGGTGAGAAGCAAAGATCTTTTATGGAGAATAAGGACATTAGCAATTTAGCATAAGGCAACTATGAACCTAATATTGACTTAAGACTATTCTCCAAAAGATGCTTCAGCTTAGTTTAAGCTGCTTATTTGGTGTTACTATACTAATCACTTGACAAGACTCGCCATCCTTCAAACTATGACTAACTTTCCATCCCTCGCGATCGGAAACCACAGACTTTTGCCTTATGATCGGTAAATTGACGCGTTACAACACGTTCTTAGGCGAAACTCTACCTCGGCTTAGAAATGGGGAGCTCTAAGGTAAAATTAAACATTCGCTCCGAAATTTGAGATGTCAAGCTTTGGTTGAATGATGGGGTTTTGCCGCAACCCATGGGCCACATAACGCTCAATTGACTTGAAAAATTAACCCCAGAGATTATTGAAATCAATGTCATCTTTGCGAGAGATTAAATTGTGTATGATGTACCTAAGTTCAAGGGAAAAATTATCAAAAAAAGTCCTAAACCTATTTAACTTTTGTCAATTTAGTCCTAAATCTTTTGTATTTGTGCCAATTCAATCCTAAACCTTTTATATTTGTGTCAATTCAATCCTAAACCTTTTGAACTTTTGTAAATTTAGTCCATCTAACCAACTTTGGGTTAATAATTAATCCACCTATTATGACTCCCAGCCTACAAAAACATCTAATATAGGGTTAATGGATTAACTTGTTTTCCCTCGCAGTGTTACAAAATGTAGATCAAGTTAGGGAACAATCAACTAGATATTATGGTCTAAGTCCGCACGGGTTTGTAACCAATGTCCCCGGCGGAGTCGCCAAGCTATCGCGACTTGCCTTAACCTTTTTCAAGGGTCCGGCGGGTTGAGAGGTATTACCTATTGATTAATTTACTTTTTGTTAGTTTCAGTTAAATTAGGTTAATACCACGAAAGACTCTAAACTAGTACACTTGTGACAAATAGATAATAAATACCCCAAAAAGGTATGGGTCAAGAAATTTGTATTGCGCATAAATGAGTCATAAATAGGTTAATGGGTTAGTTTGGAACGGACCATTTATGACTCGATCCAACCCACCCATTTGACGGGTTTACAATTTAGTCATAAACCTTTTGCATTTGTGCAACTTCAGTTCATCCAGCCAACTCTAGTCGGTTTGCGGCGACGTGGACGCCGACCGACGCCGACGTGGACGTTAGCGTTAACTTGGACAATTTGTAATAATATCTTAATACTTTTGCAAATTATTTTTCATGTTCTTCTTTTTTTTTTTGTGGCAAAAAGACATGAGAAGTGCCAAAATTTGTATACGGCGCTCACTATAGCGCCAAATTTTTTCGAATCACTTAATTGTTAATTTTTTGAAAAATGATTATTTCGGTGACAACTCCAGTCACTTGGCGGGAAATACTACATGGCATTTTTTATTAATAACTTAAGCCTACGTGGCTTGTCAAAGAATCCAATAAGCAATAAAATGCAAAAAAATTAAACTAAAAAGCTAAAAAAATAAAAATAATAAAAAAAGTGAAACAATAGCTAAAACAATCATGACTTGTAGCATTTTTATCTACAAAATGACAATTCGGCAATGGCAATCTCCAGTATTTTTATCTTCAAAAACATCAAGAAAAAATTTTCTCACTTATTTGTATTGAAAGAATAAAAATAAAAAATTTGGAAAAATAAGCTAAAAAACTATAAAAATAAAAATAAAGGACTTGCAGCGACAAGGGCTTGGAAGCAGGGGTCGCTGGTGATGGTGGGTGATGGTTGGGCGTGGTCGAGTCATTGGCCAAGGCTCGGCGTCCCTCACTGTTGTAATCCCCTTTTCTATTTTTTTTTAAAGTTTTTTTTTGTTTATAGCTTATTTTAAGTTGAAGAATGAATATTCTAAAATAATATGCCGTGACGATTGACTTTAAAAAAAAATTCCACGTAGACATGTATTTTATTTTTAACTAAAATGTTTTAATTAAAAATTGTCATGTCACTAAAAAATCTTAATTTGTCGGAATCTCTTGCTATTGGCACTTAAGTAATTGTTATTTTTCTGATTTGACACTTAAGTGAATTGTCGAAAAATTTTGATGTCATAAACAAACTTTGGCACTTTTGTGATCCTTATGTGCTTTTTTTCACTTTACCTTTCTTCTTTCTCCCAGTCCGTCGCCGCCGATGACTAGCTAGAGGCTAAAGGCTGGCAAGGTTGATCTCGCGGCCTTAGGTGAAGCTCGCACCCGCCATCCACTGGTGAGGGTGAGTTCAACCTCACCCGAGTCGGTGAGGCTCACCGTTGCTAGTGGTTGGCGGGAGCAAGCTTTTGGCAAGGTCGACCTTGCAAGCCCTAGCCTCTTGGACGGTTACTGGCAACAACCAAAGAAGAAGGGAAATGAAAATTGAAAGAAAATGAAAAAAAAATAAGCTGGAAAATTTTTAAAATATTATTAAATATTGTCCACATCATTGTCGGTAGGCTAAAATTAGCCGGATGAATTGAATTGACACAAATACAAAAGGTTTAAGAAGGAGTTGGCACAGAAAAATGATTTAGGATGGAATTAGTACAAATATAAAAAGTTTAGAACTGAATTGACAAAAGCACGATAGATTTAGGACTTTTTCTGACAATTTTCCCTTGAGAAGTCAAGACAAGATCAAGAACCAACTGTGCATTTTTTTCCCCTACAATTTACAGTATATAAGAATGCCAAGCATGCTAAAATATATATCCAATCTCAAAATTTTTGAATTGTTAGAAAGGTCAGCAACATGAGATTTTTTACATAAGAAAATTGGTTATAAATGTATCATAAGTTTGTTAACTTCAACTTTTCGTGGTGGTATAATTTTAAATTGGATGATGGATCCTATGTTTCTGGCTTTGGTATCCCAAAGTTCTGTTATATCAAACAAACGGTCCACTTGAACTTAGGTACTTCATCAAAATTTAACCTCCCGTAGAGATGACATTGATTTGACAATCTCTACAGTTAAATTTTCAGGTCATTCGGCTCAATACTCAATTCGGTCAGCCCATAATTGGAATGAGCTTTATGTAGCCCCTGGTTTTTGAGGCAAAACCTCATCATTTGAACAAAACTCGACTTCCCTGATCTTCGGGCTATTGTTTAATTTCATCGCGGAGCTCCCCACTTCTAAGCCAAGGCAAAGTTTCACTCTAAGAGCGCAATGCAAAGCGTCAATTCTTCCGACCATACATGTCTTTTGGAACCAAGTACAAGGTTAGAAACTTTTTCCAGGGAAGCGTCTAAATGTCATCTCTGTATTCCATGCTGACACTAGGCAAAAGTCTGTGCTTGAGAACAATTTAATCCAAATTCGCGCGGTCAGAATCGAGAGGGATGGCAAGCTAGGTCAGAGTTCGATAAATGACGAGTCTTGTTATGTGGTTAGAATAGTAACACCAAAGAAGCAGCTCAAACTAAACTGAAGCATCTTTTGGAGAATAGTCTTAGTCGATATAAGGTTCATAGCTGACGCCTTGAAAATCAGCATTAAATTATGGCGCCTTGATTATGCAAACGATACGAGACCATGACCGGCAAAAGACGCACAAACTTCAGGAGGAAAAAAAGTACCGAATAATTGGTTTAACTACTTTAATGTCTCGATGTTGTTACAAAATGAACTTAATTCCCTCACACGAGACTCTACTGTACTACCAACTTCTAATTAAAGACAGATGAACAAGAACATAAGTGAGGGTAATTTATGAGTATACGCCTCATAAGCATAGCAAATTGAATATCCACACAGGTCATTAGCTGTTTTCGTGAACTGTTCAGCATTAGGGAGTCGATTCTTTTTATATCCAGTCTAACTTGCTTTATTAAGGCCTTTAATATCAGATTGAAGTGGAAAAGAAAGAGGGCAAATGCAAAGTTTGACCCCATCAAACATGGTTAGTGGAATCAAATTGATTCTTACTTCGAACATTTGACTCCTGTTTCAACGAAGGGGGTCATGGAAAGAAGAAGAGTTAAAATGGTATGAAGTCTATGATTCTGCAATTTGACTTGGTGGTTGGCACTTGGCAGTCAAATCCCTTTGTATAAATGCGTGCATAAGGACCTCAACCTGACTTCTTGGCCAACCATTGCATCACTCTTCTTGACAATGACATAGCAATTTTGCAATACAATAACAGAGCAGAGAAATAAACGAAACGCCTCAAGCAACATATCACCCTTTACCCTTTTGCTGCATCGCTGCAATTTTCCAACAAAGACCGATCTTTCCCTCTTTTCTCAAGTTCAGCCCCTTAACTTGAAGCTGCCACCAATCGCTTCCCCTTCCATTTTGAGTTAAAACTTATAGCCGCAGTTCTTCAACTATGATCGGTCCCTTCCCGAGCTTAAATTTCAAGAACTCAAGGACAAGATTGGGGGCCTGTGGCGTCCGTTCTCATTCTCAGAGAAGGTAGGTTTTTGCCTTTAAAGGGAAGGAGTCAATTAGAGGAGTACTCACCCAACCAACCGCTCTTCCAAAAGGAGTTACTCTGCACTGTACCGCACTGCTCTGCTTTGCTCTATTCCACTGCTCTCTCTCTCCTCTCAATGAAAGTGGAAGAAACAAATGAATGAAAAGTAGAAATCTCGTAAATGAAACTATTCTTGGTAAGTTTCCTTATTGACCAAGAAGAAGAAATACATTCCCCTCACCTTTTGATTTCAAGCACGAGCCGAGCCGAGACGGAGTGAGAGATGGAATTAGACGTGGGGGCCAGTCATGTATACGTGGCAATTGATAAGTGGCCACTTGGTTCCATCCTTTGTGAAATAAAGAAAAGATAGTTAGCAGTCTTGATAGTCTTGTCAATTACATTACAAATTTTCAAATAATGAATGTTTTATGCACAACATACGATAATAATATGTGAATCTACTATTGAGATTGTATTATCACTGACAGTACACGCATTTTTCATAAATAAATCTTGCATTCTAGCTTGTACCGTTACAACTTGCTTGTAACGGTGCCGTCACACTAGCCGGATCCCTATAACCCCTCTCTTCCCTAGCTCTCTTCCATTCTCTCTACTTCGGCTTCCTCTTCCATCATCTTTTGCGTCTCCCTCAAAACCTCCCTAGCCATGTCCCGTCACGACCTCTCACCTTCCGTCCTCAGCCTCCAACTCTCCCTCTGGTTCCTCCTCTTTGCCACCATTTTCCCCTTCTAGCTAATCGCCTAGAGCAGCGCCGTCTATGTTGAGTGCCAGGACTGTAAACGCCAAGAAGCTGATGGCGTTCTCGGTGGGCTCACCCGAGACTGCCAAAGAGATCTTGGATAGCTCGGCCTTCGCTGAACACCCCATGAAGGAGTTCATCTGGGTGCACACAAGCTAGGGAGCCAAAACCGCTGGTTTGAAACTCTCAAAAAAGCGATTCAAGAATCACAACCAACATCAACTCCAAATCATCTCCCGCGAGTCCAGCCTTGACTGATGAATTCTTCTCCAGATCCTCCTCTCTGTTGCAACCACTACCACCACGAACGGCCGTAGACTTCATGATTAGGTGCTCAACATCCTCCTCCTTTGTGGCGGAGAACGACCATGGGGGCCGACTGAGGAGGACGTGGAGCAATTGATCGTGAAGTTCGAAGCCATCCGTGATAGTATGCGTGCAGGAGAACGGAGGATTTGGAGAACGGTACTTCGGTAAAGGCTGGCTCGCTGGAGATGATTCTAATGAGTTGGCATTGAGTGTGATCCTGAAGATTCGAGCGTGATTGATATGCTTTTCTAGGGTTTCAAACTTTATTAAAGTACCGTCATGGTACAGCTTGTGCTGCTTTACGTAAATCTTACTAATCACGTCGGGAAACACGTAGACATGTCACTCTTATAATGTGATACAATGGACTCCATGTTTGAAATGGATGGTTTCTTTTACATGCCTTTAATCTAGTCTTAAATATCCCTCTACTTGTTTGGCGTGGCATTTTCACGTCGATAACAAATCCCAAACAATCAATCATTAAACTGGATTGATTGATTGTTTGGGCATTGGATTACCGTTATTTGATCGCGAGCGAGCAATAGGCCAGAGCTGAGCGTACAATTGATAATTGGATGAAATTGGGATTGATAATTTTCGTCAGATTAATTATATTGGTTTAATTGATTTGTGGCGGTAGCTTGTCATGCCTGGATGCTTGGCACCGAGCGATGGTTATTGCGAATGAAATGATAGGTGTCGGTTACCCTGTTTATAGATGCAAAGTCTGGTAAATAATTTGTGCATTCATATGATCATGTGTGCAATCAAATTGCATGTTTTAGCATGAAAGCGGCCTTAGGCCGAGTTGAGCATGTCCACATGAGCATCCGACTGAACGTAAATATGAAAATTGATTGGTTGTTGAATGTACGTGAATGGTTATATGATGAGTTTAAACGGTGCCGGTTAAATGCGGGAACTTGACAAGTTCATACTTGTGCCGGTCGTATGGAATCACACGACTTGTCGGATGCACGTCAATCCGTGCCCGTGCTAGTCGTACGGATCACATGGATTGTCGGATGCTAATCGCAGCTTGTGACGAACCGACGCTCCTTTTTGGAATGCATGTACGTTATGCCATGCCGGTCGCACTTGATTCTGAGCTTTCGATCAATGTCGCGAGAAGTAAGGGGACGATATCTCGGTCCCGCCCATGTAGTAATGTTGGGGCCACACCGATCCTCGTGCACCGACCATGCCATTCACGTGGGTCACTTGTTAATAATTGAATTTCATGTGGTGTCTTGTGCATGCAAAGCGATGTGATGGTTGGCTTGAGTGATTGTGCGATATAACCTGTTGGGTTAAGTTGAGCATTGCATGGTGTATAGCTGAAGGCTGATAAACTTGCATGTGCTTGATGTATAAATGTGACTTTGTGTTTCTATTTTTGCCAATAAGATGTTCTAAGCGAATTAAAGCCCTAACCGGGCTTAGGCGTTGACTCACTAAGACAATCTTCATCCCATCGTGTAACCTTTCGGGTCCCAAGTGATGAAGCAACTTGTCCAATTCGGTATCCCTACCGACCCGGTCCTTTAATATTATCCACCATGAGAAAGTTCCCTCGGGGGGGTTTGGGAGCAACACGTCACTAGGATCTAGGTGGACGAAGAGTTGCCACACTTAGTGTTGCACCTCTTCAAAGCTTATTTCGTGCGTGACGTGAGTGTGCTCCATATCCCGCTATGGGGATTTGAGGGATCGCCTAACCCGCGCACTTACGTCCCCTCTTGGAATCCCATGGATTTGGATTCGCCGGACAATGAGGTAGTGGACCCCGAGTTTGTCATGGAGGCGAGAGCCCTCTTCTAGTCGGGGTTCTAGAGCCTAGGCACATGATAGTCTCCTTTTTTGAGCCATGTAGATACCAAGGCGAGGGTGATGTAGGATTTTTAGGAGTAGATGAGAGTTTAACCTTATCCAACCCATGTATCCTTTTTGAGGTCCTAGAGAGCCGCCCGGAAATATGAAGTTCTATATGTCTGCTTTGGTAGCTCTATAGGGTTAAAAACTCATATATTCATATTAATGAAATAAAATTGTCTTTTGGTTGAATGATCGTATTGCTTTTCTTCTTGCTATCCCTGTTTATTATGTTGTACAGGAGTCACTCGTTTCGCGAGCGTAGTGAAAGACAAAATAAAATGGGTCGATAGTGTGCTTGGGACACTATCCTTTGTGATCTAAGGGTGAATTGGTAGGGATGTCGCGAGCTCTAGAGTTGGGACATGACATCCCCGCTCAAGATGGTATCGAGTAAGGTCGGCCTAATTCATCTAGTCATTGACACTGGGTGACAAGGTGCGTTAGGAATTGGGATAGTTAGTAGAACTGAAAACATCAAGCATGTGGTTGTTATCTATGTTTTAGTTGTTGGGATTTGTCTTCGCATCGGATTTTTGCTATAGGGTGGGCAGGATTCCGTAATTTACCTTCGAAATGAGCGAACACTATAGAAGAGCACCCCGGGTAAGCCCGTCGGGTAAATTGCTGAGTTGTTGGAGGAAAAGGAGCACCTTATGCTGCTAAGATCGTCGGGTAGGATCCATAGATTGATGGGATCCTCGAAGCATTTGGAGCTATTGGAGAACCGATGAGATAGCAAGTAAGGAATCATAATGCTATCGCCTTCGAAGTGCCACCGGAAAACGTGCCAGTGGAGTGGTGAATGAAGGACACCAAGTACAAAAATTAGGGGAGCAATTCCTTAAGTTGAAGCCGCCTAAGTTTGCTGGAAGTGGAGATCCCGAGGCTGCCATCTCTTGGATAGAGGAGTTGGAGAAGGCGTTTGACTTGTTGAGGTGTATGGACGAAGATGAGGTCACCTTGGCCGTTTATCGGCTATAGGACAACGCGAGTTCATGGTGGAGAGCCTCTAAGAACGGGGTCTTCCCCGAGAGTCTTGTCCCAGCATGGGGTACCCTCGTGGAAGTGTTCAATGGAAAGTACTTCTTGGATATCATGAGAGAACAGATGATGGTTGAGTTCCTTTGGTGCACGAATTAGTTGTCAATTGATGAGTATGAGGTAAGGTTTTGTTGAGTTGTTAAAGTATGCCCCAAGGATGATAGAGAACCTTGTAGATAGGGTAAGAAGGTTCCAGGATGGACTAAAACCAAAGATCAAGAGCATGTTGGTGCTGCTCAACCTGAAGGACTATGATGATCCGTATAAGAGGGCGCAGATGGTGGAACGTAACTTGGGTGAAAGGGCCACCATAACGGGACCGTGGTTCGTGCCCTCCCATAGAAGGGACATTTGGCAATGAAAGATGTCGATGCCTAGTGGTAGGCACCACATCCGGACCAATAGGAGAGGAGCGATCAACAAGCCTGCTTTCCGTCGGGATGGAATGTGTCACTTGTGCCGCTAGAGGCATGAGCTTGGTCCATGCCCATTTCAAGGAGGAGCATACTTTGGGTGTGGCCGGTTTGGTCACCAAGTAAGAGACTACCCGTAGAAGCAACATGGCGGCAGTGCACCGCAGCAATAAGGAGGACAATTTCGACGAAACGGGTATAAGAGTTTCTAGAACCTCCCGCCGGCATAAGAAAGGGTGTTTGCTATCACTCCGGAAGAGGTGAAGGATTTGCCAACCGTTACGGATATAGTCCTCCGATCCTCTTGCACAACCATGTAGTGTATGCTTTGTTTGATTCGGGTGCTACGCACTCGTTTGTGGTTGCTAGATTTGTTGAGTTGGCTGGATTGAACTTATTGCCTTTGAATGTTGTTTTAAGATTTCTACGCCTTTAATGGATAGCGTAGTTCTTGTTGTAAGCTGCCCTAATTGTAAGCTAGTCATAGATAGTCACGAGGGTAGAATAAATCTGATTGTACCGGAGATGTATGATTTTGATCGATTGTGGGAATGGGTCGGTTTGAAAAAGCGGAAGGCTATAGTGGATTGTTGTCATAAAGTGCATGCAGTTTAGCTATTGGATGGGGTTAGTTTTGAGTTTATTGGGACCTCGACCTGTTAGTTTCGTTGCCGGATGTGGCCGCATTTGCTAGAAAGTGGACGTCAAGGATACCCGACGACTATAGTAGATTGTCGGTTGAGGAGCGAGGATGGAGGACATCTCGGTAGTTTGTGAGTTTTCGAGATGTTTTTCCTCAAAAATTGCTAGGGTTACCACCAAAAAGAGAAATAGAGTTCGTAGTAGAGTTGGTCCCTAGGACGGAGCCGATCTCTAAGGCGCCATATAGGATGGCGTTGTCGGAACTTAAGGAGCTCAAGGTGCAAATACAAGAGTTGTTGAATAAATGATTTATCCGCTCCAGTGCATCGCCATGGAAAGCACTTGTGTTGTTTATTAAGAAGAAGGATGGGTCTCGCGAGGTTGTGTATAGACTATGGGCGAGTTGAATCAAGTGACGATCAAGAACAAGTACCCATTTGAAAATAGATGATTTGTTTGATCGGTTGCAATTAGTTTCGATATTTTTCAAGATTGATCTGCGAACAAGATGCCATCAATTGGGTATCAAGAAAGAGGATATAGCGAAGATGGCATTCGGGACTCGTTATGGGCACTACACGTTCACGGTGATGCCGTTTGGTCCGACAAATACTCCTGCTTGCTTTTATGGATCTTAATGAATAGGATGTTCAATGAGTATTTGGATAGATTCGTCATTGTATTCACAAATGATATCTTAGTATACTCGAGGAGTATGGAAGATCATGAGTATCACTTGAGAGTGGTTTTGGGAACCACGAGGAGTACCAGTTGTATGCGAAATTTAACAAATGGGAATTTTGGGTGACTCGTGTATCGTTCCTTGACCATGTGGTTTCTGGTGAAGGGATCGAAGTGAATCCATTGAAGATTAAAACGGTTATGGATTGGCTAAGGCCTACGACGATAACCGAGGTTCGAGTTTCTTAGGTCTAATAGGCTCTACGGACGTTTTGTGAAAAGGTTTTCTCCTATAGCCTCGCCGTTGACAAAACTACTAAAGAATGACTCGAAGTTTGAGTGGTCGGACAAGTGCAAGCATAGTTTTCAAAAGTTTGAGCACAAGCTAACTACGGCTTACGTGTTAACGATTCTGTCCGATCCTGGAGGTTTCGAGATCTATAATGACGCGTCTCTCGAGGTTTGGGTTGTGTTCGATGCAACATGGAAGAGTTGTGGTGTATACATCCCGTCGAGTTGAGGCAACATGAGTTAAACTACCCGACACACGATCCGGAGTTGGCTGCGATCATGTTCACCTTGAAGATTTGGAGGCATTATCTGGTTGGTGAAAGATTATAAGTGTATACGAATCACCCGAGTTTGAAGTATCTGTTCTCTAATAAGGAGTTGAACATGAGACAGGCGTCATCGGATGGAGCTGCTTAAGGGTTATGACTATGAGGTCTTGTACCATCCCGATAAGGCGAATAAGCTTGCGAGATACCCTAAGTCGAAAGTCGGCAATAGCTTAGATGGTGTGCAAAAATGGCGTCTCTTGGAGAAAGTTAGAGATTTTGGCTTTAAGTTTGAGGTTAATGTTTGATGGCTACATTGAGAATCGAGCCACAAGTGTAGGCTAAGGTGAAGGCGTTATAGTCGTCAAACCCTGCTATTCAAAGGATCCTTCAAGAGGGCTCGGCGAGGAGAAGGGCTAATTTTTAGGCGGGCGAAGATGGGATACTCAAGTTTCGAGGACGTTTATGTGTTCCCGCAAATGAAAGCCTAAAGAGGAAATTTTGTCGGGAGAGCATCGCGGTAGTTACTGATATTCATCCGGGTAGTACGAAGATGTATCATAATCTAAAGCAACATTTCTAGTACAATGGTATGCGAGCGGACATCGTGAAGCATGTGGCTAAGTGTCGACGTGTTAGCGGTGTCAAGGCACAATACTATAAGCCTGGAGGATTGCTACGGTCGTTAGAAATCACTGAGTGGAAAATGGGAGCATATCATGATGAATTTTGTGATGGGTCCGCCGAGGAGTCGAGAGAGGTCATGATTCAATCTAGATTGTGGTGGATAGGTTGACGAAGTCAGCGCACTTCATTCTAGTGAAAAAAAAGATTTTACTTTGGACAGATATGCAAAATTGTATGTGAGATATATTGTGAGGTTGCATGAAGTGCCGGTGACGATCACATCGGATCGTGATCCAAAGTTCACTACCACATTCTGGAAAAATCTGCGGCTGCGTTGGGAACGATCTTTGCGGTTCAGTATGGCATATCACCTACAAACAGATGGCCGGTCTGAAAGGATGATTCAACTCCGGAGAACATGCCGAGGGCATGTGTTTTGAATTTCTAGGGTAGTTAGGAGAAACAATTGTATCTCGGTTGAGTTCACCTACAACAATAGTTATCGGTAGAGTATTAAGATGACATCAATTATGGCATTGTATAGCGGGAACTTGCGAACGCCGGTGTGTTGGGATGAAGTTGGCGAAAGGAAGATCATTGGATCGGAGTTAGTAGAGCGATCGATAGAAGCTGTTAAAGTAATAAGAGATAGGTTGAGGACTACTCGGAGTCCCTAGAAGAGTTATGCCGATAGGAGGCGTAGGCCTTTGGAGTTTCAAGTGGACGATCATGTCTTTCGGAAGGTGTCGCCTATAAGAGGGACATTTCGCTTTGGCAAAAAAAGGAAGCTAAGCCCTAGGTATGTTAGGCCGTTCGAGATTCTAGAGCGGATAGGTAATCCGGCTTATCATCTTGTGTTGCCGCCAAGCCTTGCTCATGTGCATAACGTGTTCCACGTGTCGATGTTAAGGAAATATAAGCTCGTTCCTACTCATGTACTGATTTATAAGGAGATTGAGTTGGATGAGCGAGCATCGTACATGGAGCGTACAATCAAAATCGTAGACGAGAAAAGAGCGGGTGCTTGAAACAAGACGATTCCGTTGGTCAAGGTGATTTGGTAACGCCATGGGACTGAAGAATCTACGTAGGAAAATGAGGAAGTCATGAAGAGTAGCTATCATTATTTTTTTGAAAAGTTGTAACTATATTGTAATTTCGGGAAAAAAATTTCTAAGGAGAGGAGAGTTGTGATGCCCGAAACTTCGATGTCGGTAAGATAACTGGACTCAGTTTAGGTCTAATTGTGAATTTCGGTTTGTTGAATAAAATTGGATTTTAAGGATTTAAGTGACAATGATTGGATTATTTTTCGAGACGTCGGTTAGATTAGATTGGGCTTTGAAAATCTTAGTCGTCGCATTTTAGGATCGAAATTTGCACACCCGAACCTAATCCCGATCGAGCCCAACCTGTGAGAAGACCAAAATACCCTCCGTCGATTGAGCCAAATGTTCGACCGATCCTAAATGATCAAATGACTCTTTTGCCCTCCATTTATTCACAAAAGACAAGATATTTGAATATTTTGTGGGTCCCATTTGGTCAAGTCACTCACCAACCAATCACACTAAGATCAATCTAGTCAACCAACTCTCACCCACTCTACTCTCTCTCTCTTCTCTTTTCTCTCTCTCTCTCTCTCTCTCTCTCCCCCCCTTCCCTCTTGTCTACCTTCTCCTCTTCCTATTCATGCACGACTCCCTCTCTTCGCACCACACAAAACACCATTCATCCTCCTTACTTCGGTTTTTGTGCGACGCCGGCTCCCCGACCGTTGTTCCATTGATCCGCCACTACTCCGCACGTTCGGCTCGCTGTACACTACTTGAAGCCTTCGGATAGCTCCTAGGAGACCCCGACGCCCAACCCGCTTTATTTTGCATCGCTCGACCCCTGCCCCCCTCCCCTCCGTAATTGCAGCAGCTCCTTCGGCCTTGCTCCGGCCACTTCCGACTACCCAAAGCAACCACCCTCAACCCCTCGTCAACCCTCGAAGGCTGGTAGCAGTTGTTGAACCTCTATGGAGCTCGACTCAGCCCTAGAAAACCTTCTCCTATTTCCATCCCCCTGTTCTGTCCCGGAAGCTTCACCATCGCCTCCAACCACATTTCGTCGTCTTTAGCCATCCTCCGCCATCATCGTCGCCACTCTCGGCCACCCCGAAGACCCCCGACCTTGACCAACCCTTCTCCCGGCCCGGTCGAGTAGCCAAGAAGCCCCGGGAACGCCCCAACTCACGCTACCCTATTCTGTTTTTCCTCATTCCAGCCACTGTTCCGCCATTTCGCCATTGTCCCGACCACCGAAAGCCGCTAGCCGCCCTTCCCGGAACCCATGCCACTTCCCGGAGTGTCGTCGCCTCGTCGGATCACCTTTAGCCAAGCTTTGGAGCCCGAGGAGTCCAAGAAGCCTATGTATGCCGTGAGTCCTTCGAGCCATCACCACAAGTCGCCATTGTCGCTCGAACTAGTTTAACTTGTGAGTCAAATTCCTAAACCCCGATTAGGACGTTAATTGCGTTTTGGGATTGGTTAATTAGATTTTTAGGACGTTTAAGTAGCTCGATTATGGTCGGATTAGCTAGGGACTTGGTTTAGGGTAAATGGTCATAATTGGTTAAGTTAGATTGATTAGCTTGGTCATCTATGGTTAGTTGATTATTAAACTAGATGGATTGATTGTTTGGGCATTGAATTGCCATTGCTTGATCGCCACGAGCAATAGGCCAAAGCCGAGCGTACGATTAATAATTGGATGAAATTGAGATTAATAATTATTGTCGAGATTAATTATATGGGTTTAATTGATTTGTGGCGGTGGCTTGTTTATCTGGATGCTTGCATTGACTAATGGTTTTTACGTATGAAATGATAGGTGTCGATTACTCTATTTATAGATGCAAAGTCTCGGTGAATAATTTGTGGATTCATATGACCATATGTGCAATCAAATTGCATGTTTTAGCATAAAGCGGCCCTGGGCCGAGTCTTTGAGCACGTCCACATGAGCATCCGGCTAAACGTAAAGATGAAAATTGATTGGTTGTCGGATGTGCCCGAATGATCATATGATGAGTTTAAACCGTGCTAATAGTATAGGAACTTGACAAGTTCGTACCATGCCACTCATACGGAACCACACAACTTCTCGGATGCGCGTCAATCCGCGCCCATACTAGTCGTACGGATCACATAGATTGTCGGATGCCATTCGTAGCTTGTGATAGACCGACTCTCCTTTTTAGAATGTCTGTCTACTATGCCGTGCCAATCGCACTTGAATATATAGCTTTCGATCACCGTTGTCGGAAGTAAGGGACGATGCCGGGTCCGTCGGTAGACAGACAGGCGATCGTAGTGTTGGGGCCACACCGATCGTGTACGCCGACCATGCCGGTCGCGTGGGTGACTTGTTAATGATTAGACTTTGTGTAGTGTCATGTGCATGTAAACCGATGTAATGGTTGGCTTGAGTGATTGCCCGATATAACTGTTGAGTTAAGTCGAGCATTGCATGGTGTATGGCTGAAGGCTAGTGAGATTGCATGTGGTTGACATATAAATTGTGGCTCTATGTTTTCGTGTTTGCCCAGTAGAATGCTCTAAGCAAGTCAACGCCCTAACCGGACTTAGGTGTTGACTCACCGAGATTATTCTCACCCCGTTGTTTAACCTTTCGGGTCCCAAGTGATTGAGCGACCTATTCGAATCGGCGTCCCTACCGACCAATCCTTTTATATTATCCACCATGAGAAAGTGCCCTCGGGGCGAGTTTGGGAACGACATGTCACCAAGATCTAGGTGGATGAAGGGTTGCCACACTTAATGTTGCACCTCTTCAAAGCCTGGTTCGCGCATGACGGGAATGTGCTCCATGGCCCGCTACGGGGATTTAAGGGACCTTTAACCCGCTCCCTTACGTCCCCTCTTGGGATCGCATGGATTTGGATATGCCGGACGGGGAGGTAGTGGACCCTGAATTTGACATGGAGGCAGAGCCCTCTTCCGGTCGGGGTTCTAGAGCCTAGGCACGTAGCGAGTCCCTTTTTTGGAGCCTTGTTGATGCCAAGGCGAGGGTGATGTAGGATTTTTGGGAGTAGATGAGAGTTTAACCTTACCCGAGCCGTGTATCCTTTTTGAGGTCCTAGAGAGCCATTCCAAATTATGGGGTTGTATATGTTTGCTAGTAGCTCAGTAGGATTAAAAACTCATCTATTCGTATTAATAAAATGAAATTGTCTTTTGGTTGAATAATTGTATTGCTTTCCTACTTGCTATCCTTATTTATTTTATTGTATGGGAGTGACTCATTTCTATGAGCGTAATGAAAGATAAAATGAAATGGGTCGATAGTGTGCCTAGGACGCTATCTTTTGTGACCTAAGGGTGGATTGGTAGGGATGTCGCAAGTTCGAGAGTCGAGGCGTGACAGCATGGACAAGAAATCTGGTGTCAAACAAGGTTGGGCATGGTTCACAATTCTAAAGTCACAGGGAATGGGGCATCTCTGATATGACAGCACATGCACATTCCAAACTACTTGAAACAACGTCCTGAGTCGAAACAAATTCTTGAATGAATGTGGAAAATCCGAGACAGAATTGTTTAAGTTCTCAAATCAGAACAAGATTTGGATTTGGATTTAGATTGAACCTAAAGTTGATGATTTTTCTTTTAGACAAAATTAACATTTGGGGCAAAAATGAGATTGAATCTAAAGTTAAAAACTTTTTAGGACATCAAGCCTGTAATTTGTCTACGGTGCAATACATCCTTTATTTCGTGGCATGCGTACCACTTTGACAGACGATGCAAATACGGAGAAGGTCGCCGCTGGGAGGAAAAAAAGGAAGCAGCCTATGTTGGCCAACATAAATGTTTGATGCCTCTTGGTTTTGTCTTTCAGTTGTTGTACTTTAGAGCTTGGACAGTGGGCATTTGGATTCTTTGTTACGTTGTTTTGAGATATCATAAAACATAGTTTACAGGTTCTATTGGACCGTCTGGAAACCGGACCGGGCCAGTGAGTCCTATTCACGATTCTTGAGAACAGGACCGGATTGGGAACCAATCGCCCTTGGCTCATATCACTTGAAATAATTAATTAATGAAGAATATTTTTATTATCGATAATAAATTATATCTAAACACTTTTGTTGATGATGAAAATATTATCGAATGCAATATAAGTGATCATTTTTGGCCAAATTCATTTTGCGCGAGACGAACACACTCCAAATGATGGCCAATCATGCCTTCAACATAGTCTTGGATGAGAAAATGTGCATGTTAACAACACAAGTACGTATGATTTGATTGCTTTGATCGGTTGAAGTCCATAGGTTAAGATTTATTATTTCCATATAACATGATTACGTGAACATTTGATTCAACTAATTTCACACATGTAAACTGTCCCGTTCGCGTTCGTAAATGAAAAAACCGCATTAAAGAGGTAGCGTACTTTTTCGACAAATGCTTCTTTATCAAATCAAATGAGAATGAGCAATGTCCAATAATCTCGAGGTGATAAAGTAATTATCATTATGTGCAATTTTCATGTCAACATGTAACGGACGACAAGCATAAGCATTCCTCCTATAGAGTAACAAGAATCATAAAAAAAAAAAAATAGGCGTGGCTCATCCCGATCAATACGACCGGCAGATGTGGTTTTTTTTTAAAATTTTTTTTTTGTCTAAGCAGATGTGCGTTTCGTATGTGTGTAGGAAAACACAAATTATGAATGTGTCATAACTTTGTTTTTAATTTACTTTCATTTCCCGATCAAAAAAAAAAATTTACTCTCGTTTTGAATTGAATGAACTTTCTTAATTTAAGACATATTGGAAAGTACGTTCATTCCCTCATCCTGCAATTTACGCACCACAGAGGAAGTACTTCCAAAACTTGGTATGAGAAAGCTGTTCCAAGAAAGATCTATGTCACATAATTAACTCGTTTAAGGAGAATAATCGATTGCTATAAGTCAAACTCCATAGAATTTGATCAATCCTCTTTCCCGTCGCTAATATGGACAACTAAACCCTGCGCCCGAATCAACATATTATTTTACATGTGGGGGCGGGGTTGGGTTTGTTACGCTCCCGTAAATCTTCCTCAGCTAGACTTGGTCAAAATAGCGGAGCAAATCAATGTAATTAGTAGCATAGCCCACTTAAAAAAAAAAGGGGTTTTTCTCGAGATGATCTATATGTATTGTGTGAAGATTCCAATGGTTTTGACATCTATATTCTCTACGATTAACTTTTCGAGTGACTTTGGCTCAATGCTCAATCGGGGTTGGCACCACTCTTCGGAATGAGTTTTATGTGTGGCCTACAGGTTGTGACAACCGCTTCGAACTCGACATCTCGGATCTCAGTCAAGCCGACGCAAATAGTTTTACTCGTACGAATGGGATACAAAGCAGCAACTCTTCCAACTGTACGTTCCTTTTGGTAGTACGTATAGGATAAACAATCTCCTTCAAGGAATACGACTAAATGTCGGACTTGGTATTCCATAAAAAGAACTCCACGCAAAACTCTCACGGCCAACTCAGCATGAAGATGCTTACGGAACGCTGCTCGGAGAACATCAGTCACGGGTGGTCAGAGTTGGGAAGGATTTGGGCGGCAACCGCACATGGTTGATGAGCCAGATCCAGCCTAGGGTGACCCTGCACTCGCAAGATGCATCGTAGGAGAATGCCAACGAGACGGTAAGATTCCATCGAAGAGCAAAATCAGCGGAAACTGATGATGCGGATTCAAGACAAGACGAACAACCCGAGAGAGATGAAGCCATCTATTTGCAACACGACTCGAGAAAACGTTTTTTGATGCGCAGAAGACTCACTCGATTCGATCCTTGTTTAACTACCAGGTCCATGGCCATGCTTGCCAACAGTCTAATCCAAAGAAGCAACTCAAACTAAACTGAAGCGTCTTTTGAAGAATAGTCTTAGTCGATATAAGTTCTATAGTTGCCTTATGCTACTGCCCTTATTTCCCAGATAAGATCTTTGCTTCTAATCATTTCCGTCTAATGGCAGTCGAGAAAACATCAGTTCCAAAAACTGAGATACACAAATCTCATAACCACCACTCCACGTGATCTCTGTATGCTGTCCAAAACGCGTATACACTCCGAAGGCACAACCAAGCTAGACATCCTACACCAAATCCATCAAGTCCCAGGCAAACAGAAACAGGTCGCAAAGGGATTAGAAAAAAAAAAAAAACAGAAGCGGCCCATGTATCACTATTCCTTAGCAGCCAAATCGCCCGATGCAACCTTTTCTGATTCTTCCACCACCTCAGCAGCCACTAAAGTGGCAGTCGTTGTGGCCACACCGTCGCTCACTGAACCAGCGGCATTGTCGATCGTGTCTCCTCCAGTACCCATCCTCAAGGAACCCATGTCCGGGGGACATAGACCCAGAAACATGCTCTTCCGACTGTTTTGGCCGATTAAGGGCGCGGCAGTGTGGGCAGTAGTAAGTGATGTACGGGAAATCCTCTTTCCTAGCAAGCCCTGCACAGAAGCAAGAATGCCGTGCTGTTACTCCCCATCAAATGACATCGCAGTCTAAGAAGAGCGATCATTGCCTTCATTTGCTGAATGAAACATGCGTAATAAACTACATAAACAAGATAACTCGCTCACCATTGTGCATGTGACAGTTACCACATATGAGTGCATAAGACTGCGTTGGATCCTCACCCACAAGCAATGCTGCAAGTCGAGCCATCCATCCATTGTTCTGCGTCGACAATCCATCCGAATGGTAGTGGTCGACGACCAATTGTTCATGCTCAGCTGCTGAAGTGGGCGTTCCTCCATCGGATTGACGCGTCATGGTACTCCCTTCGCTGCTAGCCCTATTGTGCGACTCTTTTCTATTCCGTAGCCCACTGGACTGCATGAGCTCAGCGTCATTGCTCTTCGCTGTTGAAGCAACAGACTGAGATTCGTCTCCTACAAACACCTTCAAGCCAGAATCTGCACCCAATTTCGATGCCAGGACAGTTGCAGCAGCTGCCTTAGCTGCTGGATCAGGATCATATCGCTGTAGAGAAAATCAATTTTAACTATGACGCCTTGACTATGCAAACGATACGGGACCATAACCAAGAGAAGATGCACAAACTTCAGGAGGAAAGAAAAGTACTGAATAATTGGTCTATGTACTTTAATGTCTTGATGCTGTTACAAAATGAATTTAATTCCCCCAGTTGAACCTCACACAAGACTCTACTGCACTACCTACTCCTAAGCTAGGAATGGTTAATACAAACCATAATTAGAAGACTGATGAACAAAAACATAAGTGGGAGTGTTAATACAGAGTGTACGCCACATGAGCACAGCAAAATGATGTTTTTAGCAACAAGCTCCCTTCTATATGTTTCCATTTTCAGATAATAATAAAGTCCCAGGCCTTGCACTGATATAAGACCCAAGAACGCGAATGATCCTCTTTTGCAGCCCAATACCGCAATTTGCACTTGGGCATCAACCACCAAACCAATAGTAACAATCAGAGCTAACTCTCAGCCAGAACTTTAGGGCCCCAAAAAAAAAAAAAAATCTCAGCCAAGATTGACACTGAATATAGCTCAATGCTCAAAAAAACACACCTTCAAGAGTTTTTGTTGTACGTGATAATTGAATATCCACAGAGGTCACAGAAATTAGATGTTTGTAAAGTGTCTAGCATCAGGGAGTTAATTCTTTTTATATTCAGTCTACCTTGCTTTACTACGGTCTTTAATATCAGATAAACATGTCAATACCCAGAGTCCTACCTTTTGTGAAATAAATCACGCTGGTTAGTACCAACAACAACACCCCCCCCACCTCCCCAAAAAAAAAGAACAAAAAAAAAATGCAAAAACCAAAAATAAAAACAGCAAAACAAGAGAGAGAGTGGAAAAGAAACTCGAGGCAAAATGCAAAGTTTGATCAAACATGGGTAGTGGAATCAAATTGATTCTTACTTCAAAAATTTCACTCCTGTTTCAATGAAGGGGACCATGGAAAGAACAGGAATTAAAATGTATGAAGACTATGATTCTGCAACTTGACTAATTGGTTGGCAGTCAAATCCCTTATCTCATTGCAAAAGGACCTCAACCTGACTTCTTGGCCAACCATTGCATCTCTATTCTGCAATTTCTCTACTTGACAATGACATAGTAATTTACAATACAAAAAGGGGGCAGAGTAATAAACGCCTCAAGCAACATCACTCATACTAAGTCTTTTACCTCAGAGCAATTCCTTCAAATGACTTAACAAAGCAAACAAATATCAATTGAATATACCAGCATGAAAACGCCCCCACCCCTAGAAGACATCACCTGAATTAGCTGCTGAGTAGAATAATAGTTAGTCCTCTCTTTAAGTTCATCAATTTTTGCTTGCCTCTCAGCCCGAAGCCGCTCAAGAGTTTTTTGGTCCTTGCGATCACCTTTAAAGTCAACATGATCAAACAGTCATACAATCAATAGACATAGAAAAATCTCAATTCAACATCATGAACAAGAAGTTGGGAATTTGGGCCAATCAAGATGATGATGAACCTATACGGTTATACCTAATAAGAAACAGATTATCCGAGGCATAGCCACACATGCCAACACATTCAGCCCAGAAACAAAAATGTGCGGATGTAACTTTTATTGCATTTTCTGAATTCAAGATGCCTAAGTTCGCTAAATACTAAATGACACCACATCAACAATCATCTGCACTTTAGTAGTGGATTTAATAATCAACTCAACCAGTTATCTTTGGACAAGATGTTTCACAAAAATGGTCCTTGAATGATTGACAATACGTAGGTGCCATGTAATCATCAAATAGTTTAATTGCAAATCAACGGATCCATAGAGCTTTCTATTATAAACCACAAACAAAATTAGTAAATTGAACTTCAAAGTAAGTTCAAAGGAGCATTTGATCAAAAACATTGATCCATAAATTCAAGGTTGAAAACAGGCAAAGTATTTATCAAAAAGCTCCATTCGTTATGACTTCCTTTAAGAAAAAAGTTAGTTATTAATTTCTCTAAGGGAAAAAAATTATTTTAGGTTACAAAAATTTGCTACAACACTAAGATGATGTCAAATGACTTTGCATTGTTTAGACTTCTACGGTAGGTCTTAACTGTTGTTAAAAAGTCAAATCTCTGATGCTAAAAAGCAAAAGGTTAAAAAGTAAATAACCCTAAATCTTTAGTCTCGTTGAACTACAAACATTACTTTCAGCATATCCAAAAAATATATAAAAAGGATCTGAAATTAGAAATTCAGAGTTTTCTGCTATTAGAAAATGAACTAAAGACAACACCTGTGAGCAACCAGGCTAGAAAATGGCGAAAATGATACTATATTTTCACAAGATGAGTCAATTTTGATAGTCCAGAAAGGTACTCTCTTTCTTTCTTACTTTTCCTCCAAATGCAGCCATTGCAGATTTCAAAAATTTGTTGAGCTGAAAAATGAAAGTTCCATTTCTGTAGAGCTAACAATTTGACCTAGTAGGTTAGATGCGTAACCTAAGACGGCTCAAATAATTTTACTTGTCCCATGGCAATGCATTATTAAAAGGTGCTCTCTAGCTGAACTGCGATACAATTTCATCGTCAAAAGATGATCTAGATCTTCTGAACAACTAGTGGTGACCAATGACACCCAGCTTTCAGTTTCTGTAAATACAATGTACAAAGAGACCCAAATGAGAGATACCCTAGAGACCAGTCCTCAAGTGAGAAAACCTACTCAGCAAGTTTCCATAAGCGCCGATTACAATGTCACCACACACTCTGCATGCCAGTACTCCCACAGAAATAACGTGGATCAACACATAAGGTGCCTCTTTTCTACAAACAAGCTCTCCCAAGTAAATGGCTCCATACTCCAGAGCCTCGAGGTCTCAGCAGAAAATCACCATCAAGAATTGCATGAACATATGGTAGAATTTGATTAACCGGCTACGGTAATAAGTCCTCATCAAACAGACCATTAAAGATTGAAAGAACAAAAGGCAACATCTCTAGATCCTATATACACCCTAGAGAAGATAAAACAGCACCTGCTTGGACATGTTCCTAGGTAGTCACTCAGTGCTTGGGGCAAATTGACGTTAAGAGCTGTCCCTACTATTACCCCTCCTCATTTTTCTAATTTTGGCAGGAGGGTGGGGTTTTATTTCCATAGTTCCTTCGGTGAAACCTGCTTAATAAACTATTAACAAGAGGACACACTCTGCTCAAGTTGTGCATGTGGCAATGGCAACATGAGGGCGTTAAATAGTGTTGGATCAATTCCAGATTGCCTCTAAAATAATCCTCTATCAGTTTTGTGTTTTCAAAAACAAAACAGATCAGACTGGAACTTGTTTGCAGCCTTACTTGAATATATCACGTACATGGCTTAATTTGTTCTACCTGTTCATTCTCAAGTTTGAGAAAAAAAACATGCAAGAAGAAAAGCTACACAATTTAAAGCAAAGTCACACTAGAAAACAAGCAACTTAAAATCATATTAGAAATTCACAAAATCAAATCTTTAGATTTCGTTGGCCATAATTGATTCTTCAAAACACCTAGAATATTTATCCATGCCTTTTCTTGCAATGCACAAGAAAGTCCATGGAAACATCGACCAAAGGGATTTTATCTGGTTAAGTAATCCCAGGATCTTCTGCAATTCTACAAATTTTCCACACCTTCCCACGCCAAATAACCTCTATTAACAAAATAAGTTATGCTCCACAACTTTTAAATTCATGATCCAATGGATTAATAAAACTATCATCGAGCCTATCTACATAGACAGAATCAATAAATGACAGAAACAAATTATGAACCTCAATGACTCTTGCAGCGGGGGAATAAATCACAACAAAGTAACAATGAACAAAGCATTCTCGCTCTTCCGCATCCTGGGCGAAGACTCCATCAGTAGACCAAATAATATTCAACAGACTACAAAGGGACACATGATGCAGCCGGGACCAGAAAAACTAAACAATTGTCACCTTCCACTACCACAATCTTTCTCCTACTTAGTCCCTAATTTCTGCTTTTGGATGAGGAGGGAGCCCTTCATCACATAATCCAATGCATCGCCATTTCCTATCTTCATTTTAAATCAGGATTATGGCCCAAGTTTACATTCGTCGTTGATGCAGAACTTAAGAAACACCATCAGGAGATCCATATCCAAACTGCTAAAACAACTGCTTTCTAGTGAACTTTTGCAAATCAATCATGTACATTTTCTCGAAACCAGTACAACAAGGACAGTGCAAAATCTGAAACCATGTGAAAACAATAAAGGGTAGTCTTCAAGAATGAGAAGCTATCTACAAGACTATCATTTGGTTCGAGACACTTACACATTTTTGTGAAGCTGACAAGAGCAGAATAAGATGCAAAAGATAGAGCAGGCAAGAGGAACATGGGTAAGACCCGAAAAGCCCTCATTTTCCAGTCAAGATCCGCCGACCTCGTTTTCATGACGGCATATACCACTGCAACAATCTAGAAGAGCCATCAAAACTCACTCAGTGGGTATTTGTAGGTGTGTGATCTATATCATCGTGTGTGCAAGAACAGAAAATGCACACAGCAGATAGCTACATACATATATACCTCGAAAAGAAGGGAGAATAGAATGAGATGGCGGGCCATTCCGCGCCAGGATTGCGACCGCCGCTTCATCCGCAAGAGCACGGCGGCTTCCTCCTTGGAGATGTACTGCAGCCGCTTCTCGAAATCGTCGCTCCGGCTCATCCGGAAGAAGGCGAAAATCCGGGACACCAGCCCCTTCCTCTTCTTCTTCTTCTGCTTCTTCTCATCATCACTATCGCCATTGCCCTTCTTGTCCATCTCTGTCTCTGTCTCTTTTTCTTTCATCCTCTAACAACCCATCATCGAAAACTCGTTCAGAACTCAGCCGAACAGCAACGCAACAAATGGAATCACACCCAGTTGACAGAATGTTAAATTTTAAAGAAAATACCAATCAAAATTCACAGCGAGTACGATCCGATCTGCTCGTTCTGCTCCTTCTTCTTTAGAGATCTCAAAAGTTTTCTTTATCCGACAAGGGGTCGGTGGGGGCGGTCGTCCAACCCTCGAATCTCTTTCTTCTTCCTCTGCTTTTTCGAATTTCGGCTTCGAATTTTCGAGAATCCCCAGGATCGAAGCCACCCAAGACGTGAATCCCACTTTTCTATCAACACGACAACGAGGACGACTGACGAGGATTAAAGTATACTACTACTGTTGATAGCCATAGAGAGAGAGAGAGAGAGAGAGAGAGAGATAGATTTGTCAATAGAAGGAAGAAGAGGGTTCCATTTGCCTTGCCCATATGCTTCGCTTAACCCCACCATCAACTGCGTCCTTCTTCTCTCTCCTCCTTTTCCCCTTCCAAGAAGAAACGGACGCTTTATCCCAAACCTCAATAAGAGTAATGCTAGTGCTTGGTTTTCTTCCTTTCTTTTTCAATAATGCTATTGGTTGGTTAGCCAAAAAAAAAAAGTGATGAAACTGTTCATAAATTTAACTCATTAATTATGTAATCATTAGAGTCGAGTCGATAGGTTGCCAATAAAATGGCTTGATCCCATACCTCAATAAGCTTCACATGTTAAAATTCAGTATTTGTTCAGCTTAATTGCTCGAGATCAAGTCACGAGAAAGTAATTTCTTAACCCGTATTTGAACGGGGTCAAAGGAACTTTTCGCTTGCTTAAGTTTTAATTTTTTTCTATTGAATAAGGTGGTACATTGAAAATGTTATTTCATAATCCAATCACTCATATACTCAAGTATATACAGACAATATGAGTATGAGTACTTCTTGTTCAAACAAAAATATGAGTATGAGTACTATCATTAGTTATAATTAGAAATAAAATCTACTAATTTTTTTTCTATTTTAGCTTAGTTTTAATATAGTTAGAGCTTAAATCGCAATCCTAAGTATAGACTATACAAAACATGAAAAATATTTATATTTTACTGTTGATATAAGTACTCATAATATGGTTATGGTAATAAATTATAGTAAACTATGATAAATTCCTGTCATGGATTAAATAATACAGTTACCCATAAATTTAGACAATTTTGGTTCAATGTGCAATACCGTGCTTAAACTTCTAATTTATTCAATGTGGTCCATTAACTACTCAATGTATCTTGTTGCCCCGAACTTTTAATTTATTTATTATAGGCCATGAACTTTTGGTAAATATTTAATCTAGTCTCTAAATTATATGAAAATATAGAATGTTACCCTTCCATTATTTCAAGTTAATGCAATTTGCTAATTTGGCTTTTAATCCAATAAGTTTGAACCTTTAACACACAAAAAAAAAAAATAGACGTTACAAGTAAATTATCTAGATATTCAACTCAAATTTTCGACCAAAAAAACCCAAATTAGAATTTAATAATTTGATTAATTTATCTACTTTTTCCAAGTTGAAAAAATGATTATTTATGTTATTTGATGATGTGGATTATTATATTATGATATTTTGTCTACTTCTCAAGCTTATCGAAGCCAAATCAACAAATTTCGTTAACTTGATTTGAAGGAAGGATAATACTAACTATTTTCATATAGTCTAAAGACTATATTTAACATATACCACCACATTGAACAATTAAAAGTTCAGCTATAACATTGCACATTGAACCAAAATTTAGGTATCATTTGCGTAATTATCCCATTAATGGACAACTACTCCATTCGAATCCTCATTCTCGTTCTATCATATTTTCATGAGTAAAATAACATAAATTGGAAGAGAGCAATTTCAATAAATTTTGATATATCATAATAAATTACATGAAATCTATTTATAGGCTTTATGAGATCACTATCTAAAGAAATAACTAAAGATAATATCAATAATAAAACAAGGACATGCACTATCAAACGAGATATATGCGAGAATCCGAGAGATTAATCATGTAAATATCCTCATATGATATCTAAAATATGTCTAACATCCTCCCTTAAACTTATGGTGATACCTTGAGTTTGAATCAATGTCGAACAATGTACCAATACGCCGTGTGGCATCAAGCTTGGTGGATCCATATCGGGGCGGTATGTGAGGTAGCATCTACCAAATCGGGTCCATCTAAGGGAGGCGAGTTTGGTGGTGGTGTTGGCTTCTCGAAACGAGAAGCAAAGAGTCAAGAATCGGAGGCATTTGAGTCGAACAACATGCGGCCTTTGCTATCGACTTTGCTATTGAGACAAGAAGAGCTTATTTGGTAATGTTTTTGTTCTTAAAAAAAATCGAAACATGTTTAGTAATGTAAATGATTCCGATTCTGCTCCTAGGAATATTTTTGGACCACAAATAAGAGCAACAAAAAAGTTAGTTCTCCCAAAAAAAAGAACACTTTTGAGAATAAAAAAGGCTATTGGATAATAGTCAATAGGGTCCACGGGGTTACGGTGTGCGCCATGCGGGCAACAACACCCCCTCTACGATTATCGTTTAAAACCAACGTGAAAAGTCACGTTGTTTCAAACGATACTAAAAAAGCCTTCTTCCTCCCTAACGTTATGTTGCAGTATTCATCAAAGTAGAAAACCCTCCTCCCAAAATCATATGTTGATTGACGTTCGACGACGAAACTCCGAGATCGCAATAAGGGGCTTTTAACCGATGACAAATAAGGTACGTTCTCGTGATGTACTTTGCACAATCGGTGATTCAAGTAAATCAATAGGGCATGTTTTCCCAAATTAGATTGAATTAGAACGGGAATTAATTTTCCAAACATTGGTATTAGAGCATGTGTTACTTGATTCCCGATCATTTTGTGTTGATTTGGTGTGTTTTAATATTTTTTAACCATAATCGCGTAGTTCTTGTTCATAACGTTTTGGTCATGATTCGTTAATCAAAATAGTAAATTGAACATACTATTAGAACGGGCTCGTCGAGACGATCATTTTGAGTGGTCGCCGGCCCCGAGGGTCCTGGGAAGCCCGCCGCGCGCGCCACGCACCGCGACGGGGTGGAGTCCCTCGAGACCGTGGCGTTTCGTCCTTTTTATGTTTATTTTTGTTCTTCAAATTTGGGTTTTAAATATACCATTGTGTTCGTATCGAAGAGACGAAAATTTTGAAGGAAGTTTGGTCATTTGGAGGACGCTTGAGGCCTTACGCGCCGACATGCGTCGGCGAAAGGCTTGCGTACGGCGGGCCACGCGCCACGTGCAAGGCACGTGAGCCGGGCCGAGCCGGCGTCGTATGTGCGGCGTACGTGGGGGCCGGCCCGCGTGTCGCGGACGTGGGCCGTAGCCCACGGCGTATTGGGCCGAGCCGGCCCAATACGAAATCCAAATCTTTAAAAAAAAAATTGGGTCGGCCCATTTCGTTTTCACCGGATCGGCCCGCGACCCGAGCCCATTACAAACCCGACCAGTCGACCTTGACCAGGTTGACCCGCGACTTTGACTATTGACCATTGATTGTTGACCGTTGACAAAAAAAAAATCTCGTTCAATCTATTAGGTCTTGTATGATGTATAATTTTGGTATTATTAGTTACGATATGTTCGTAATTATTATTTGATTGATGGATTTTTGTAATCCATTTTGTTCTCGCATTCGTTACAAGAACAATGCCATCAAGAGTTGGACCTAAGGAAATTTGGGTAAGGCGAAGTTTAAAAATGCCAAGAATACCAAGGGAACCTGAGCAAATACAAGCCCTTAATGAGTAGATTCAACAATTGACTCATTACGGATGGGATAATGTATGTGACATTATAACCCATGTGACAACGGTCAACAACAAGATCCAAGAGATTATTTGGAATTTGGACGTGTTATAACCTATATAAATGCCTTTTATGCTCTAAGGGATTCCATACGAGGAATGGCATGGATGATGACTCAAGTGTATTGGATGGATTCCATTGCTTCTTATAAGTTGTTCGTGCTATATTTCTTACGAGAGTTCATAAATGTCGGAACAACAAAGACGTCATCACTTAGGATGAATGGGTCTTGGCGCGAGCACAATGCGCCTTGGTGTAAGACCATAGGTTCTCGGAGAGGTTTTCCTAAGGTGCTGATATGGGCTCCTAATATAGTTGAAAATCCTCCAAGAGCACTTGTAGATTCCTTTCCTTGGATAAGGGGAAGTTACTTGGGTCAATCGTCAAACCTATATAAGGGTCACGACGCGATTACCTTTAGATTTTTTTTTCTTGATAATTTTATTTCTATGTTTAGTTAGGATTTATTTTTTGGAACTTGTTGTTGTTGATTCAATGTTCATTGTGGATTTTTTTTTAAAATTCTGTTAAGAACATGTCATATGTTTAATACAATTATGTTGTATATATTTGAGTGGGAGTGCTCATTTTTTTTTAACTATATGATTAGCATATATGGATGATTATATTGATATAGGCTTTTAGATTAGAATATCTAGATGATGATGGGGAACTTAGTGAACCGTTGATTTAGGAATTTTTTTTGAAACCATATATCAATATAATCAAGATGCATAAATTCAATTGCATTTGTTGCATAAATAGACTTAAAATCATGCAAAATGTCTAATATTCGAGATACTATGGCAACGGCATCAAAGAATATTGTTCTTGAGCTCAACAAATGTGAGAAATTGAATGGAGAGAATTATGAAATATGGAGTATGAAAATCCAAGTATGTCTTTGGAAGAGCTTAAGGCACTAGAAGCCTTAAACCTCATCATGATCGAACTAGAAGATGGTAACACTCGCACAACATAGAAGGGACAAGGAAGCCTTTCTTTGTCTGGAAGAAAAAGAACTCGACTACTCGCATTACGTTCTTTGAGCAAGTATGGATAATGACATTATGAGAGAGTTCGAGACTGACATGAGAATGCTAAAGATATGTGGGATGCATTGAAGGTAAGATTTGGACAGACCTCTGTCACTAAGTTGAGAAGGCTCACGATCGGGTTTGACACATATGAAATGCCAAATGGGCATAATATAAGACTACATCCGAGGAAGATGTCAAACATGATTAGTGAACCGAAAGATCTTTGGTCATATATTATCGATGAGCAGCAGGTGCAGGCAGTTATCCGCTCTTTGCCCCATAATTGGGGGCATATAAAAGTCAACCGACCCACAATGAAAATGTGAAAACCTTCGAAGATGCTATGCGTCACTTAGAGCTGCAAGAGGATCGCATTTTGGCAGCCAAAGTACATTCGATGTTTATGTGGTTGGAACTAGCTTACATGGAGCTTCGAGCTTCAAACGCAAGCATCCTGGCAAGTTCACAAAGAGAGTAGGTAAAGGAGCGAGAACCATCCTGGTAAGAAGCCAAGGTTTGTGAAGAATGACAAAGGGAAGCATCATGTGAAGAAAAATATTTCAAGGATGAAATGTTATAACTATGGCAAGAATGGTCACTTCACTCGCTTGTGGTGAGCCGAAGAAGGTAGAAACCCTGGACACACTTAAAAGTGTCATTTTTGCATCTAGTTACGTATATTTGATTGAATCTCTTCCTTTGTGGACTATAGACTCGGGCGCCGCGCACCATGTAGCCAGAGATAAAAGTACACTTGTGGAATTTCAACGAATTCCAAGTGGAGTGAGATGGATCTATATAGGAAATAATTCCATAGTGGAAGTGAAAGGGAATTGGCACCTCGCCAACTTAACATGCGTGGTGGACGCACTTTATTGCTACACGATGTCTTGTATGCTCCAAAGATTCGTCGAAATCTAGTCTCTGTATTGGTATTAATCAAACTTGGTTTCAATATGAATTTCCATAGTAGTGGTATGGATTTGTTGTTAGGTACGACATTTTATGGTTCAGAGTTACTTTATGAATGGCTTTATTGTATTAGATCTTGAAAATATTAGTGTGAGTGTGTGTTATTCCCTATTTGCATCTTCCAATTCTAGTGAAAATGATGTGAATATTTGGCATGCTAGACTTGGTCATATTGGCCAACAAAGAATGAATAAATTAGCCAAAGACAGCTTATTAGGTAATATTGAAAGAGTCGAATTGCCGGTCTGTGAATATTGCCTAGCTGGGAAAACAACGGGAAAACCATTTGGAAAGGGTACGAGAGCTGAATTTCCTTTGCAACTAGTCCATGCGATATCGTGGCCCAATGAATATAAGGGCAAGGCATGGGTTGTATACTTCATCACATTTATTGATGATTATTGTAACATTCCATGGAGGATTATTCACTTGCATGAGGCCTTTTTTGGGCTGAGTGCCCAGAGAAACAAAACCGTGCGGGTTGCAAAGCCCAAAGCGGACAATATCGTGCAAGTCGGACCCCGGCGTTACAATTATACTCGAAATGGATATGTCTATTTGATTTCTCATAAATCGAAGCATTAAGTTGCTTCAAGAAATTTATGACTTTAGTGGAAAATCAGTTAGATAAGAAAATAAAAGATTTGAGATTCGATCGAGGTTGAGAATATTTATCTAATGAGTTTAGAAATCTATGTGATGAAAAGGGAATAGATAGACAATTATCTATTCCATACACTCTGCAACAAAATGGTGTTGCTGAAAGGCGAAAACAGAACCCTACTTGAAATGGTTAGGTCAATGATGGCACAAGCTAATTTACCGATTTCCTTTTGGGGTGATGCTTTATTAATCGCTACCTACCTATGTACTTAACCGAGTGCCTTCCAAATCGGTCACTTCTACCTCATATGAATTGTGGATAGGTCGAAAACCCTGATTTGAGTTTTCTCAAACCTTGGGGTTGTGCTACCTATACTATGAGTCCTCACATAAATATGAAAAATTTGGACAAAGAGGCAAAAAGAGTATCTTCATAAAATACTCGGAACACTCTAAAGGATATGTGTTCATATGTGAACAAGAAAGCGGAAGTATAACTGAATTTGAATCTAGAGATGTCACATTCTTAGAGAATGATTTTCCAAGAAAGGGCGAAATAGGTGAAGACCGTTCCCTATTTGAAATATTAGCTCAGGCTAATGGAGCTGCTGGATATAATGATCAAAGTGGGAGCAATGTGAGAAGTGGGGGATTGAGTTTCAATCGGTCTCAATTGCAACCACTTGATGAATCGATTCCATTTTTCGATCCGAGTGGGAGCATAACAGAAAGTGAAGTACCTAGGGTACAATCTTCTCCACGACGAACTAGTCGCAAAGCGTTCCTCGTCGACGCTTTGAGATTGAAGAAGAAGCTTTTATGATAGCTCCACTAGAAGAAGATGAGCCAAGAAATGTGAATGAAGCTCTATCTTGCCCCGATAAGGAAAAATGGATGAAAATAATGGAGGAAGAAATAGAGTCAAGGAAATCAAACCATGTTTGGGAATTGGTTGATCTTCCTAAAGGACGCAATGCCATTGGGAACAAATGGGTTCTCAAAATAAAGCGTAAAGGCTGATGGCTCGATTGAAAGATATAAGACTCGCATTGTAGCAAAGGGATATAACCAACAGGAAGGAATTGATTATGAAGATACTTTTTCTCATGTGGTTAGATTCATCTCAATTCGTCTTATTCGGCAATAGTGGCTAGTTTGGATCTTGAGTTATATCGAGATGGATGTAAAGACCGCTTTTCTCAATGGAGAATTAGATGAAGAGTTCTACATGGAACAACCCGTTGGGTTTATCAAAGAAGGTCAAGAACAAAAGGTATGTCGACTTCGAGATCGATATATAGCCTTAAGCAGTCTTCAAGACAATGGTATATACGCTTTCATAATGCCATTGTGGCATATGATTTTAATATGATTAATGAAGATAATTGCGTCTATATCAAAATGTCCAAAAGTCATTTTGTGATTTTATCATTATATGTTGATGATATACTGATTCTGGAAGTAATATGGAGTTTGTCAAGATAGTCAAAAGATGGCTATCTTCTAAGTTTGAAATGAAAGATATGGGTGGACCTACATATATTCTCGGAGTCAAGATTTCAAGAGATCGTTCCAAAAAGTTCTTGTCTCTTTCGCAAGAGATATATATCAATAAAGTTCTTGAATGATTTCGTATGCAAAATTGCAATCCCATTGATACTCCTATTGCAAAAGGTGAAGGATTGAGCTTAAGGATATGTCCTAAGACTCCACAAGAGCAAGAACGTATGAAAACGTTCCATGTGCTAGTCTTGTTGGAAGCCTCATGTACTCTATGATGTGTACCGGACTCGATATTTACTATACGGTTGGATTGGTTAGTAGATACCAATCCAATCCAAGTCAAGCACATTGATCGTCGTTAAGAGAATCCTGAGGTATCCGAAAGCAACCGCTAATTACTCTCGACATATCAAGGAAGTGATCCGTACCTTGGAGGCTATATGATCTTTGATTGGGGAGGAGATTTGGATAAGAGGAAGTCCACTTGGAAATGTATTCTTACTTAATAATGACGCCATATCGTGGACGCAAGAAGAAACAACAAAGTGTATAGCCTTATCCACCATGGAAGCCGAGTTCGTGGCATTATCAACGGCAAAGCACAAGAGGGTGTTTGGCTTAAAAGATTTTGGACCATTTGGGTGTTACTAAAGATGATGCAAAACCTGTGAAGGTTTATTGTGATAGTCGGCAAAGAATGGCCTACACTAAGAATCCTAAGTTTCATGGCAAAACCAAACACATAGATATTAAGTATAACTATGTCAAGGACATGGTAGCACAAAAGGAAGTGAACCTACAATATGTATCTACGCATAGTATGTTAGCGAGATCCTATGACTAAGCCAATTCTTAGAGATGTTTTCTTAAGTCCTATAAAAATTCTAGGACTGCGTAGAGATTGATGTATTAAATATTTGTATTTTTCCATGAATATTAGTAATTAATGATATTGTTTGTCAATATGAAAGTCTATTTGATATTTATGCATGTTAATGCTTGGTGTGTTGTATTTAAAAGGTATGTCATACAAATATGAGATTAACCCACTCACACCGGTAATCACCTCTATTTGCTATGTGTTGAATAGAGATGAGGCAATTTTAAGCTTATTATCTAGGTGATAATTGAAAGCTCAAGCTTAAAAATATATAAATGCCGCCTTAACAGAATGTTAAGACGAGGACTTATCATATTATAATGTCCGAAAGTGAAATAACCCACATATTTCACTTTATTTGTCTTCAATGCCGGATGAGAGTTCGATGGAAACTTTTTGGCTGAAATTGTTACGTGAACTCAAGTAAGGCACTGATTGTGTCAAAAGTAATCATCTCGTACGGTTTTAAAATGAGAAGACATACGCTCCATAGGGAAGGAGAAAAATACCGTAATACGTATTTCATATTACGTATGCATAGTCGACCAATGAGAGTTGGTAAAAGTTTAGATCTCAACTTTTTTTTTATTCCGTGTGAGACTCTCAAGGATAAAATTCCTCATTTTTTGTACCCTCATAACTTTTCGTTATTCTCGAGATCTTTATTTAGTGTTCGCTATCTTAGAGTGTTACCTATGGTCAAGAAATTGATTCGATCTAAAGGGACATTTCTAGAAAAGCGAGCTGAAATGAGATTAAGAGGTCTAATGGATGAGAAAGATCGATTTAGAGATTTGTGTCACGTCATGGATTATATTCACAGACCGGTCGAGTTATGATTATTTAGTATGATCATAGCGTGAATATAACGTGTTATACTTTAGAATGAGATCTAGAGAGAGATATGTATGTGACTAATCGATCTAGGGTACAACATACTTGAAATCCATCAATTGTCATGCCCAATTTTGAGCTGTTATATACTCCTAATGGATATGTAACAACGAGTTCTTAAAGTATCTTTGGTCGCATGGGTTATTTGTCAATATGAACTTTGCGAAAATAAAAGGAGTTTTATATTTGGCCCTCGGTGGGCGGATGGGAGTTATTTGCCCCGCATAGGCGAGTGGGAAATATTGGATAATAGTCAATACGGTCCACGGGGTTACGGTGTGCGCCCATGCGGGCAACAACACCCCCTCTATAGTTATTGTTTGAAACCAACGTGAAAAGTCACGTTGTTTCAAACGATATTGAAAAGCCTTCTTCCTCCCTAACGTTATGTTGCGGTATTCATCAAAGTAGAAAACCCTTCTCCCAAAATCACCTGTTGATTGACGCTCGACGACGAAACTCCGAGATCGCAATAAGGGGCTTTTAATCGGTGACAAATAAGGTACGTTCTCGTGATGTACTTTGGACAATCGGTGATTCAAGTGAGTCAATAGGGCATGTTTTCCGCAAATTAGATTGAATTAGAACGGGAATTAGTTTTCCAAACAAAGGCAGCATAGTTTTCTCTCACTTCTCCCTCAATACCTTCGATTCTCTCATTTTGCCGACCTAAAAATGAACGAAGTTCTTCTCTCCCTCGTTGGCCGCTCTTGTGACCCACAAGCTGCACCACCGCCATCCTCGTCGCACTACTCCGGTGAGTTTCTTTTCGTTGTTCACTTTCCTCATCACCTCGTCATCTCGTCGCCCTTTCCTAAAGATCTCACTCGAGGTTGCTGATCTGGACAACGACCCCACATCATCCTCAAGCGAGGGTCGCCCTCGCAAATCTGGGCAAGGGCCATCCTAGTCGGGCTCGGGCGAGAGTCACCCTCGCCGGTCTTCGCTATGTGTCAAAAAAGAAGGGGAAAGACAATGGGGGCATCAGGTCTGGCGATTCTTGAGTCGAAAGGGCGTCTTCTCTTCTGTTGAGACTCTCGACTGCCGTGGAAATACTTGCGAAGAACAGTTGTGTCCTAACTGCAGTTACTACTGCATGCTCTCATAAGGTTTCTCCATTAGATGCAATGGCATTTTATGTCCATGGTGGTATTTTTCTTCCCAATATTCTTTTGAGCTACTTCATTCTTTGTGACAGATGATGTTCGTTCTTGAGCATCGTGATTTGAGGTAAGTCTGAAGTTCTCTTTTTCTCTCCCAGGGAAGATTGTAAAGCTTGTAGCAGGCGAGTGTGCAACCTGATGGTATCACATTTCTTGAAGTACTCAATGCTTGTAGCCACGCAGGGTTTTTTCTAGGTGAGAGCAGGCAAGTGACAGCAGAGTTCTTTTGGCTCGATGCTTGATATTCTGATTCTGGTGTGTGATGTCCTTGTGGGTAAGTTCGCCTATTGGAAGGTTTTCGTCAATGTCATTTTCCAAATCTCTCTCTAGGGAGAGGTTAGCTCGATAGATGATTAAGTGGGCTTCAAAGGACACCTTTTGGCATTTCTATTCAATTGTAAACTCTGGTCTTAGCCCGGGGTACTATGTGTGCTCGACTCTCATATGGATTTCTAAATTTTGGAAAGATTACTAAATGTGAGTATGTACTTTTTTGATTTAAACGACAAATTGGGAGTAGAAATTATTTCCCAGAATAGAAATTTTGTGTAGTTACCAAACGAGTTTCTATTCCGGGAACAGAAATTTTATGCGATTATCAAAGAATCAAAAAAATTGATTCTAACCAGAATCACTATTTTAAAACAAAAACGTTACCAATCATGCTCTAATTTAAGAAACGCAGCCGATACGGATGGCATGGCTACACCAAACGTATTTTGATTTATTCGTGAACATAAATATATTCACATTTCAAGCTCGAATTATGAGATTTGGCAACTCATGTCATTACAGAGTATGAAATCTACATGCTAGAAAGTTTTCCGGTCTGACCGGGCTAGTGACACTGTCATTGCAACATGAATAAATTTTACTTTTTGTCTTTATATTGGGACTTGAATAGAAAAAGTAAAAACACAGGAACGAAAAGTGATTTTTTTTTTTTTTTGGCTAGAACATCCAAAGTAACCTAACTATCAGCAAGTTGGTTTAGACAGACTTTATTGAATGTAGATAGGGTAGCAATTTGTGACTTGCCATGCCGAAACAATTGTATAAAATGAAAATATCTAATATGAACACGACACGTTTAACATGTGTTAAACTGCCTCGAATATGAACAAACACTTAATAAAGCGGATCACACGACACAACAAACAAGATTATGAATTGTATCACATTATCAGGTGTCGACACAATACAATAACTTAACTTACTTGCAAATTTACATTAACTTGTGTAAAATAAATTTATACACCATGATTTGGGGTTACACTTTTAACAGGATTCTAGTCAATAAGAGTAATTTTTACTTCACATTAATTAATAAAAATGGACCAATGAGTTAGTTTTTTCCTTTTGCTTAATGAATTTGGTATCCTCCAAATGGTTTTTGATTTACTATTAATCCGCATAAGACGCGATTGTAACGCGTTGCCGACTTGTTTATGGCACGAACTTATTTATGTCAAACTCAAACATGTTTAATTATGAATCGTGGTCATGTCGTGTAAATTCAAATGTGTCGAGAATTGTTAGCTCTTTGCTGACCTCTGCTAATCAGCTAATTGCAAGGAAAAGTACAAAAAAAAAAGTCATAAACCTATTGTATTGATTTCAATTCAGTCTTAAATTTTTTAGTTGAATCAATTTAGACCTAAGTCTTTTTGCTTTGATACCAATTTAGTCTATCTAGCCAATTTTGGCTTGATCTTGGGCAGAGGATCAAAAGGGGAGTTCTTTTATTTAATTTCATTTCCCCAGCAAAAAGTCTTTTTCTCGTCTTTATTTTCCCTCTGCAGTGTTCCTTAAGGAGACATTTACATACCAAAGGGAAGTGAGCACCGAGACACTGTGAGGCTCTAAGCAAGCCACGTAGCCTTGATCCCATCACTCGAGCCGACCCACGAGGTTCACGTTCAAGTTCGGAAGCTTATCTCAAGCTATTCAAATTAGGTAATGGACTTTATCTTTAGAATATTTTGCGATATTCGTTACTTAATTCGCATTGTTTGAATCTTGAGCAAATCTTATTGATATTGTGCCTATTTTGGATTGATGCTCGGATTGCCTTGGAATTGTTTATCCTTGTTATCCGCGCGAATTGGTTGGCACGTTCAAAAAGTTAACTGGATAATTATGAGATTCGGCAAGATAACATTCGATTGACAAATCACCTGGTATTTTCGAAATTTGTGAATGGGTGCCTAATTGGATTGGATTCAATTGAAATTTGCGCACTCACGAGATAAAGATTGGCATGATCTGTTTTTCCGAAATTGACACTTATCTCGGACATTCTTTGAAATCTTACAAGATAGTGCTTCTATTTTTAAAAAAAAAAATAGATTGACAGTTGAAGGATAAGGCAAGATAACCTTTCGATTTTCGGCACGTACCTTTAATTTTCGAATCTCATTGTGCCATGCGGATGACTCTTGCTTTTGTTATTTATCTTTAGCATGTTCGGTTACTTTGTATTTTGTTAGCACATTCCATGTTCATATTTGTCTATATGCTTGTTTGTTTAGTTTGTTATAAAATTTGCACATTAATAAACAAACATACTCGTAATATATGCTCCCAATGTGCCTAGACCCTTCAAAAAAGTAAATTGCACGCCTTAGCCATGATCTTATGGAATAGGATGGCAATTTAGTATAAGACTTCGCGTTCTTTCCCTTTGGCAAAAGGGACGTTGTTGTTTTATACCCCTATCCGCATATTGGCTCGAATTTTCAAGCATGTAGTAGATAAAAATTCTTCTCTAACCCGGATCTTTGGGGATGAGTGAATTTCTTCGAAAAAATCGAAAATTTAAAGGTATATTATGGGCATTTTTATTTAATTTTGTTCAAATTTTTGTTTGCTTTTGAATGTTTCTTTTTTGTGGTACTTAATCTGAAAATACAAAAAATATAAAAAATCAAATCATTTTATCATGCGGTCCTCATGTCACATTTTTCTAATCAAAATCGTTCAATTTACATCAATCAATCGAAAAAAGATTTTTCATGAAATTGGTACCGAAAAGACATTAATTTTTCAAATTAATGTAACCAAGTTCCCGAACTCACTTTCTCGGTTCGTAGAGATAAAATAGTTCTCCCGCTATTTTATATAGGTTTCTAATCAACCTACCATAAATGATTAGTGGCGGCTCCAATTAAATAATTTTTCATGAATTGAACCTAAGTTGTGATTTGGTAGGACTTGGGAGGGTCCGAGTTAGGTTAGTTAATTTAATTAACTCCGATAATCCATTAGCCTGAAAATTATTTTTAGGTCGCGACAACCTGTTATTTGATTAAATTTGATTTTCACAGGTAAGATGGATGATGAGATGTGACGCCCCACAAAGTCATGCACTATACGTACTATTTATATTATTTAATATTATTCACATGCGAAAGCATAAAGAAATTTTTCACATCATCATCCCCGACACAAGATCGCATGAGTTCACTAAATACTTGTGCATCCTTTATTTTGTACTACTAGTTTACCAAATGTACATAACATAGTTTTAACATTACATACGTAGATAGACACACACCATATAAACACATAGCCTTGGGAAAAGGGTCGGTTCATCTATCTCCTCTACTTCAACCCCTCATCGTCAAAAGTCCATATGTATAAACGTCGGACGATAACTATTGATCAACGACTTCTCCCATCGATAGGTCATCATCGCCGAACCCCGGACGATCGTCAAAACCTCTAATCAGTCCTACTAGCTCACCCTCGATGTTAAAATACCGGGCGACATAAAGGTGAGGAACCCATTCTCGCAAATCCAATGTCGATCCATATATAAGAGGTACACTTATTATACACAATAGCTTGTTTAGGAACAAAAACATCATCATAGATATATTCTACATGCACCGCTGCTCTAAAGAGAGGTGGCCGGTGATCCATCCTACATGTTTGAAAAATAATGAGGTGAGCCGAGGCCCAATAAATGAAATCTCTAAGTTTAAGGTAGGTGATCCTCTTATCGCTCAACTTGGAATTCACAATCACAAGCATACAAGGTATAATATTTAATGTATGAATATTCACATGATCTTCATTCATAATGACATGTTATAGTATTGTGTATATGGTGCCGGCCAATGTCATGCTCAATCACGATGCACCAATTTCACCTAATGTCTTATTCAAGCAATTAAAGGTATATGGGTAAGCATACATCGTTGTTGACACCAAAATAATAACAAGTACAACTACCGAATGGGCGTCGGTGTCACCATGTCCCGAAGTTAGTAAATTAGGGACGATAGACCACTATTCGAAGTTCGGTAAGTCGATCGTGACATATCGAAAATGGCAAGAAGATTAAACTCGATATTCGGAAAGTGGGAGAATAAGGCCATTGATTTAGGAAGTTCGGCGGGGCTCGGGAGCATACAAAAAATTGCAAAACATCGGTAATAGAGGGTTGCGAGGCATAAAAGAAAACCATGAGTCATCCAAGTTAGCCACGTCTGCGTGAAGTTACGAGCAAGAAACGAAGGTAATGAACACAAGCAAATCGTGGAAAGTCACTTGGAAGGATTCAAATTCAAAGTTATTGTGGCAGTTGAAGCTTAAGTTTTGGCAGATAAAAGTAACGAAAAACGTGGCGAAATGAAGTTATTGAAAGGCGCTAAGATTGAAGATTTGAAAACGTGAAGATAACCGACCAAGCGGTTACAAAAGGCAAGAATATACAATTGTGTAGAGAAAAAAAAAGACAAGTCAACAATACATCCAAAAATACTCAATTTCCTCTTTAGTTTGACTTTCGACATGCTTTACGGTTCATGCACTTTCAATTCCAGCAATCAAGTTCATTTCCCAATTATTTTCTACTTTCTTAAGAGTAGTGTAATGTAATTCAAACCTCTGTTGATCTCAAATTCATATTCGATCCTTCTATATCAAATCAATTTCCACGGATTCACCTTGCAACCTTGTTTTCCGCCGTAAATCTCCTCAATAGTTGAGCCACAAAACCCTCTTAATAAGAACCGAAGAATGAATTTTGGTGAAAGGTATTCCTTGTTTCAAAACGAATGAATATCTCTTTGGCATCCCTGGTGGGACTCTTATGGTGAGATTTAGAGAAATGGTGAGAACTCGAAATCAACAGGAAGGAACGTAGGTTGACAATGTCAACAATTCAAATAATGGTGCACGGTCGAGCATTCTACGCCCAACCTTGTCGTAGATGCCGACCTTCCACCGTAATTAATTGAGGACCGGGCACGTGCATTGGCACTTGACGCTACGTTGGTAGCCACGATAAAAAGGATGTTTGAAGAGCAAGAAATGAACTTACCAATTATATGGTGAGACATGTGATCGACGTGATAAAACCCATGGTGATCAACGCTATAAATGAGGTAATATCACGCCCCAATACATCTTCTCAAGTTTCTCCTTTTTTCGCAAATTCTCTTGGCAATATGCCATTCCTTCCAACATCGGGCCCACCCAATGTTGGATATAATGGTAAAGTGGACATTGTGGATAGAATCTACAACCTCCTGTAAAAATTGTATCAATGACAGAGAATCCAACACCAACGAATTTAGTGAATGGGGTGATTGGTTATTACTTCTCTCAAACTGGCCCCGTTGAAGTTAATGCGGTTAATCCAACTATTCCAGCGCTGAATATACCCAATGTAGAGCCACTAAGGCCTCCTGCAGCCCAATCGTATCCACGAGATGGTAGGGAATCTGCTTGTATAAGTCGGCGCCATAGATTAACTTCAATGTGGAACATCAATGGATGGATAGACCTCCACAAGTAGACCTAAGGGGTAGGATTCTTGGATTAGCCAACGGAACTTGAGGCCATGGAATCCGGATCGAGTGGCTGAGTTAGTGATCCAACAATTAGGGACAGATAGAGGTACTCCAAGACTTGTATAGAAAGTCACATCCCGAATAAATGGACAACATTACATACCCAAGGGGATTTAAGATACCATACTTCACCGTCTTCATAGGAGAAGATGATCAATCAACAATAGAACATGTAGGTCGATTCCTAGCACAATGTGAAGAGGTTGGAGCTAATGAGTATTTGAGATTCAGGTTGTTCCTGTCGTCCTTGTCGAAAACAACATTCACTTGGCACACCAACTTGCTTGCAAACTCCATTTAGATGTGGGCTGAGATGGAAAGGTAGTTTCATTCTCAATTTTATAGGTCAGTACCTAAAGTGACGGTGATTGACTTGGCAAGAATGTATCGAGTACAACAACGAGTCAATAGACCAGTTCATTGCTCGATTTAAGAAGTCAAGGAACATGTGTTTAACTTCTCTTGCGAGAGAGAGTTTATTGATTTAGCCTTTAATGGGCTAAAATTCAATTTGAGAGAAAGGTTTGAAGGACAAGCTTTTGATGATCTTTTTCGGTTAACCGCTCGATCGTTTAAGTATGAGCATTTGTTGAGGGAAAGAAAAGCAATTGCAACTATGGTTCTAGAGAAGCCTTATGTATATCTAGCACTCAAACCAGCAAGAGTGAGAAACGTATCAAAGTTCAAGGCGAAAGAGACAAATAACTACTTATTCAATATTTACAAGTTGGATGAAATATTTTACTTATTGTTGAAAGATGGGTTGATTAAGTTAGCTGAAGGACAAGTAATCCCAGCTAAGGAGGAGTTGGCTAACAAAAGGTATCGCAAATGGCATCATTCCATGAGCCATGATACGATGAATTGCATTATCTTTAGAAAGACAATCTAAGAAGCGATTCGGCAAGGCAAGATTAAATTTGCGGAAGATAAATGCAAAACTCCAATGGAAGTAGACACAAATCCTTTCCCGAAGATGACCGGCATGGTCGGTATCCATGAGCCATCTAGATGTGAGGAGAGAAAATTTTGTACTCGTTGTCATTAAGAGTTGATAAATCAAAATCGGGATGTTCCGAGGTATCGTTTATGAGAGGAACAAGAGGAAGGTATCGATCGGGCTCATTTGTTTGAAGAGAAGGTACGCCACAAGAAAGGTCACGGGTAAGGTCCGAGATAGTATCGATAAGACATTCTCCTTTGCGATCCAACGAAAGAAGAGATCCGAGATAAGGCAACCGGCGCAGTGCACGAGAGTAACAAAACCGACGATCGACCCAAAGAGAGGTTTCCCTCGATCAGCCAAGATACAAGTTTCTTCAGCCTATGAAAATGAAAGTCAAGTTCACAAAGAGGATAACGTCCCATGAAAGCGGGAGAAAAAGAAAAGTTTATAGCAGCGATACCAAGAAGGAGATCACAAAGTAGATTTGCTTGGAGAGCCTAGTAATAAATTTGATTATGTGGTGTACTATGGGGACACATCCGACTACCCACTCCCATCGGCGCCGGTTGAGCCAACCGGTTGGGGAGAAGAATTTGATTATCCACCACTAAGTCCAGTTCTACAAGAGGTACGGAAGAAGAAGACAATCAAGGTCCCTCATGATTCTCCCGAAGAGAAATGATCGGTAGCTAGGCCACCTGGTCAAGTATCTTACCGAACCATTAAAAGACGGTTTCGGATGAGGGAGAATAAGTAAAGGAATTTTGAGACTGGTCTAGCGGAAGGAATGCCATTACAAACTTTAACATCAAGGCCTTATAGTAGAAAATACAATTGGGTTTGGAGACGAAGTTCTTTTGAGAAGGAACCTACCAAGGTAAAGAGAGTTGTCTTTACATATGATTCGAGAAGTTGTTCTCATCCCAAATTCGTAAAAGGAAAAGAGATTCAAGATATACCTCGAATGATCAACTTTGGTCGGTTCATCGTAGCACTCAACCCATAGCCCCAAGGGAAGTCAAAACAGAGGAATCCTAAGTCATCGCATGAGGATAACAAGAGTTACCGACTAGGGCAGTCCAAGATGCCAAAGGAGAACCGGTCTCCGGATGGTAGGGAACGGATCTAAAAGAGAGCATTTGTTGACACCAAAATAATAACAAGCACAAATACCGAATGAGAGTTAGTGTCGCTATGTCCCGAAGTTCGGTAAGTCGACTGTGACATACCAAAAAGGGCAAGAAGGTTAAACTCTATATTCGGGAAGTGGGGGAATAATGCCGTTAATTCGGGAAGTTCGGTAGGTTTTAGGAACATACCGAAAATCTCAGAAAATCAATATATTAGAAGATTACAAGCATAAAAAGAACCATGAGTCAGCCAAGTTAGCCACTTCCACGGGAAGTTACAAGCAAGAAACAAAGGTAATGGATACAGCGGATCGTAGGGAGTTACTTGGAAGGATTCAAATTCGAAATCATTGTAGCGATTGAAGCCCAAATTTTGGCCGATAAAAATGACGGAAAACGTGAGCAAAAAGGAAGTTATTGCAAGGCACCAAGATTCAATATTTGAAAACGTGAATATAACCGACCAAGCGGTTACAAAATGCAAGAAGATATAAGTATACAGAGATAAAAAAAAAAAAAGGAAGACAAATCAACAACATATCCAAAAATACTCAATTTCCTCTTGAGTTTAACTTTTGACGTACTTTACGTTTTATGTACTTTCAATTCCAGCAACCAAGTTCATTTCCCAGTTATTTCTTGCTTTCTTAAGAGTAGTGTAATGTAATTCAAACCTCTATTGATCTCAAATCCATATATGATCCATCCGTATCAAATCCATTTCCACACATTTGCCTTGCAACCTGTTTTCCGTCGAAATCTCCTCGATAGTTGAGCCACGTAACCCTCTTAATAAGAACCGGAGAACGAATTTCGGTAAAAGGTATTCCTTGTTATAAAACGAGTGAATAATCGTGTTTATTACTTCATCTTTCATCCCAATACTCCCGAGACTTCCCGACTCATGGTACATCCCAACACATGAGGCATCTCGGCTTCGAGGCATCCCGCAACATTCGCCAATGGGGCATTCCGACACACAGGGCATCACTGTTCCATGGCATCCCGAAACACTTCTTGGGGCTTCCCGACACACGAGGCATGGCAAGTCCTCGGCATCATCGCCACCTCAAGCGGACAACGGAACATAATCTTTTACATAATTATCATGCACGAGATATGCTCATGAAATGCTCGAATTCAACATTTTTAGTTTTACATCTTGTTTTTCAAATCATCGTGCACAAGTACATTAATGTCTCACTTTGTTAAGCATACGCATTTTCATTCATCACTTTGGCAACCCAGAGAATTGAGCACGTCAAAAACTAAACTCACTCCTTCATGAAATCGGTAAATTCTCTTTATTTATATAACCTCCCTAGTCGGTCAACTTAATTGACCGTTGGACTCCTCTGACCAGAGTTACGAATGAGATTCGGTAACTCAATTCATTCGGCATCTTTTCTCTTTCTCTTTTTTTTTTAATTCTATTATAATACTGAAATATTCGAAAACTCCAAGCTCGGGAAGTCAAAGCTGCGGTTCCTAACATCCACAGAGAAATCCGCTTTGGGAACTTCGTCTCTCTCTCTTTTTAATAATATTGAGAAATTATAATTGATACATGCCTATTATAATGTTGACTGACGATCAACAACACCAAGGATCAGTAACTGCATTCATTAAGTGATCACATTATTTTGTCATTATTTAATTATTATAATATAATATAAGAATAATCAGTCATCCTTTGGTCAGCCCTATAATTCAGTAACCAAGAAGCAAATTCGGTAACTTTGGGAGATTTTTGGTCAACAGTGCAGGCTGGTGGTCACTCGGCAAACCTTTTTTTTTTTTTTTTTTAGGGCGGAGCTATTTACACTCCCATTTGGGTTAAGGCACTCCTCTCTTCAATCAATAGATTGAAATACCCTTCTCCCTCTTCCTTCTTCGAGTTATTGTTTTTTTTTATCAACCTAACCAATATAATTGTCTTTATTTCTATTTTCCCTTTTAAATATCAAATTTACAATATAAGTGTCAAATTACACCCAATAAAAAATCATTCTATAATGCATCATGTTATCACTATCCTAGAGAAGTTTGCTATTCTTAATTTATGATATCATGCTTTCAATTAGAAAAGCCATATAAAATATTAGAAATTTCTAATTATAACGGCTTATGAACACACAATTAATTATCTATTTTTTATGAAATAGTTTGAGGAAATTTATTTGAAGTTGAAATTTAAAATCCAATATAACTATCAAGCAGATTTTGATCTTGTGGGTAATTGTCAAATAGATTTGTAGGTTTCTAAAGTTACAAATCGCTTATTTGTGCTTTTTTTTTTATAATTTTTCACATTTTCATATGAATTGCAAGATGAGGTTGAAAATTTGTTTATACATTCTACACTTTCAAACTCGCATAAGTTGATCCACTTGCTAAGAGATTAAATTTACAATCGATATTAAATCCTTTCGTTGTATCAAGAGTTGAACAAAGCGAAATTTCATTTTTTTCCTTTATGTGTTTATCATTTGTTAATACATATCTAAATCAAAATAGGTTCTACATTTTATTATGCTTTTAACAAATTAATCTTTTTCATTTTGTGATCAATTTTACTTTTCCTTTCTTATCAAGATCGACAAAAATAAAAGTAGATTTGTGGATTAGCATGATAAAAAGAGAAACATTAAATTGAATAAAAATGAGGGCATTTTAGTAAGTTAACTAGCAAAAAGAGTGTGTTATCCAAAATGGGAGTGAAAATAGTGCTGCCTTTTTTTATACATATATACTATTATATTGGTATAATAATGTTATAATATTAACCTGCATTAGTCAGTCAACTTAGTTGACCGACGGGCTCCTCATGCCAATTAGCTACAGAATTCGGTAACTCAATTCAGGCGACAACTCTTTTTTTTTTATAATAATATTATTATTTTATTATAATATTATACCAAAGCCTTATCTACAGCTACAACCTTGTGGTATACTCTTAACTTCGGTGACATTCACCATATATTTTTTTTTATTATATAGTAACTTTGTACAACACTATGTTGTCTTCGGTAGCATATTGCCGAACTCTCTCTCCTTTTTTTTTTTTAACTCTTTTCATCCAACGTATTACTCATTCTTATAAAAATAAAACAATGCAACACCCATTTTTTTAACAAATCAAAACATAACAATTTAATATGTTAACTTTCTTATCTCTCTCTCTCTCTCTCTATATATATATATACATTTGAATATATATATATATATATATATATATATATTTGAATATATTTATTTATTTATCTTTCTTTCGGGTATACCTTCGAATAACAAGCAACCAAGTCTAGAGTACTAAGTAGAACATTCTAACTTAATGCTTAGAGTTTTCACTTATCTTGAAAGATAACTTGAGCCAAAAATCAAGGCTTTAATTTCTCTTCAAATCAAACAAAACCGAAAATCAACATATGTTTTATTTCAAAAACGACAATAGCTCTTCAATAGAAAGTGATAGGAACCAATAATATACCTTGTCCAAAATCGAACGACGATGGTAGAAACTTTTAGTAACACAATTGTGGGACCTTCGTTTTATTCACGGAATTGAAAGTGAAAGAGTGGAGAGAGTAAATGGAGAGTTGTTAAGTGCAGTCAATGAGTGGAGACCTCACTGCCTTTTATATAGAGAGCTTCTAGTCCATTCGGCAAGTGAAGAATGAAGAGAACTCAACCGTAGTAAAAGGAATTAATTGTCTTGGAGTTAAAATAATTATTACAAGGGCATGTGGTCCAATGAGGTTAATTCAAGTGGCCTCTAGGTTTATAGGTAGGGCACGTGGCTTCATCTCACTTGCTACAAGAGGGATATTTTAATGAATTGAAGGAAGAAATGGTTCTCTGTTGGCCAAGCTTTGGGTGAATCATTAGGGTACATTTATGGACTAATGCCAAATTTGTTGAGACGATACATGACCTCATCTCTTCCAAGCTTCACCGGCTAGCTAAGGGATGAAGTGCTCACTGAGTGGTAAAAGAACAATTGCTACGTAAATAAAAATTGGTGTCCGTTTCAAACATAGATACATTAGAAAAATTATTTCAAACCTATTAAATCATTTTGCGAAATTTACCGAAGGTAAATTATTATATATATTTCAGTAAATTTAAAATCTACTACTTATTTAATACGTAACTCGAAGCATATCGATCTCTATTAATAATTAACGTGGGACAATGTATTTCGTCACCATTCTTTAAAATTGATATGAAAATGATTATCGAGCATTCAAAACACGTTTCTCGAGAATTATAGACACGAAAATATATTTCGTGCATCCGCTAAACTACACATATCACCCCACATAAATTCTCACGTGCGACAAATATCGCTTATGTATTTCTACACAATACAATGTAAGAATTTTCAGAATGTCACGTGAGAGGTATTGCAAAACCTTCGGTAATGGTTGGTGGAAGCTCACTAAAGGTTATATGGTTGTGGTTAGAGGCAACAAATGTTCTTTGGTGTACATTATGCAGGCAAAATTGTCCACGAGACAAAATTAATGTAGCGAGACAATGAAGAAATAGTTGAATTATGGCACAAAAGGCTCAATCACATTAGTGAGAAGGGTTTGTTAGTATTGTCCAAGAAGAAGCTCCTTTTATGAATGAAAAATTTAGCACTTGAAGAAATGTGCTCACTGTTTAGCAGGAAAACAAAATAGAGTTGGATTCAAAAGTTCCCCTCCTTTGAGAAGGTCGGATATGCTTGATTTAGTACATTATGATGTTTGAAGTCCTATGAAGACAAAATCACTTGGTGGCTTTTTTTATTATTTTACTTTCATAGATGATTTTTCAAGAAAAATTTGGGTTTATACCTTGAAATCTAAAGATCAAGTATTAGATAGCAGTTTCAGGTTTCAGTTGATAGACAGATTGGAAAGAAGTAGAAATGCATCGAACCGATAACAAGAGAGAGTACGTTGAACCTTTTCATTAATATTGCAAACAACAGGGTATTCAACATCAAAGGACACCTCCCAAGATATGAACAGGATCTTTGGTTGAACGGGTAAGATGTTTGGTTTCACGATCAAAGCTATCGAGATCCTTTTGGGGTGAAGCTTTAAGTACAGTTGCACATGTATTAAATCTTACTTCAAGTGTTCATTTAGAGTTTGATGTTCCTCATAGAGTTTGGACATGAAAAGATGTTTCTTATGATTATTCGCGTGTCTTTGTGCGCAAGGCATTTGTGCATATTCCCAAAGATGAGAGATCTAAACTTGATGTGAAAACACGCCAATGCATATTTATTGGCTATGGATAGGATATGTTTGGCTACAAGTTCTATGATCCAATTGAAAAGAAAGTTATAAGAAGCAAAGATATTGTGCTTATGTAAGATCATATTATAGAGGATATTGCGAAATCGGAGATAATTTCAACACTTCAAGGTTAGTGATGATTTGATTGACTTGGATTCAGTTCCTCCCACACATGTTCCCGCACAGGTTGATGAGGAGCAACCGGAAATAAATGTTCCAGATAATGCATATGTCCCGGAGCATTTTAAGACAGATGATATTGTTCCTAAACAAGAAGCTCCATTAGATGCTCCATATGGTGTTCCAATTCGAAGATCTATCGGAGATCGACCTTCCACCATATATTCTACGAGATGAGTTTGTGTTATTGACTAATGCAGGTGAAATAGAGTGCTATGTAGAAGCAATAGAAGATGAGTGCAAAAGCAAAAGGTTTGATGCCATGTAGGATGAAATGCAATTGCTTTATGATAATCATACATATGGGCTGGTGAAGTTGCCTAAAGGCAAAAGAGCTTTTAAGAACAAGTGGTATACATGTTGAAGCAAGAGGAAACATACTTTACCACCATGGTACAAAGCTAGATTGGTTGTTAAGGGATTCAGTTAGAGAAAGGGTATTGACTTTGATGATATATTTTCTCCGGTGATAAAAATGTCTTCTATTCGCATGGTTTTAGGCTTGGAGCTAGCCTAGACTTGGAAATTGAACAAATGGATTTCAAAACAGCCTTCCTACGTGGTAACTTGGACGAAGAGATATACATGTAACGGCTAGAAGGTTTCAAAATGAAAGAAAAAGAGGACTATGTGTGCAAGCAAAACAAGAGTCTCTATGGCCTAAAGCAAGCACCAAGACAATGGTACAAAAGGTTTAAGTCGGTTATGATTGAGTTGGGTCATAAGAAGACTTCCTCGGATAACTGCGTGTTTGTCCAAAAATTTTCTGATGATAACTTTATTGTTCTCTTGCTTTACGTGGATAATATGTTGATTAGTGGCGGGAATGCTTCATGAATTGAGTTCTTGAAGAAATGGTTGAGCAAGTCTTTTGCCATGAAAGACTTGGGCCCGGCAAAGCAGATTCTTAGAATTAGAATTACTTGGGATAGAAATTCTAAGAAGATATTTTTGTCGCAAGAGAAGTATATAGAGAAAGTTCATCGGAAATTTCACATGGACAAGGCTAAAGTGGTTAGCACTCCTCTTGCTGCCCGTTTTAAGTTGAGTATACAAAGCAAAGTTCTACGACCGATAAAGAGAAGAAAGGCATGGAAAGTGTTCCATATGCCTCGGTTGTGGAAAGCTTAATATATGCGATGATATGTACATGGCCAAATTTGGCGCATGTAGATGATGTTGTTAGTCGTTATTTGTCAAATCCATAAAGAGAGCATTGAATGCGGTAAAATGGATCATGAGGTATCTTCTAGGAACTTTAAGTTTGAAACTCAATTTCGAAACCAGGAAACTAGAGTTAGTTGGATACACAGATTCGACATGGCCGGAGATATTAATACACGTAAATCTACTTTCAGTTACTTGTTTTCTTTTGTCAATAGGGCTATGTCATTGAAATCAAGGTTGCAAAAGTGTGTAGCACTTTCTACAACCGTAGCATAATTTATTGCAACGATTGAAGCTAGTAAAGGGTTCTTTGTGGTGAAGAAGTTCTTGGAAGAACTTGGGCTCAAGCTAAAAAGGTATGTGCTATTTTGAGATAACCAAAGTGCGATTCATCTTAGAAAAATTCAACTTTTCATTGCGGATCGAAACATATTGATGTTAGATATCATTGGATAAGGGATGTTCTTGATGAGAAGTTGTTGGAACTTGAAAAATTCATATGGACCATTATGGTTCCGATATGATGATGAATACTCTACCAAGGGAGAAGCTTGAATATTGCTTTGATTGATAGCGGGGATGGTGAATCCCTCCACATCGTTGTAAGTGGGAGATTTGTTGGCTAGGTTCACTCCCATGTGGAGGAAGCCCAATGAATGGCAAGCATGTAGGTTTGAGCCCTTATAATAATATACAAGGAGAAATGGGGTTTCTCACTATATTTTCTATCGTAGCTGCAAAAGACGTTCTTTTTTCGGATGAGTAGAAAGAGAGAAAGAGCGAAGAAAATTGGGAAGAGGGTGTTGTCTAGATTTCATCAAGCTTACATTAGAATTCGATTTGTGGCCCAATTGCTCGAAACGTATTGCTCTCAAATTTGATCGGTTTGATTTTCATCTAGATCTTCTTTCATCGGGTTTTTCGTGGGTAGAACTAAACTTGGATTTTGGTGAGATTTATCCTTAATCTCTTGCGAATTCATGTGTATTACCAAGAATGGTGTTCTTGATGTATTTGCTGCTATGTACCTCTAGTATTAACTAGAGAAGAACATTGTCTATCCAATTCGTTGATAGTGAAGTTTTTGGGTGGACTCCGGTCCCGTGGTTTTTTATCTCCTCACATCAAGGAGATTTTCCACATAAAAATTGCCTTGTGTTCGTGGGTGCTTGGTGTTTATTTATTTTGCCGGATATATTGCCCCATTTTATCGTTTCCTATTAGGTTTGCACAAGAGGGGAGATTTCTTTATTCCGTTGCGCTAATTCAATATTGTTTGGATTGTCGCTGATCTCCTAACACTTTTAAATAAGAGAATCATATTTGGCACCGAGCAAGACTCTGTGTTGCTTTTTAAGCTAATTTGTCAATAACCTTAGTACACCTAATATTAATATAAAACTCATATTTTTGTATTTTCTCTATCTTTAGAACATGTTTAGATAGAGAGAATTTTTTGGAAGAGAAGGGACGTAAGGATTTAGTGAAATATTTCTGGTGTTTGGTGAGGAAAAAAATAATTGAATGGAAATAAATGAGAATGGAAGAAATTAATTTTCCCCTAGACCCAAAAAAAAAAAAATTCCACACGAATATGAATGCAAATGGAAATCTTATTTCTTTTCTTCATTAGATGTCATACCATTTTCAGCAAAATGAATATATTTTAAGATATTCGTCTACTTAGCAATTCGATTTTCCCTCCTGCTGTTGTTTACTTCAATATACGCCCTTAACACAAATAAGGAAAAATGTTAAATAAGGACATGAAGTACCTTTATTTTCTCAAATAAGGTGCGAAATAGACATTATTTTAAATAAGAGTTTAAAGAGGCCAAATCATTTTAAATAAGGGCTTTTGGCATGCCGGCGAGCATGTAACCATTCCGGCCGGTGGAGAAGGGATATTTTAGTAAACAGAAAGAAGGAAAAAAATTTCAGAAAATTAATGACAAAAATATCCTTCGATCGATAAGGTCATGCCCTTCTTTAAGACTGGAATAGTCACTTCAGCTCTTATTTAAAAAAAGATCCATCTTACGCCTTTCTTTGAGATAATTTGGTAACTTCAAGCTCTTATTTGAAATTTTCCCCACAAATAATGAAATTTGATCTCTTTTCTTTTTGTCGTTTTTTTCCTTTATTTTCTTTTCCCTTCAATTCTCTCATACCATAAAGGGTTGCTCCATCTTTATACAAATCAAACAAAATAAAGATAATGCTTTAGATTGATAATACTATAAGGAGTTAATACCATATGAAATCGTATAATGATATTATTCGAGCACATTTATCTCAAATTATTTTTCGACTCTTGGAAGCCCCCAAAGTGATACGAGTTCCAATTTTACCCTATGACTTACGGTGTTGCCGAACGTGGTAGACCCATGCTTGACGGATCCACATGAAGTTGAACCGGAGACGACGTCATTTGATCTCATTGAGCAAATTCAAAGGTAAAAGCTAAGTGAGATGAAATTAATGTTTGTAATAAGGTTTTCTTCAGATAAAGTTAGGCGCAAATAAAATGCTAGGTTGCCCATCAAATTCACCAAATTAGAATTTTTTTTTCTTTGGTCTGAACCAAATTAGAATATTCAGTGGCTGCAATTAGAAGCAGTACCGAAGCATATTATCAGCTTCAACATTGGATTTCAAATCCTCGAATTCGAATGGATTTTATGGCTGACATGAACTTCGGGTGTGTTTGGTTCGACTATGGAAATAGGTTTTGAGGCTCTAAAAAATCTTGGACGAATGTTCAAATTTGGCCCTTCAACTCTGAATTGGCTGGCAATTTTCGCCTTGGCAAGAACCATAGCAAGCCCATTTTTGTTCTCTCAAAACCCTTGATTTTGCCCAAATCTACCATTCTACCACGTGAAGACTCTGTTTGAGGAAGAGAAAAAAAAAAGGTGAAGCCTCCTCAAGATAACGAAAAGTTGATTATGGAGAGTCTTCCCGTGGTAGCAGTCCAAATCGGATCTGTGACATGGGTTTGCCATGTCGAACGATGCGTAGGACAAACTTATTGGAGTGGTACTAACTTATGTTGGTCGATTAAAGTTTCATAATTATGTTGGTCGGAACTGTGACAAATGATAAATACAGGAGAGTGGTGCAAGTACTATTTTAGGGGTTTCCATGGGTTTATTTATTTATTTTTAAAAGGTATCAAAGTGGTAGGGATGGATTAATTCATTTCTTTTTTTTTTTTTATCACTGCACGAAGTGTTCCTCGAGAAAGCAACAATTTCCCATTATTTTCAATAATTAAAAACCAACATTCTTTTTTATTTTTATTTTTTGGCTTAATACCCTTGAAATGCTTCAATTTTAGCTTGGATACCAATTGTAATATAATCTTTTTGTTTCATCACATAAAAAAGTACAAACTTTAGCTTAGCTATCAATTTTGGTCCGAACTCTTTTTCTGTCTCATAAAAAGAGTCAACTTTAGTTCGGATCTCACTTGTGGTTTAAATTTTTTTAATATCATAAATAGACACCAACTTTCAGACGATGCCCAAATTGCGTCCCTGTCAAGTTTCTGTCCGATAATGTTTTTAAAGTCGCCGAACACACATTAAATCTTTAGCTGCAACATTATAAAGAGGAAACTTATGAAGGCCAAATTTGGAGATTGATCGAAGTTGGTGTTTTTTTACGAGACAAAGAGGAATTTGGGCAGAATCGAGACCTTAGCTAAAAGTTAATGATTTTTTACCGGATAAAAAAGTTTGGATCGGAATTGGAGCATATACTAAAGTTGGTGCTTCATAACGGGACACAAAAAGTATGAACCAAATTTAGGACCCGAAACAAAGTTGCTTCTTTTTATCGGAATTGGGCCCCTTTTTCTCTTTAGCTAATATTACTTTTATTCCCTTAAAGTTAATTGGATCACAATATAATAAATAACACGCAGATGATGGCAAAATAGAATGTTAAAAGTGAGACGAATCCGAACTTTAGCTTAAACACATATACAAAATTACAAATTATGGACATGCTTAAAATTAGTTTAATTATCAAAATTTTATTCTCTGAGAATTAATTTTTTTTTATAAAAGCCACACTCAAATAGGCAGTGGGAGCGCCCGTCGGAGTGAATTTTCGAGTGGAAGGTTCCGATTCTCTTCCGATGCAGGAGCTTCCGTGACTGCCTGAAGTCGAAGCTTGAGTCGGCATCAATGGCTATCGTCGTCATCCCCTTCTCTGCCGCCTTGCACGCTCTACCTCCACTCCTTCGCATCGCCAGCCTCGCCGCAGCAACCTGCGCTCGTCGTCTTCGCTGCTACCGCCGCAGCAGCAGCAGCAGCACGGCGGTCCAGCTGCAGCAGCAGCAGCGACGGCAACAGGAAGAGCGGAATCAGCTGCGGAGCCCCGCCCTCGTCGCCCTAGAGTACGCGGACCTCAATCTCTCTCACAACCTTTCCGAGGTAACAGTTGAACAAAGTGGTTATCGATTGCCGATTCCGAGAGTCCGGTAAAAAAGCGAGTTTTTTTGTTGGTTCTCATTTTGCAGGAATTGGGTAATGTCAGGGTCAGGCAACATGTCAATCCTCTCAGTTCTTCCTTCTCGGTACGCGTTAAATTTCTTCCTTTTTTCATTCGAATCCTGCGTTGGCGCTTTGTCTGATTCTGGTTCGATGATGACAGATGCCTGCCCAAGCGCCGAACTGGGACGAGGTTTTGGAGGACCCGACCTTGCCTTTGATGGTGGACATTGGGAGCGGTGAGGCCACCTTGATATTCAAAAGTTTTTGCCATCCTGTAACTTCTGGTTACATTCATTGCAATTATGTGTTGGATTGTTCTCTGTGATTCCGAGTATCATATTTTTCTGTATTCCGAGTTAAACGGCACTCTGGACGTTTGTAAATTTCTTGTCGTGGTAGAAATCTGAGTAATGTGCTTCTGTTGTCGCAGCACGTAGAAGAATTTTGCTCTGAGGTCAAACTTCACTACACATCTTGTTGGTTCGCTTGACTGAGTTCATTGTATTAGATAAATCTAACTAATAAAGAGGTCATTCTCTTGAGCATGTTTGTCCGTTGTGCCTGCATGAATTAATAAAGTGCCTGCAACTAAAGGGGCTAACCTGTGTAATAGGGGAGTGCTGTGATAAAACGGTTAAGGGAAAAATCAAATAGACCACAGGCCTTTAAGTTTCTCTGATTGACTTAGCGTTGGCATAGTGCTCCAATCAACTGCCATCATATCATACTGGCATGTGCACCTGCACAGTTATAAGGATCTGTAGATTGGCAGACTTGGCATCAAGTTTCCTTTCTTTGAAACGATCCTATAGTTTAGAAGCCATAGGTGGCAGGACTATTATTGGTGCTTTGTCATCTTCTCTCCTTTATGCTAGTGGTGTGCTGCTTACTGAATTCAATTTCCTTTCTCTCTCTCTTAATGGAGTTGCTCTAATTGGATCATGCTGTTTAGCATCCAATTTTTGTATCTCCTTGTAGCTTGACCGCGTAATTTCTTTGCAAGGAGAAAATCTTGGTTCCTAATAGTAGAAACTTGGAGCCTATCATTAATATAGTCTCCATACAGGGAAATATATTGTTAGGGAGAATTGATTGCTGTATTTGGATTTTGACTTCTCCAGATTCTCGATCGAATTATTCTATAACTTTGAAAAGCTCTTGGTGAACACTTGAATAAAGTATGATTGTTCAAGAAGTACTTGATCTGAGGGCCAACCAGGAATCTAGTGACTTGATATATCAATTTCCTTCTTTAGTTCAAATGAATTGGTTTAGGATGTTATGATTGAGATTTTGAATCCATAAAGCTGGGGAAATACCTCTATTTAGCTTGTTTATGCTATAGACTATAGGTTGATTTAGGTTCTCATCAAGTGAGACAGAGTTACGAAATCTTTCCTTCTCTTCTTTTATAATAGGTTAACCACCTGTTATCTTTTCATTGGCAGATGACTAGCGCAATTCATATCTAATTCCCTTGTATGTGTCTGTCCATGTTCACTGGATGATGAGCATGATATATATCTTATTTCTTTGTGTATGTCTGTCTATGTTTATTGGAATCACGAGATTTGACAACCGGTTGATATGGTGTGACACGGATGAAATTACCTAGATCCAGAATAACAATTTGAGCTCTTAGAATTTGGAAGTGACATTTGACTTACTGAAATCTTCTTCTGCTTCTTTATTTTTCTTTAATTTGTCTTGCTGAATTAGTCATTATGATTATCACTTGAACCTCATATCAGTAAACAGGAGTCATGCTGCTTACCTGCATGGGAAATTTTTCTTCAACTGATAGTACTTGAAATTCCCAGGCAGTGGCAGATTTCTCCTGTGGCTTGCAAAAACAAATCCCTCGGGAAACTATCTGGGACTGGAAATCCGGCAGAAAGTATGGCATGAACACTTTGGGTTACTTCTAGGCTTCTAGCACACTCAGCAATGACTCTGATTGTGTTAGTGTACTACAATCTTGGTTTATTCTCATTCTGATAGATGAGCATGGAGATATAGTTCATATTCTTGAAATGTCCTATTTGCAGCTTGCTAAGCGTGCGGAATGCTGGGTAAAGGAGCTGGCTCTAAAGAACATGTAGGCTCTGTAATTTACGATCTATTGATAAATCTGCACATCATTATCTTTCTTATAGCTTTCTTGACTACATTGCAGACACTTTCTGTATGCAAATGCCACAGTTTCTTTCAGACATATAATATCCACTTACCCAGGTCCTTTGATGTTAGTTTCTATCCTTGTAAGTGTCTCGTCTTTGAAACTTCTTAGGAACTCGTATCTCTTTAACTTTGTATGCCGGAGGAATGAACTTAGCTCTTGTTGATGCAGTGTCCAGATCCTCATTTCAAGAAAAAGCATCACAAGAGAAGGGTTGTGCAAAAGCCTTTGGTGGATTCTATTTTGGATAGTCTAGCGCCTGGGGGAAAGGTATGTATGCTGCATTCCAGTATTCCATTGTCAGTTGAATGATTACTGCTGGGTTCTTTTCATCAAGTGTTGTTATTTTTTGCTTGTTAGCTACATTTATACTTTCTCATGTTTTGTTGTGAAAATACGTGTTCAAGGATGCACTTGAAATGCACATTGTAAGGACCTGTACTGGATTGCTTTAATCTACATTGCAATTCCATTAATAGTGCTAGCAGAATCACTGCTTAGCCTTTCATTTACGAGCAGTTACAGCTCAAACAAAAAAATGGGTGATACTTAAGTATAAAATTCAGCTGCTTGTTTAATGCTTGAGGATGATGGGGTGGATACAGAGGCTTGCTGCAACAATTTGTTAGTTTGACATTATAGCTGTTTATGGACAGCTGCTTTTGATCCCTTGTTACGATCAAATATTACATTTAGCAAATGTATTGTAAAAATGCAACAAGCATAAAAAGTAGTATGAAGTGATATTATAATGAATTAAACTAACGTAGCTTATTAATGCCACTGGGGAAACTGGTGAAAGTTTTCAAGTAGTCTTCGATCGATTACGTATTCATCAATATTCGAACCTGCAATTACCCAAACCAACCCCCACCTAACACTCGTGATGGTCAAAGATGGGAAAGTAACAATTGGTGTGCTGTTCTGGAAGGGAATAATACAGGCGCTTTTGAAATGCGAAAGGTTGCATCTTTAAGTAAAAGCACATGAAAGATATTGTGATGGGCATGTTCCAAGTTTTTATGGGAGATCAATCAGGTAATAAAAAAGTGGAGAAAACTAACTTTTCACACTTCTTAATTGTAGTAATTGAATGATAATGATTTAAAATTCATATTCCTACCTCAGTAATGAAACCTGAGGAGTCGGTATAGCTCGTGAGTTCTATTCCCTCTCAGCATTGGAATAAGGGATGAATTACCATTCATCTTATGTTACTCAAGCATGTTTCCTCTTGAATTAATTGTTCAGTCTAGGACAAGCATTAGTTTTCTAGTGAGATCTGTCCCATGCTGATTAGAGATAGTATCTAGGAAAGATAAGCTCATAAGGAAAGATGAATTTGTAACTCAGAGTTGTACTTGCATCTGATGTTACTGAAGTAGGGGATATGACACTCAGTCTATTCCATTGAGCAGACTTTTTGGCTTGCTCATCAGTTCATTACTTGGGGTTTGCGACATCAAGTATCTTGAAATATTTTGTATTGGCATTTGACAGTCACAAAACCTGACCCTAAATCAATCTGCATTCCATTCTGTTGTGTGTGTGGCTATTGGAATTTGACAGAGAAAACCTAACCCTAAACCATCAACAGGGATGTCATTCTGTTAGGGCTTATTATATAATTGTGCATATTGCGTGTTCATTTATTTCCTCTTGCAATAGCCGAAAGTTTAGTTTGATGCCATCTCTTAATGAGCATAAAGCTATCAGCACAAAGATTTGTGCTCCTATCATAGTTTGCACTTCAAGATTCTACTGTCAAATAATCTGTTTGAACAGAAAATAGCATGTGGGTTAAGGAGAAGGCAATTTTGTGACTGGAGCTAGAAATCACTACTTCACATGCTCTGGTGCTTTGTTGAAATCACTCTCTCAGCTGGTCAAAGTACAAATATGATACGACATGCCCAGTTCCCATGGTGAGAGAGACAGAGAGAGAAAGAGAGAGAGAGATGGGTACATTGTCAGCTGGTCAAAGTACAAATATGATACGACATGCCCGGTTCCTAGGGTTTCCCAAAGAGAACTTGATGTGTGTGTGTGAGTAAGTGAGAGAGAGAGAGAGAGAGAGAGAGAGGTTGCATGCGAGGAAGGGAGGGAATACAAAGGAATGAGAGATTTATGGAAGTCATGCAAGTCATGGTTAGGTGTCCTTGGGCTTATGATCCGTGATTCATTCAGAATAAGAATCATATCTGTTGCACATGGTCCGGAGATTAAATGTCCGAACCTTGTTCGCATGGCTAGAACTGGATAAGCTTGCAATCTTGGCATAACTGATATGGCAGACAATTCTGTTATACACCAAGCCCTAAATGTGGAGTCTTTTTTAACCAGTTTGTCCTTTCTTAGTGGGGCCTCTGATGTCTCTGCCAAAACTGCTTATGCCTTGATACCACAGTGATTGGTTCTGCAACAATAGAAATATCTCTGTGTATCTTTATATTTTGCTTGTGGTATTGGTACCACTCTCATGGTTAAAGCGTGTGGTGTGTCTTAAGTGTTTGGTGCAATACGTGTGTTTCCATTAATAGCTGGGCAGCAATTATGAAGCTCACCCTTTTCTCGACTCTTCATTCTTGGATCTTGACAAAGTTTGGTCACTTTTGCACGTCCTTTTTGGATTTTTACTTTAATTGATGTAATTCTCTTGCTGCATATTCATCATTTATCCTGTGCTAAAATATGTATCTAATGTTTGACACCAGATGTTATTGACCTTAGCAGTGATCACGCAGGTATTTATACAGTCTGACGTGCTCGAAGTGGCTGTTGACATGAGGAACCTATTCGATGGGAGATGCGATTTGCTTCAACACGTCGATTCCATCGATCCAACAATTTCGTGCGACGTGGATGGATGGTTACCGAGGAATCCAATGGGCATCCGAACAGAGAGGGAAATTCATGCAGAGTTGGAAGGTGCTAAGATATACAGAAGAATGTATCAGAAGCTGGTGTAATTTCAGGGTAGGGTTTCCCAAGGATAGATTATTTTGTATCTGCTTATGCAGGAAAAGATTCAGAGTTCTTTGTAGTTCTTTAGGGTCTTTGATAAGAATCATGTTGCCACCTACTCTTGAACTACTCCACTACCCTCTCTCCTTCCACAACTCCATCATCTTCTAATGCTGGCTTCGAAATTCTTTCTGTTTTTATTTTTAAATTTTTGTATTTTGGATGGGTCGGATGAGATGATGTTGAGAAAGAACAATGGCATTAATCATTTCCAGTTGAGCATTTAACAGATATCTTTTCGAGTTTTCCAAGATAAATGTTTTCGAAGCAAACGCACATTTAGCCGTAAGTCATGTACCAATTATTTGTTGATTTCACTGCAAATCAGGTCTTTTTTAAAAATAAAAAAATATTTAGTCTTGTGATTTTACCTTAAATTAAGAAAACTCTCAACGGTTACCCACCGGTCAAATTTACGTAACGTTTTACTTCTCGTAGCTCATGAAAAACTTTAGGAAATTTTCAAAAAGCCCTTCACATTCTTCCCGGTTATCACTTCATGTACCCTACTTATGAATTGTCTAATTTGTGCATTTAGATTGCGTAGCTAGCCAACGCGGCTAAGTTATCCTCCCTTCCTAGAAAGATCCTTAATTTCCTAATCACCCACAAACTCGGGGCTAAAAATGTAACCCAAAAAAAAAAAAAAAAAAGATCCATTCTCCTACTGTGGCTGACTCTCTTTCTCTCGCTAGCCGCCGGCGAGGGTTGTCGAACCTTTGCCGGTGGCTGGATGACGCTAACACCCTGCTCACTTTGCTGTTCTCTTTCATTTTCAAGTTTCTGATGGTCATGTAAGCGCTGCCTCGCTCCGGTGTAAGCGCCAACGTGGCATTTAATGGCCACGTCATCAATTGTGTTGTAGCTTTCAACGAAATGATCACATTGACTAAACAAACGTAAAGTTTTTAAGGACCTTGTTGTACAAAAAACTTTCAACGACCATATTACACACAAAAAGAAAGTTGGTGTATATGACATCATCAAAATGAACATGCAAAATCTAAATGATAACCAATCATACTTTAAACATAGGCTTGGATAAGAAAACGTGCACAATGCAAGTGCGTATGGTTTGCTTGTTTGGTCGGTTGAACTTTGTTGGTTAATTTTTATTATTTTTCGCATAATGCGAATGCTTGAACATTTGATTCGACTAATTTCATAAGCATGTAAAATAACCTGTTCATCTCCATTATTATTTTTTTTTTGCCAAAATGTCCATGGATTAGAGAATGTGCGAATGTCACATACACGAGCTGTATTAAAATAAGGGATAATGACACTAATGGACCCTTTAAACTTTGATCTAATATGCAATGTCATCCCTGAACTTTCAATTTTTTTCAATGTGGCCCTTGGATTTTTTTATACATGTTCAACTTGGTCCCTAAACTGTAAAAAAATATTCAATATAGTTTTTCCATTAATGCAAGTTCAAGAACAACATTGGACATTTTCATATGGTCCAACGACTTAATTGAAATGTATTAAAAGTTCATGGACTATGTTAAATAAATTAAAAGATTAGGGATGATTTCTACATTGGGCTAAAATTCATGGGACACGTGGAATAAATTCAAAGTTCGAGGATTACATCGCAAATTGGGCCAAAGTTTAGAATTATTTGTGTCATTTACCCTTAAAATAATATCGTACTCTTTATAAAAATTGCTTCTTGGTAAAAATTAATGAAATGGAACAGCATCCTCAAGAAATCTAAAGTAGATACAGTGATTGTAATAACACAAATTGTATATGTCATACATATTATATTAAATGTGATTAGTGATCGGGAAGTCTATCTGAAATTGTTTGGGTCTTTGACAACCACTCTCTCCCGTGAAACTCCTCCTTTAACTATTGAATGATCTGGCCATTTTCTTTAGGATTAAACCGATTCTCTAAATGCCTTTTCTGGATATTCTCGGGTATTCTTGGCTATTGACCATTTACCCAATTATCATTATGTGTACTTTTATTTGAACATTATGATAATGTGCGCTCTCAAATATTATTTTGTATGTCATTCCAAAATTAATGAGAGAATGATCATAAGAAGTGGAAATGATACAAGGAATTGACAAGAGGATTCTATGTGACCGCTGAATTTTCATTCGGTGATTGAGAGCAATCTTACAAGAATCAAATTGGAAGGGACCTAAAAGTGTGAATACCTCACTTTCATGATACATAAAAAGAAATAGATAATAGACATACTTTCCTAACATAAGGGATTTTGGCAAAGTTGTCTTGATAGTTTTCAGGAGAACTACAAAAAAAACTTAACGCTCAAAGTTCAAATTTTTAAAAAAACATTGAAGAGAACCATGACATGCCATCATAGAAAGTAATGGGACAAGCTCGTTTTATCTAATTGTGGCTCAATTGTAGATGTTTTTGTTCTGTAAAATGTCGTGACTCGTGTTTTTCATAACATGTGACGGCAAATTTTGTTAAAACTTCCCAAGAACATTTGTAAAGCAACTCAATAAGTAAATATCGCAATTTTCAATGCACCGACCGTTCTCACTATATGTGTCAATGTTTCCCAAAACCGAATGTTTTCTCTATTTAGGAACTTATGAGCGAGATCTCGAACGTTCTGATGTCACAACACTTTGCAACTGTGCTAGAAAACTTGCTTGTATCTTGTCGCGCCCATCAATTGGCATGTAAGAACATGGATAGATGGATAGATATCGAAGGAAGTTTCCTATGTCGGGGAGGTATACATATATATAGAGTCCTGTATTTAATTCGAGGAAAGGTGAGCACACGTGGGTCCACACGTGACGCGGAGAGAGGGAGAGAGAGAGAGAGAGAGACGTCCGAGTAACGCGTGCCGCAGATATGTCGAATCCAAAGCTCGTTTATTTATTACATGTTGCTTGTGTTTCCTTCTCTCGTTCGCGCAACACGCGTTTCTCATCCCTCCGACTGCTACGTATGATCTCTCTCTCCCTCCTTCTCTCTCTCTGTGCAAATTGAGATCGACTTGGTTCGTCTCTTCTGAGTTCGGATTTTGTAATCGTGTCTTCCTCCGTCGGGTGATTTTTTTTTTTTCCTGAGTTTGAATGGTACATCGATTGAATTTCGCTTCTGAGAAATGGGTTTTGCGTTTCGTGGCGGTGAAACGGTGGGGAGTAATGGGGACGCTGTTGTTTTCACTTTGCTTGTGGCATTCTTCCTGATTATTTGCCACTCGAGAACTTGATCGGCGACCAATCTTGTGTGACACGAGTCGTTTGCGACGTTGCCGTGCCGTGAGAGTTTTTGACATCTTCCTTCGAAATTTTTAGAATCCTTTGTTCGTTTGTCTATTGTGTTCATAATTTGTATCTTAAATCAGGAAAGGGTCTGCAGAGATTGCATCGTTTTGTTTTCTTTTGGAGCATTGTATCTGGGAAGTTGGCTTTTCGATAACCTTCAGTTCTCTGCTTTTTGGTGCCCAAGGAATAATTGTCTCTTTGTTGTTCTTCTGTTGAATTAAGGGGTCTAGCCCTTTGCTAAGTTACTAGATGATCTTTGTCAAGCAAACGGGTCTAATGACTACAACTTGTTTGACAGACTGCGGTGTCGCTCTTGACTTCAGTATTGCTTGTGTTGGGCTTGCCTTCTTGTTACTTTCTCGGCATTCTACGGCATCATCTGTCATTGAATAAACATGGATGGAAGAGATGGGCGCGATAACGACTCCACGGACAAAGGGCTTTTCTCGAGCCTTGCTGGGTACGCCGTGGGGCAACACATGCACCACGGGTCGTATCCTCAGCATGGATATCCTCCTCATGGATATCCTCCGCAGGGTTATCCTCCGCAGGGGTATCCCCCACAGGGGTATCCACCAGCTGGGTATCCTCCACCGGGTGGATACCCTCCTGCTGGTTATCCTCCTCCATCTGCAGGTTATCCACCAGCTTATCCACCACATGGGGATATCCACATGGGGGATATCCACCGGCTGCTTATCCCGGTCCTTCAGCTCCATATCATTCAGGTATGGATCGTAGCTGCGATTGTCGGACGAGTGATTGTGTTATGAACATGTTAGCTGTAACATGTAGCTGTTCTTTCACTTTTTGCCCTTTTTCCTAGGAGTTGAGAGATGTTGATGTTTTTGAACTTCAAAGTGTATTGTGATTGTTGTCTTTATTTTTCTGTGTAAAGATGGATTTTCTCCTGTAATTCGTTTTCAATCCTGAAGCTGAAGAGATTGCACTGAGGCGCTGATGGTCTCTGGTTTTTTCTCTTTTGTGTTTTCGTTGGGGTAGGACCCGTTCACCGTCGAGATGTCAGTTTCACAAAACCTTCTTTCTTCTTTTCCGCTCAGTGAAAAGTAGTTGGAGGTGAAACAATTGTAACCAATGGGATGTGAACTCTGGTCCAAAGACGGTAATTTTTGGGAGATTTGTTTTTTCTTGTTGAATTTCTTGCTAGCGTCGTGTATGAGTCCATTAACCTAGATCAGATAGACATGCAAAGGATGCAACTCTGGTCATTCAGCTTCTCTAGAACGGCTTTCCATCTTTCTTCATTTGGTTCCCTGTGTGTTTATAGGGCATGGGCCTGGTATGGGAGGAATGGTAGCTGGGGGCCTCGCTGCTGCCGCCGCTGTTTATGGGGCACACCAACTGTCTCATGGTGCTCATCATCTCGGACATGGGGCTTTCTATGGCCATGGTCATGGAAAGTTTAAGCATGGAAAGTTCAAGCACGGGAAGTTTGGAAAGCGCTGGAAACACGGCATGTTTGGAAGGCACAAGGGCAAGTTCTTCAAAAGATGGAAGTGATTTTGATTTCATCATCGCATCGGTCCTGCTGGGGGACGATTGTCGGCTTTCGACTGTTACTCGTATGACCGAGTGGTTCTGTTAAGTTTGATTTGTGTTACATAGGCGGAATACGTTATAAGTACTGAAAATGCTTCCTGTGCTGTGTATCTATGATTGGTTGCTCTCTTGAAGAAATTGGATCCAGTCTTTTAACAATGTCAATTTGCTGACTGATTTGATCAGCTTTTTTGTATGATGAAGTTTGAGAGCTTTGCTCTGCATACTGTAAACAATTGAAGATGCTTTGGCTGACTTTGAATGGGAATTGCTGGGTAACTTCTCCTGCAAGTATCTTTTGATCAACGAAGTTCTGGTTCAACATGGCTGGCATTCGGTTCGTTAACAAAGCCAAAAGAATTTCGAATTCTTGAGAGGAGGATCAAGGGTCAATAGGTCAGGCGGAGGCTGCGATATGTTGCTTATGGTGATTAACTATACTATCGCATTTGGGTGACTCGTGTCAGGTCGGTTAAAAAATGGTTCACTATGGATTAATTCATTAACTTGTTTTGACCCGTTTTCATGCAATACGGTTCTACCGATCCAATTCAAATTCGATCCGTATTGCTAAAACACTTCAATATTAAATTCGGTGACAGGCCAATATTAAATTCGGCAATAGGCCTCGCACATCCGCAGCCGCCGCCGTCCGTTTTCCGCCGTACAATAAGTTTAGGATTTTTTAGACATTTTTTCCTTGTGAGCTAATTTGAACAACACAGTACTTAGACTGATTAAAAGTTTTAGGCTGCATCTGTCTATCTTCAAAGTCTTAACATAGTTCGTACAGCAGATCAAAACGTAAAAAGTACCGTAATCTTAAATTTAGAACATTCTAAAATGAGGGATTGGCAGTCACCTCTTTCCCTCTCCTTCGTATACTATTAATTTAACAGTCTACTGGGTATCTAACTGGTGCTAGATTATCATGCATAAAGATTTTATATCATTTTCGTGCAATTACCAACTTCATCCTTGCCCTAACTCTAAGAAAGCAATTAACAGTCAATTTTGCAGAGCTGTAATTAAACACTTAAATATTTAAAGCAACTGCCTAGTAACTGAAAAGTAGACATATAAGCCAATCAATATTAACTGCAATCTAAAATAACAAGCTCCGATAGTACATAAAAATCAGACCGGACTGAACATCGGTAAACCTCCATTGCGAAACAAAGGCATAAAAATACTAATTAGGCTAAAAATACAATCAAAACATTTTCCAAAATCTTCTGAATTTGTTGGAATCTTTCCTTATTTTTAATAATTTTTTGGATTTATATATATAATAAAACTGAAAACGCGCCGTATTGGTGACTGAAAACGACGCCGCATCGAGGGAATGCCAGAATGACGTCGTCTTTGGTTTCGCGTGCAAGGGCCAAAATTTCCTTCATTCATGCATTTCACCGAGCACCTGACCTGCACTGAGACACCTAAAACCAGCCCTCAGGAGAGTTTTCATGGCCTTCAATCTCGGAACCCGAACATAATAAACATCGAAATCGTCCATAGATATGCACTAAAACATGCAGGGAATGGTATTGACGAAACCATAACAGCCAAAAATCAGAAAATCACGACGAAAGTTTGGCTCGAAGTCGCGGGTCTGACCTTTTTTTGTGTAAAAACTGGGTTTGAATCCAGGCAGATAAACAGGTTCCACGCCTAGATTCAAGCCCCAAAATCTCTCAGATTTACGTCACAAAGGCAAAAGTGCTCGATCAAAATGAAATAACGTAACACAAAATTTCAAACGCATCAAACTACTCGTAACATGGCTAAGCTTACGTGCCACAAGAGCATCACGAACTAGCCTACATGCAAGACCTCTCCCCGCCAGTTCCACCGCCATGACCGACCCACACAGCAACCAACATACCGATCGAGTAATCGGCTGATATAAGTAGGTTGTGAGCAGGTCTCATCTCCAAGATTGACCTCTAACGGATCCCGAGCTTGGATCACTTTGTCACCCTCTTTAATTAGAGATTCTTCGAACTCTAGAATATCAGCCCGCTCGCCTTGACTTGACCATTCATTCGGCCCGGTAGGCCGCATACCTCTTAGAGAGGTTTTGTACAAATAACTCGAGTTTCCATCTATAAACTAATTAATTGGTTCCACCGGTTCCTTTCCTGGGGACCCATTTGGTAGTTCCTTTTTTGAAATCGAGAAAACGCGATATCCCTTGGATCCTCGGGTGGCTTGGATAAGGCGATCATCGACATAACTTTGTCCCGGCCCGGATATACGGGTCCAAGTGACACAAATCGGGGATTCGCTTTTACATATTCCACCTTATCCCCATTCCGGAATGCCAGCATTTGGTGTAACGTTGACGCACACATTGATTTTCATGTATCCAATCTCTCCCTAGAAGCAAGGTTATAAGATCCGTCCGCGTCCACAACGCAAAAGGACATCCTCGATGTTTTGGATCCGACGGTTAGATTTGCGACATATACTCCTTCTACTTCGATATCTCACCGGTGAAGTCGGATAGTTGTATATTCGATGGGATTATCTCATGGTCACTCCTTTTTTTTCCCCGAAGAAGCGGTATGGAATGAGATTCAACGTTGACCCCCATCTACCAAGCACTTTCATTACCGGTCGCCCATTAATCCTTGCATTTATGTTGAGTGACCTCAAATGATTTGAGATGTCTTCCACTAGTTTTCCGAATTCCATGGTTTCTTCATTGTCGAAGCAAAATTGGGCTCTCTCTTTCTCTTGTGCGGTTTTTTTGTCGTCGCCATCAGTGAAGATGACTCAAGTCGAAATTCGTGTAACAACTTAACTCGCACCATACAAGAGCTCAAAGGTGATATTGACCGCTAACGGGGGTTCTAAACCGCGATTTAGGTGCGGACGGCTTCGTGGCTCGATGGTTTTGTCGTCTTTTTTCCGAACCGTCGGTGCTTCATCCGGCACCGCCTCCAAAACCAAATTTCTTGCCCTCCGGGACTTAGTATGGTTAGGAGCTCTTGGTTTGATTCACGGCTGATTGGGATATCCTCGTTGTCGTAGGATGTGGGTTCTCTTTTTCCTTTGCACTCTTCTTTTTCGAGTTCGAGTCATGCTTTTCTCCTCTTTTTGGTCCTCCGTTACCTCGTATCGGGATCCCTCCGCAGGGTTGCTTGATATCTTCGAGTTTGTTGACGATACGGCCTCGTAAATTCTTTGTCGAAGGTCTCTGTCGAACTCTTCTTCCCATCTATGAGGGACTTCTTGTCTAGGATGGACGGGTGGCGGACCATAGCTTACATAATAATCGAACTTGCCGCTTGGCTCGCCCAAGGTACCAATTGTGGGGTCCCCTTCCTCATACCTCTGCTTAAATGATTTATAAGTACCTCGATGGTTGAGGTTTCCGATGTCCGGTATTTTTTATCCGAGGAGGTGCCCGACCCCTCCGATGGGTTTGGTTATTCCTCACGTAACCTCCCCGGGTACGTCCGTATTTTCCAATTTTCGTCTACAAGTAAGAACATATACCGGTACCTTATGTTCGCATTCGACCGCCTTAAAGAAACCATCCCAGTCATTTTAGGGAAAGGATCAAGATCGACATCCATCGGAGGTTTACCTTTGTCCTCGGCAAATTTGATTTTTCCTTGTCGAATTGCCTCTTGAATGTTCTTTTTGAGAACTAAACAATCCGAGGTGTTATGGCTCCAGGAGTGGTGCCACTTGCGACTTTTTCCCCGCTAGTTCCTCCTTGGATGGTATCTTCGTTCTTCCGTTAGCCTTATTTGTCCGTCGGCCAACAACATGTCGAAGATTTCTTCCGCTCGGTTTTGCGTCGAATGAGTAGAATCTGCGTCCTTTGCTTTAGCCATTATAGTTGACTTTTCTTTCATTCTTGCGGGCTTCGGTGCTTGGCAAGTGTACGGCTTGTCAATGGTTAGTTGGGCGACGGCTACTTCAACGAGATCCGTTAAATCCTTATCGAAATCAGGTGATTCGACAAGACTTATGTCTCCCCTCCGAGTGTGCCTCTTGTCTTTTTCTTTGAGGATACTCTCATGTTTTATCGCCATTGTAGATAACTCGAACAGATCAAGACATGGATGCCCGACCATCCTGTCTCGTATTTCGAATTTCAACCCATTGAAGGCAAACTCAGCAAATATTTTTTCAGGTAGAGGAACCAAGCATTTGTTCCGAGCTTGTTTGAACCTTGCAATAAACCGGTCGACAATCTCGTTCACCATTTGCTTCATTGTCGATAAATCAGCCTACCGACAAATTCGGCACCGCTCTTTTGGAACCGCTCATGAAACAAACGTTCCATCTGTTCCCATGTTAGCACCGAATTGGGTGGTCTTTGTGTACCAAGTAAAGGCGATCTGTGACAAAGACAATGAGAATAGCCTTAATTTCCAGTGGTCCGCCCTGTGTAGCATCTCCACATAATGCTAAGAAACGATTAATATGTTCATACGTAGATTGGTCATTTTCACCCGGTGAACAGGCGTGAACTCGGGTATTTTGAATCCTCTTGGATATGGGATCGTATCCACCCAATCGGGATATGGCTTTCGGTAGACATTAACCCCGTATCCTACCATTGGGTCAATATACGCGGGTACCGATCAATCACCGGGCGATAATATAGCATATGGTATCCGGGTTGTGGTGCTTGATACACGGGTTGTATGGGAGGCCGATAAGCGTGAAACATAAGGCTCGGGACCTGGTGGTCGTGTGCTTGATTCATTGGGTGAGGCCTATGCCATACGTCTTGAGGCGCAACCGGCTGGGCCTCCGACCTGGGGAATTTGGTCCTACCCCCGGCCTGCCATTGCCCCCTAAAGGGTATTGGTACTCCTCCCTGGTTTTCGATAACCACGGCCTGGTTGCTCGTTGACAATGACAGGATTATACTGGACATGGACTTCTCGGCGAGCAATAGGCATATTTTGTCGAATAGGGTGTCCAGGGAACATATCGTATTTGCAACTATCGGGGTCCAGGTTCGTTGGCTAGCAACGCCTCCCTCGTTGCGAGAATCCGTGTAGGTTCCAAAGGCTGAATGTTTTGTTCGACAAGTGCCTACGTTTGGTGGCGTTATTACGCGGTAATGCATCGTTATTGCTTGGTGCGAAGCCATTCCCTCCTTGACACCCGAGGTGGGTTGGCCGTAGTTCCGTGCTTTGTCCGCGGCACATTCGTGATACGTGTTGATGATTAGTGGCCTGACGACCTCGGCCATTCGTTGAACCATATGATCAGCAAATTCATTCGGACTTCCTCGATAGTGCGTCTTATCGATGTTAACATGACGGGTGTCATTTCTGGATTCCTCCTCGGTTCTTCGACATTCCGTCGAGAGATTTCTGCGTCTTCCACTTGGACTTGACGGCCGTAGATGACTCTACTCCTTGCATCTCTTCTCGAGGTTCGTCTCCCACACCGTCTAAATTGTTACATCCTCTTGTGCGTGGCATAGCACTTCTCTCGAACCGACACCAAGAGGTCCCACCGGCGTGCCAAAAAAGATTGTTGCGCGTCGAAATCCTTCGACGGGGTTTCTTTGTGATTATGGGTCGAGCCTAGAAACGACCGAGGCCCAAAGAGAAGGTGGTTCACGCGGGAATCTTTTATCGAACTTAATCCGTTCGTTTTCCGAAAAGGGGTTTGGGTCGATTTTGGACAGAGAGTGTCAAATGCGGTGGATGTCTTTATTAACACAAAAGGGCGTGTTACGACTCTCGATGAGTTCGACAACCTAGTGCGCAGGTAGTCAAGATGTGTGGTAAACTTCAATGCGACTCGGAATTAAATCAACAGGGTCGGATAAAATCAGAGAACACAATGCTTTGGAATTGAATCGACAAAGACTTGACGGGGAATTATAGGACACAATACCGGAATTGAATCGACGGTACCGGACAAGATGGATGAAAGGAACAACACCGGAATCGAATCGACGGAGCTGAACCTAGTGAGCAGGCGTCGGAATCTAATCAACGACACTCAACTCTGGATATGAAACTCGCCGGAATTGAATCGACGACGGGATTACGGAAAGTTATAATTACGCTAGGCTAAAAGCTAAAGGCTATGAGCTAGGAGCTAGTTTGAGAAGATGTGTGTTCTGTCTCCTTTTGTATCCTCGCTATGGGATATATACGAGGCGAGACTCTTGGTAACCGTCGATCGGTTACTTCCTTCGGGCCCCACGTTCTATCCTTCTCCACAAGCCACGTGGATTATCTTTCGATGGTTTCTTGGTCTTCGCGCTCTTTTCTTTTCACCTCGTGGGGATTTATCGCCACTCTTTGATAACTACTCGATCGTGGCTCTCTCTCCGCGCGCTTTTCTTGCTTTGGAAGGAAATGGCGCCATAATTTACCCTAACACGTGGCACCGCTTGATCAATGTGTGCCTTACCTCGGTGTTCTCCCCGTGGGCGATTGACGCCTCCTCACGTGTTTATCACTGAGCCTTCTCGGAATTTTTTAGGTGTCAACACTATCTTACACGAGCATGTCAATGTTATATATGTAGATGCATCTATGGTATCAAGTTACTGCATTTAACATCCATTATTGTGAGTTTGTTCTTCCCGTAACATTTTTACTGAATTGCATTATAAGTGGTAGCATTATTCGATAGAAAATGATGGTTTAGTTTTTCATCTCGTACATTAAATCAAGTATCAAATAAAATACTAATGTACAAAGCAAAGTGGCCCCCATCCGTATCTTTTAAGCTCCGGTTAACTCCATGATCAATTAATCACTCCTATATAACATACTCCATAAACATTTTGAATACCTTTTTTTTTTAATAGTCATTCATCATATCTCCTTATAGTTACTATCTTTTGAAATCTAATCCCATACAATATTTAAAAGTTCTGATACATCATATATTTGTTATAGAATACACCATAGAGTGCCCAATGAAAGGAACTTAATGATAAGTTCACACACACACACACACATGTGTGTGTGTAAAAATTTGTCGGTTCAAAGAATGCAAATAAAATAGCCAGCAAAAAACAAGGGATACAAGTAAATAAACTTTAGCCTGTTCGGGATCGAAAATTAATCAATTATAATTCTTTGATGAGCGATTTTCAATAGCAAAATTAGGCTTGAATTAGGCCTCAACCCATTAGACCCATCTATTTCAGTAGGTCTGTTTTGCAGACACTAACAATCATATTTTCCTTTAGTTCACTAATTATGTCCATGTGTCGTATTGTCCTAAGGCCTATTAAGAAGATCTTAAATATAAATAAGCATTAAAATAGCGGCTTTTAAACTTAGTTAATGTTAAACAGTTGATTACTATTCAATTACCAATTTACATAGTGGTAGAGAGTCCCATTTGGATATAGCAAATTATGTGATAAGCATGGCCATGGAAATCCACATGCGTGATAATCCAATTGAAGTTTTTAAACCAACAAGGACTTCAAATACTTAAAATAACGACTTGCACCAGGAGTCCTAACTAGATTAGAAAGCCTTTGCCTATTAGGATTTAGGAATCATGTTATATAATCCTACTTACCAAAGCCGAGGATATGCTTCATAAACTCCACAGCGAATTCTTTCAGTTGATCATGTCTCACAACCAATTGCATCCCAGAAGCATCTTCCCAGTGAAATCCGACTCCTCCACTGCGGCACCACAACGAACAAATCGTTCCACACAGTTGCCGGCTGAGCTCATGAATGGACCGAGAAGCGACGACGACATCGGAGAGAATATCCACAAGCTTTTCAGTGAAAATACCGCTCTCCATATAATTAAAGAAGTTCACAATCAAGATGATGGCCCTAATATTTCCTACTTCCGGACAATGCCGGAGGAATACTTTGGCTTGGCCGTGAAACCAAAATCGACGGTCGGAGGGGCACTGTCGACGGGAAAGGAGCATGAAGCCGAGGATAATAGAGGAAAGTTGGTCTCTCGCCCAATTGATTTGCAAACTGTTGAGGAATAATTAGGACTTTGATCATGATTGATCTGTTTTTATGCCTTTGTTAAAATTCTGGAAGCATTTAGATTCATCTGAGTAGTTTCCTTGCTTTCGTTCTTTTAGTATTGATGCACGAAATATGCACGCGGGGAGAACTAGCCAATTCCCTTCGAGAACCATTATTTTTTCGTGCCTCTGAAGTTTAGTTTTAGTTGTCTCCTTGTATTTCATGGATATCTTTTCTAAGGTTGAATGTAAGTATAGAAAGTGTTTTTATAGGATCTCTCTCATTGATCCCGGGGTACAGATGGAGATTTAACTATGGTAATTTACTTCAGATGGAGATTTAACTGTGGTAATTTACTTTATTTTACACATATATGCCACCAATAGTCCACTCTATCGAAGCGACCTACTCATAGCAACTTCTCCTATTTAAAAGGTAAATTGATCATTGAGCCATCATTTAACCTTAAATTAGAACATACACCGAAACTCATTAAATCGTCAATCCAAAATATGATATAATCTTATAAAAATAAAATGGACTCAGCCTATTTATGGAATTTCAGCTTTATGAATTGATGTTGGAATTTCTTTGTTTGCTGGAGCATTGTAGGTAGAGCATGTTCCTTTTTCCGTTTGAATATAACAAAATAAATATAATTAAAGTTTGAGCCAACTTAATTTTTTTTTTTTTTGCCCTCTTTTGGGCTTTCTTAGCTTAGGGTAACAGAACCCTAACCTAAGAAAGCCCAAAAAGAACTAATCCTCACGCTTTATGAGAGGGATTCCTGGACGTTTATGGCTTCCTGAAGATCTCCTCCTTGTTCCTTCTTTTTCATCTTGGCTTCCTTCCATATGAACCAAACGAGCACATGAAATTTCTTGGGAAATTAGATTCGGCGATGGAAACTGAAGGGCTAGATTTTCCGGGAAAGTTTGGGCGTGGAGTGAGTTTTTGTGCTCTCTTAACCTTATGCTATTCATCGTTTGGAAATTTGGAGCGTCACATACTTGAGAGGAAGCGGCAACTTACTACTGTTGTATTCATATGCATATAAAGATACATTCTATTATTATTATTATTCATACTAAATCATTTAATTTTATGCATGGACATTACACGGGCCTAGAAGAATCTAGTCCATATCATTAAGTCAGCACAGTCTTGTCTCATTTTGAATTTTCTAAAATTACCTTGCAATTAATGGTACCTACTCAGTGAGTAACACCGGGTTTCTCTCTATATATAGACCGCCCTAAGTATACAAATTCTTTCTATGCATAATCTACTACACGGGCGCCCCATCTCTAGTATCAGATGTAGCATTAATCTGATGCATAGCTTATATTTCAAATGCATAAAGTAAATCGATTTCATGTAATTTAGATATATTACAAACTATTTCTTTCGACTCTCTCTCGAAAATTCTTTTTGCAACATTGATAGTTTATGTACTGGTGTAACATGTTTTCAATTTTTTCATATGAAGGAATAAGTGTAAAATTATTTCTTTGAAGGGTTAACACCGTCAAAAACCCCAACTGTGACAAATTTACTCCGAATTAATTTTTTGACCTAAAAAATCCCATGGTATACTTGCAATAAATATACCCTTGTTAGTTTTTGTTAAATTTTACCATTAAATTGTTGAGTTGGATGACATGTGGTAGTTGATAGGTATACCAATTTGGGAGTTTTTTTTGTCCGTTTGTCATAGGTTTACTAGTTTGGGATCTTTTGTGGAATCAACCCAATTTAAAGGAAACTATCGGAGGAAAAATTTGTCACAAGAATGGTGCCGTTGACACGGACCAATTGTTCCATGTCCCCAGATATCGGAAGGTTCATGTCCTCATGTTCTCCCACACTCGGATAACCTTGAAGTGGTACTTGTTGGTGTCAACATGGTGAGTGAGCGATGCGGGGGAAGAAGCAGCTGGATCGGTGGGAATGGTGTCATGACCATTTGTGCTAGAAGTTCTAAAATTAGATAGATTACATCCCTTACAAGCTCGAAGGTGGGGTTAGCCTCCCATGTACAAACCGATCGGGAGTTAATACCGCTCTCTTGATGAGGTCATGGCAAGGCGAAACCAATTGTGGCATCTAAAGTAATTTTCTCTCACTCGATATAAAGGATGCCCGAGATAAGCTGAGTGTGGTATGATCCGATAGAGGAAAGTTATTCACGTAAGTGTTCTATGGAACAACGAGAGATGCAAAACTAGCTTGGTGTGAATGATTTGCCAAGCCCCGCATAGGCTATTCCGTGGCCAAGGAAAGTGTCGGCCCGCAACAAGTGATATCGAGCAAAGATCCCTACAATAGGTATGTGAGTCGGAGAAAACCTATGGTCTTCTCGATCCTACGAGTGGGGAGAGTGAATCGTCGGAGCAAAAATAGCTCGAACATAGTGGTTCTCGACTTGCTTTTAGGATGCCAATGGGAGCACATCAAGAAATTGATTCAACATTGAAATGGGATAACGTTCCTTGATCAATTTGGCGAATCTAAAAATGGGTCATCTACCATGTTTTAAACAAGGAGAAACCTCAATTGGTTGGCATATACAAAGAAATGCTTACTAGGGAAAAGAAGGTGCCACTAGATATGCGCAATTGGCTAAAAGTGCCACTTTGGAAAAAGTACAAATGACCGAAAGTGGTGCTGCCAAATACGCGCTAGTTGGCAAAAAGTGCCGCACCTGAAAACGTGCAAGCGATCGAAGAAACCTGAACAACCTTTAAAACAAAAAGAAGCTACCGATGAAAAAAATTATTCTGTTGGGCGAGTCTTGCCATCTATGTAAGACCCGAGATACGTGGTGTTGATAGTAGGAAAATGCGCAAGGAAGCGGACGGAACAGCCAACAATGAGGGGCATTGCAAAATTTAAAGGGGGAGAATGACACGAATCGGTTGTTTTGTGTCCCCAGCGGATGGAAATATTCGTGTCCCCATGTCCTCTCACGCTCGTGCAACCTTGAAGTGGTGCTTGTTGGTGTCAACATGGTAAGGGAACGGTACAGAGGGGAAGAAGCAACTGGGTTATTGGGAGTGGTGTCGGGCGGTTTGTGCTAGGATTTTTAAGATTAAATAGAATACATCCCTTAGAAGTTCTAAAAGCGGGATTGACCTTCCATGTACAAACCGGTCGGGAGCTGATGCCGCTCTCTTGATGAGGCCATGGTAGGTCGAAATCAGTTATGGTACCCAAAGTAATCTAGTCTTGCTCGATATAAAGGATGTCCGAGTTAAGCTGGATGTGGTATGATCCAATATGGGATAGTTATTCGCCTAAATGCTCTATGGAACAACAAGAGAAACAAGGCTGGCCTAGTGTGAACGACTTGCCAAGCTATTCCGCGGCCAAGGAAAGTGCCGACCCATGATATCTGCATCACACATAATGATGGTGTTATTATAATTTTAAAATCCAAGAGAAATATATACACTTCCGATTCATTGATTAACATTCACTCAGAGTTTACAATGGATTTGTCAATGCAGATTCGGTACACAATATAGGTTTGGTACTCCATGCTATCGAACGCAAACGATTCAATGTATCAGCCACCCTCTCGGACTTTGGCTCGCCTTCCAGTCCACGAAGCTAACTGGAGTATTCTCACGAGCTTGAGATTTACGTACCTGAGGTGGACTTCATTGTCATAAATAAAAATGTTCAATTACAGTCGTTATAGTACACCAAAAGATTGAAAGGGATGTTGTACATCACATGATGTTATTAAATTTATAAACATCTATAGCATTCTCCACACATCTCAATTGACATTGCCTTGTGTTAAAAAAAATTAACATTGCCTAAGTGCTTCTTTTGAAGCACAATTTTAGCGCTTTCATTTTCATATCGGTATAAGTACTTAAACACTCATTTTAGTAAGTATTTGCTGTTCTTTTGCCTTGTGATCACTAATACATAACCAACAAGCATTTTCTTATGAATGCAACAAATATATCATGTAGGCCACAAAAATGGCACGTCCAAAGATCACCATAACCGGAATTAGAAACTCACTACATGATAGAGGATAGTGGATTCACCCACCTAGTTTGAATTCCACCAAGACTTGATGCAGAGTGACGATGAATCGGAACTCAAGCGGTATGATGGTCAAGTGAGACAACCATTCTTAATGAAACATTACACTCGTATTTATGCGTCTAAGGGTTAAAGGAGGGACTTGAGCGCTATTTATAGAGGTTTCGGCCGTAAGCCCTCTCATTACAGGGACGGGCCTAACTCGGCTCATATTAGTCGGTCCATATTAAACCGATTAAGAATCCTTTCATCTTACTTTATTACACAAATGCGCAAAAGATAAATAACAATTTCAATTAATGTGAGTCAATATTAGAAAAACTCTTACATATCATTGTCATTTATTATTTATTTGGTAGATCAATTTTGTAAACATCGTCTAAATCTATATTTTACTAAGCCATCCGTAAGGTTTATTTCACAGTAATCCCTCTTTGACAAAAGCTCTTTATGTGTTTTGACCGATATGTAATTTATGACTTGTGTTTTGCATGCATCTTGTTGGAATGTTATGCCCATTTAAGGGCAAAATTGATGGCAATATTAAATATTGCTTTTATTTCAATATTTATTTTGATAATAAAGGGTATATTGAATTTCATAATTAATTCAATGAGGAAGTTTTGGTAACTTTTGATACACCCTTTAGAATGTAAGACATTATGTCACTTTTTGACGAACGCTAAAAAAACTCTCCCAAAAAAGCTCTCTCTCGTTCAAGACTCTCTGTGGGTATCGACAACGAACGATTGGTGGATTCGCGTCGATTTCTCGTTTGCGATTGGGGCTTTTAATCTGTGGCTATCAAGATATGTTCATCTTACGTAATATACCTTTTGATTAGTGATTCAAGTCAATCTAGGGCTTGTATTTAGATATAATCCACTGCATATTTGTACGTATTTCATCGAGATTCATTCCCTTAATTGGTATCGAGCCTTTTTATTTCTTGTTTCCCGATCTACATTAGATGATTGTGCCATTTATGCCATGTTCCTAGTATTGCTCTTAGAATTTTTTTTTATTATTATTTCGGTATGAACAAGTGCTTTGTAGTACGTTTTATGGTGTTTTATGAAATTTTCGTTCATTAAAAGTGAAATCTGAATACGTGGTTAGAAGTTAGTCATCGATATGAGTCTTTTGAGTGATCGGCCGTCATGAGGGGACGCCGGACGATGCCGGACGACGCCGAGGCGCCATATGCACCGCAACGGGATCGGGTCCCCGAAGCAATGAAGAAAAGTTGATTTTTTGTGCTTTTTTTCTCAATGAAAATGGAATATGAATATATCATTAGTCTCGTATCGTCGAGACGAGAATTTTGTGGGGTCGACAGCCTCAGAAGTCGCCGGAGAGAGGCGCATGCATCGGGAGGCATTCGGTGCGTGTGGGCCTCACGCGCCCACGTGCACGGCACGTGCTTGCACTTGGACCCGGGTTTTAGCCTAATGTAAACTAGTTTTAACCCATTCTAGAACCAATTTAAGCTTGTCCAAAACCTGGTTCGGTGTAACCCGCACCTAGTTTCGCCCTGTTCCGACCCTGCCCGAGACCCGATCCTTTTGACCCATTAACCCGATTGACCTTTGTTTGTTGACCAGCGAGTGTTGACTTTGACTATTGACTCGGTTGACCTTTTACCGTTGACCCGCGAAGCGTTGATTTTGACTATTGACCCAAAAAAAAAAAAAAAATAGAATCATGTCTTGGCTTATGTGGGATCTTATCACATCTATTTGGGGTGGTTTTGATATCGATATGTTCGTATCAAAAATTTTTTCTGTAATGTGATATATTTGAGTTACCATATCATGCATCAAGGACTTTTGATTAATTATATTTTTCCCGCATTTATTGCGGGAAAAATGTCTTGGATATCTGTAACCCCTATAAGATTGGATCCCGAATATCAATAGCTAGATGAAGAACTCTTGAGCCTTAGAAATGACTTAGCACTTTACCATTGGAATGCTCAAGATGACATGATGACTCATATAGTGAAGGTCAACAAAAAGCTTTAAAAGAGCTTTCTCGGTGGTGGTATCGATTTCGCCACTAATAAAACGAAAGTTATAGCATTGAGAACCATTCTTCCTATAGAGTGGCATGGGGTCATCAATCGCTTATAGGAAGAAAACCCCAATACTTACAAGAGTCTTGGAATCGATTCCTTTGTGAGTATACGAGTATGGGGTTGCGAAGAATGTCGATCGTGGCTATGAAGGGGTCTTGGAGGAGGCAAAGCACGTCCTCGCGTAGAGAGACTAGTACCCCAAAAGCGTTTATAAGGCCACCTTGTAGAGTTCAAAATTTACCTAGCTATCCCGAGTTTCGAGGTCTTTTCTTGGTTTTAAGAAGCGTTCTTGGATAGGAAATTAACATTTCGTGTCCCTCGCTTTGATTTCTAGTTTTATGAACATTTACTCGTATTATGGTTGAATTTGGCTTGTCGTTTTTTTTTCCGGATATTTCCTATTGATGTCGGTTGTGAACCTTTCTTTTTATGATATTTTTCTAGTGAATAAATTATATTTGATTGTTATATATAATGTTTTAGTAGTATTGTATGTTTGAGTGGGGAGTTCTAGAGAGTTTCATGACCTTTAAAGAACTCAATTTTACCTAAATAATTATATTAATGATAATTTCAAGTGAGGATCCTTATACGATGATTGGGAACCTGGTGAGCTTTCAAATCTAAGTCCTTATGTGAAATTGTACAATTAATATAATTAATTAGTGTAAAATGTGGCCATAAATATTAGACAATAGTAATTCATGCAAAATGTCTAAATTACCTCAAATTCATATACAATAGCGTCGGCTTTAAAGAACATTGTGGCTAAGCTCAATAAGAACGAGAAGTTAAACGATGAAAATTATGAGATCTCGAATATGAAAATTCAGTATGTGCTGGAAGAACTAGAAGCATTGGAAGCTCTTAACCCGATCATGACTAAGCCGGAGGATGGAACCACCGCACAATACAAGAGGGATCGGGAAGCCTTTGTTGCATGGAAGAAAAAGAACTCAACTGCTCGCATTACCTTGTTGAGCAACATGGACAATGATGTTATGCGAGAATTCAGGCAACATGAGAATGCAAAAGATATATGGGATGAGTTAAAGACTAAGTTTGGATAGATTTCAATCACCAAACCGAGGCGGCTTACAATCAGATTTGACACATATAAGATGCCACATGGGCATGATATGAAACAACATTTGAGAAAAATGTGGAACTTGATCAACGAACTGGAGGATGCGGGTCATACATTTTCTTATTAGCAACAAGTGCAAGTAGTGATCCGCTCTTTGTCCCATAATTGGGAGCACATGAAAGTTAACCCGACCCACAATGAAAATATCAAGATCTTTGAGGATGCTATGCGCCACTTGGAGCTGGAGGAGAACATCTTCTAGCGGCTAAGATACAAATTGATATGTATTTTCTTTGGGTCTCACTCACATAGAGCTTTGGGCTCCAGTGCGCAAGTATCCTGGCAGATTCATGAAGAGGACAAGTAAAGGAGCGGAACCATTTGGCAAGAAATCAAAGTTTGACAAGCATGGCAAAGGGAAGAGTCCCTTTAAGAGAAACATTTCAAGGGTGAAATGTTATAATTATGGTAAGAAGGGTCATTTCACTCGCGATTGTGGTAAGCCGAAGAAGGTAGAAACCCTTATACAATTAAAAGTGTTAGTTATGTATCAAGTTTTATATTTTTAACTGAATTTTATCTTTTGTGGATCTGTAAACTCAAGAGCCACAAACCATGTAGCTAGAGACAAAAATACTTTTGTGGAATTTCAGATAATTGCACATGGAGTGAAGTGGATCTATGTAGGGAATAACTCCAGAGTGGACGTTAAAGGAATTGACACCTGCCAACTTATCATGTGCGGTGGTCGCACATTGTTCCTACACGATATCCTATATGCTCCGGAGATTCCCAGAATCTTATCTTTGTGTTGATTTTAGTCAAACTTGGTTTTTATATGAATTTTCATGAAAATGGTGTGGATTTATTCTTGGATACAACTTTCTATGGTTCAGGTTATTTTGTTGATGGCTATATTGTGTTGGATGTTGAAAACACAAATGTGCATGTTTGTTATTCCTTGTTTACGTCTTCCCATTCTAGTGATAATGATGTAAACTTGTGGCATGCTAGACTTGGTCATATTGGTCAACAACGTATGAATAGATTAGCTAAAGAGGGCTTCATGGGCAATATTGAAAAAGTTGAATTGCCCATATGTGAGCATTGCCTAGTGGGAAAAAAAACTTGAAAGCCATTTGGAAAAGGAACCAAAGTTGAATTTCTATTGCAATTAATCCATACCGATAACTATGGCCCAATGAATGTAAGGGCAAGGCCTAGGGCTATATACTTCATCACTTTCATAGATAATTATACTTGATTCGGATATGTCTATTTGATTTCTCATAAATCTGAAGCATTAAGTTGCTTTAAGAAATTTATGACCTTAGTGGAGAATCAATTAGATAAGAAAATAAAATCATTGAGATTCGATCAAAGTCGAGAATATTTATATGATGAGTTCAAAAATTTGTGTGATGAAAAGGGTATAAAAAGACAATTGTCTATCCCATATACTCCGCAACAAAAAGGTGTTGCAGAGAGAAGTAATAGAACCCTAATGAAAATGATTAGGTCTATGATAGTACATGCTAATTTGTCTATCGCTTTTTGGGGTGATGCTTTGTTAACTACCGTCTATATACTTAATCGTGTGCCTTCAAAATCAGTCTCTTCTACCCCATATGAGTTGTGGATGGATCGAAAATCTAATTTAATCTTTCATAAACCTTGGGATTATGTTGTCTATATTCATGAGTCCACTCATACATATGAAAAATTGGGACCAAGAGGCAAAAATAGTATCTTTATAAGATACTCGGAATATTCAAAGAGGTATATGTGTTCATAGGCGAGCAAGAAAGCGAAAGTGTAATTGAATTTGAATCTCGAGATGCCACATTCTTAGAGAATGAATTTTCGAGAAAGGGAGAAATAGGTGAATACTATTCCCTATTTGAGACCGTAGATCGAATAATGAGATAGTTAAATATGATGATCCAAGTGGGAGCAATGTGAGAAGTGGGGAGTTGAGTGCAAACTAGCCTCAATTGCAACCACTTAATGAAATAATGCCACCATTATCCGGTCCGAGTGGGAGCGTAATGGAGAATGAAGTACCCTTGTTGCAATTTTCTCCACGGCGAACAAGTTGCAAAAACATTCCCTATCGACGTTTTGAAATTGAAGGGGAAGCTTTTGTGGTCGCTCCACTAGAAGAGGATGGGCCAAGAAATGTATATGAGACTTTATCTTGCCTTGATAAGAAAAAGTGGATGAAAGCAATGGAAGAAGAAATTGAGTCAATAAGATCAAACCAAGTTTGGAAACCGGTCGATCTTCCGAAGGACGCCGAGCCATTGGGAACAAATGGGTTCTCAAAATAAAGCGTAAAACTGATGGCTCAATTGAGAGATATAAGGCTCGCCTTGTCGCAAAAGGGTATAACCAATAGGAAGTAATTGACTATGAAGATACCTTTTCTCCCGTGGTAAGATTTACCTCAATTCGCCTTATTTCGACAACAATGTCTAGTTTGGATCTTGAATTACTTGAGTTGGATGTAAATATTGCTTTTCTCAATGGAGAATTAGAAGAAGAGATTTACATGGAACAACTCGTTGGGTTTGTTAATGAAGGTCAAGAACAAAAAGTATGTCGATTTTCGAGATCGATATATAGCCTTAAGCGATCCTCAAGACAATGGTATATACACTTTCATAACGCCATAGTGGCATATAATTTTGAGGTGATAAATGAATATAATTGTGTGTATATCAAGAGGTCCAAAGGTCACTTTGTAATTTTATCATTATACGTTAATGATCTATTAATTGCCGGAAGCAATGTAGAGTTTGTCAAGATAGTCAAAAGTTGGCTATTTTCTAATTTTGAAATGAAAGATATGGGCGAAGCTATATATATTCTTGAGAGTTAAGATTTCGAGAGATAGTTCAAAAGATTGTTGTCTCTTTCACAAAAGATGTACATTAATAAAATCCTTGAATGATTTCATATGCAAAATTATAAGCCCATTGATACTCCTATTGCAAAAGGTGAAGGATTAAGCCATAGAATGTGTCCTAAGACTCCGCAAGAGTAAGAATGAATGAAAAACGTTCCTTATGCAAGTGCCATTGGAAGCTTAATGTACGTTATGATGTATACAAGACTTGACATTTGTTTTGCAGTTGGAATAGTGAGTAGATACCAATCCAATCCAGGTCAAGCATATTAGGCCGTCATCAAGAGAATTCTAAGATATTTGAAAGCTACTGCTGATTATGTGCTCGAGTTATCAACGAGCCGATCTCGCACTGGAGGGCTACAATGATGCTGATTGGGGAGGAGATTTGGATGAAAGAAAATCTATCTATGGAAATGTGTTCTTACTGAATAATTGCGCTATATCGTGGAGCAGTAAGAAGTAGAACCGCATAGCTTTATCTACCATAGAAGTCGAGTTCGTGGCTTTGTTGACTACAACATATGAGGGTGTCCGGCTTAGGAGATTTTTGGATCACTAAGTTGTTACTGGTGATGCTGCAAATCTAATTTTGGTACATTGTGATAATCAACTAGTAATAGCTTACAACAAGGATCCAAAATTTTATTGTAAGACCAAACACATATATATTAAGTATATCTATATTAAAGATGTAGTTGCATGAAAGGATGTGAACATACAAGATATATCTACGCATAGAATATTAGCAGATCCGATGAAGAAGCCAATTCCTAGAGATGTCTTCCATAGTCATGTGAAATCTCTTGGATTGCGTAGAATGTAATATATTGAATATTGCGTTTTTCCCCCGATTATTCACAGTTAATGAAGTTTGAAATTATTGTCTATAGAATTTTATAATATTTATGAATTATAAAGCTTGGTGCTTTATATTGAGAAAGTATGTCGGACGGATGAGAAATTAGCCCATTCACATGAATAATCGTCTCTATTTACTACGTGATGAATGGAGATGAGACGAAATTTAAGCTCGTTATCTAGGTGATAATTGAGAGCTTGAGCTTAAATATAGATGTCACTTTAACAGAATGTTAAGATGAATACTTATTTTTATAATGTCCGAAAATGAAATAACCCACATATTTCATTTGATCCGTATTTATGGCCAAATGTGAGTTCGATGGATTCTTTTGACTAGAGTAGTTACGTGAACTCAAATTAGACATTGAATATGTCTAAGCTATCATCTCGCATGGTATTATGTAGAAAGACATACGCTCCATGGGAAAGGAGAAAATGCCGTAATACGTACTTCAAATTATGTATGCATGAGTCGACCAATGAGAGTAGGCAAAAGTGTATACCTCAACTTTTTTTAAGTTGTGTGAGACTCTCGAGGATAATAATTCATCATATGGTGCTCTTACGACTCTTCATTATTCTCATTTTTTTTTTTTGGTGTTTGCTATCTTAGAGTGTTGTCTATGGTCATGAAATTGATTCAATCTAAAGGGACACTTCTAAAAAAGCAAGCTGAACCGAGATTGAGAGGTCTAATAAAGGAGGAAAATTGATTTAGAGTTTTAAGTCGCATTATAGATTATATTCACAAACCGATCGGTTTTGATTATTTAGTGTAATCATAATTGTGAATATAACATATCATACTCAAATGAGATCGAGGGAGAGATATGCATGTGACTAATCGATTTAGGGTATCGCATACGAAAATTCACTTGTGATTATGTTCGATTTTGAGCTATCATATACTCCTAACAAATGTATGACAATGAACTCTCAGAGTATACTCGATCGCACGGATTATTTGCCCATATGAACATTGCAGTGAGAAGAGAAAAAGAGATGTTTAGCCCTTCATGGGCAAGTGTGAGATGTTGGCAAGTTACTCCCATTTAAGGGCAAAATTGATGGCAATATTAAATATTACTTTTATTCCAATATTTATTTTGGTAATAAAGGGTATATTGAATTTCTTAATTAATTCAATAAGGAAGTTTTGGTAACTTTTGATACACCTTTCGGAACGTAAGACGTTGTCACTTTTTGACAAACGCTCAAAAACTCTCCCAAAAAGCTCTCTCTCGTTCAAGACTCTGTGGGTATCGACAACAAACGATTGGCGGATTCGTTTCGATTTCTCGTTTGTGATTGAGACTTTTAATTTGTGACTATCAAAATATATTCATCTTACGTAATATACCTTTTGATTTGTGTTAAGTCAATCTAAAACTTATATTTAGATATAATTTGCTGGGTATTTATAAGTATTTTATAAGGATCGGTTTCCTTCACATCCCATTTCCACAGAACTGACAGAAATGTCAACATAATCGACCGAAGGTGGGATCCGAATTAGGTGGGCCAAGAACGAAATGGACAGAAACCAAATGCAAATTGACTTGGTTTGTCTGATCTGCAGGAGTGAGGCGAAAGGTGAACCAAAAGGTGGATATGACATAATTGATTAAGTGACACGTGGTCGATTTCAATAGGATTAATTGATGAGTCCAATAAACCTGCAAGAAAAAAAATCAAAGCATGATCCGATCGACGCCTCTTTGCCCGACAACGACTGAATGAGTGAGGGGTCGTCAGTTCCAGTAGGACTATCTTGATGAGTTGCGCAAACCAACAAGAAAATAAAGTCAAGATGTCTCTCCCTCCACTACTTTTTTCCCATTTGTGTTGTTGTTTATCGCGTGTTGTTAGATTTGCAATTGAAGATTTTGTGGAGGATATGATGGACATTGTATACTGTTAGGCAAGATTGTCTTTTGATTTACCCTTGTACTCTAGATTCTTCCCTACTTTCTTATTTATTTAATTTGATAGAGAATGAACGGGGGTAATCTGAAATAAAATATACAGACACTCTTTAGAGACTTCCGTGTCATGTCGGACACTCCGACATTCCGATACTTTTCGACATGAGACGGACATGATTAGCCGCCTCACACATCGCCGACACGCGAGTCCTTTATCCCGACGCCCATTTTGACACGCATTGAGGCCAATTTTAAGTATTTTTAATAAATTAAGGGTCAAAATATAAATTTATTAAAAAAATATATACATAAGTCATATGTCCTACCACTTCAAAATTAATATACTTAACCAGAAAAAAAAAACACATAATCGAGAATCTCTAATAGAAGAAGAAGAATAAGAAACTCACCGCCGATATTTTTATATATACATGATAATTTAATATATTTATATAAAAATAGACATTTATTATACAACGTTTCACAACACGTCAGAATTTTATCTTTTTAAAGATAAGACGTGTCGGCGTGTCGCGTCGCGTCTGTGTCGGTATTACTTAAGGGGTAATTCTTCATTAGGATTTTTTTTATGAGAGTTTGATTTAATTAGTTAGGTAATCCCACCAAAATCCTAAAATAGTAAACTTCTAACAAATTTACTCTACACTAAATTTTTTGCCATAAAAACTTCAAACCTGATATACCCGTGATAAATTCACCCAAACTAATTTTTTAAAAAACAAAAACTCCAAACTAGTATACATGCGACAAATTTACCCTTTGTCAGTTTCCGTTAGATTGGTTTAACAAAACGAAAACCCCAAATTGTTACGAGATGTGACAAATGGAGGGTATAAAATCCAAACCGACACAATCGTTAATCGCCACGTGTCATCTAACTCAATAATTTCATGGTAAAATTTAATGAGAAATAACGGAGAGTAAATTTGTCACAAGTATATCGGTTTCGGGTTTTTGGTGATTAAAAAATTATTTTGTAGTCAATTTATCACAAATCAGTTTGAGGTTTTTGTTGGTGTTAGCCCTTAATTAAATAATTTCCTTCACTCGATTTTTTTTTATCATTGTTGATATTGATAGAAAAATGATCCTTACTTTTCTAGTTTAACAAGTACATCAAGTAAAATGTTTAAATGATCAAAAGTTGATAAGACTTCACCGTAATCTATTCAAATAATTTGTTAGTAAAGACATATTTTGTCAAGTTGATTTTATAGTTTTGGCAAAGAAAAAAACTTACCTTCTCATTATAAGAAAGAAAATAAGGAATATGTCGTGTTTTAATTTTATTAGAGAACTAGAGTCAGTCTCATGGGCACAACTTTTTTCTCATGGGTGATTTAAATATGCAATAAGATTTTCTTATGGTCAATGTGAGCACAACAATTGATAAAATGAATAATGAGAAAGATAGATGGAAGAAATTTATGAAGCATCTACGAAATATTTTTTAACAGTTAATACATCCATCGCAAATGTTTCACCAATATAAATATAGTGGAGGGTTCCGTCAACAGTCCGTTTATTAATTTATTTTCCCAATATAAATTGACAAGTTACTCAACCTTCGGTTTCATTTTTCGCCGTTTTTAATTTACAAGCTAACTTCTCAATGCTTTCCCCTTCTTTATCTCCATTAAATGTCCTATAAAAACATTAAATTTCTTTGTTTCCTTGAATTTATATAAATAAGAATTGAGTTTTCGGGTTTCGAAAGTTGTATTAAATTGACTCATGGTGGAATTTGTCTTCACCAACTCCACTTCTCGCCCTCTCTCCCTTTTTGAACTTATCCTTTCTTCCCTCTTTCTCAAATTTTTTTTTCTTCTTTTTCGGTTTCTCCAAACTTAAGGTACATGATTCATTGACATAATAAAGAATTTGAGTGTTTACAAGTTATATAAACACTAATTCGATTAGAAATTTCATGCTTATAATTGATGAATGTCGAAATATTTGATGACCCATACCCATCATTTATAAAATGTTTCATGTCCTATAATCATAGACATATACAATGGGTTAATGAGATCCAAACTAAATGTGGAAGTTACAATGCCAAAGAAAAGGTGTACTTTTACATCTGGTAAGACCCAAATGGGACTCTTCTATATTATTAATGATCCAGATTCATTTTAGTAAAGATTGAAAAGATGCCCCATGCATTCAACATGCTGAGATTTTATATATATATATATATATATATATATATATATATTATGATGTCTCTAGTGTTGATTGCTAATCAATTTTTCATTTGTTAATACTTTAGAACACTTGTCGAAACTGTCTTATTTTCACTTTAATAAGTCCAAACTCATACCTATTTCTTGGCATTTCTTGTTGAAACATCTACAATAAAAACTAACGCATAAAATCTTAGTTTTTTTTTTATCTCATCTTTCCTGGCAAAACAATACCGGGACGCATATTTTCTTTTTATATTGGAATTACTAATAAAAATTTTTTAAGGTGATTTAATAATTATAATTATTTTATCATTCTTGTTTTTTTTTTCCAATATTCAATGTTAGAATCACAAGTTCACGAAAAAGAAAAAAATGTTGTTACCAGCACATAAAAAAAAAAAAAAAGGGATCTGTCATTACAATACAATCGCGAAATTAATTGTAGTGACTTGTAGACTGATAAATCTACTCGTTACTCGGTTTCATGAGGATAACGGATGATTATTCGGGGACTAAATTAACTTGTGGTCTGCATGGAAGTGACCTTGTTCTTCAATTTATTACCATATATTCTGTGGGCCGACTCGGTATAGTTAATCATGTTGTGTTTCATATCATAATTACTTTTGTTAAAGGGTTATTACCATGAAAAACTCTAAAATGGTACACATGTGATAAATTTATCTCAATTTTTTTTTATCACGAAAAATCCTAAAACTGATACACTCGAGATAAATTTACCCCAATTATTTTTTTATTATCAAAAATCCTAAATTGGGATACATGTATTGAATTAGAAATCATTGTGCTTTTCATTAGGCTGGAAAGGGGTATTTATATACCCAAGAATACATTCTAGATGATTTACTTATAAAAAGAAAATACATAAAATAGAAAACTATAATTCCAAATCAATCAAATTGATAGTGCTATCTTTGATTGATATCCAAAGATACGATTCTAAATCTTCCAAAAGTGATAGCGCAATATTCGGTTGATACTGACCCCTCAAGTGGAAGAGTCAAGAGCTGTGAATCTTCGACTTGTCTTGTAAAAATTCAAAACGTGTTGTAGGAAGAGCTTTGGTGAGAGCATCAGCCAATTGATCGGTTATGGAGATATACTTGCATATTGAGTTGTCGTTTAGTGATACGATCATGAACAAAGTAGAAGTCAATTTCAACATATTTGGTACGAGCATGAAAAACCGGATTTGCGGACGGATAAGTGGCACCAATATTATTGCCCCAAAGGATGGGAGGACCTTGAAGAGGGAGCCCAATCTCTTGAAAGAGTGACTCAAGCCGGATGAGTTTAGCCGTAGCATCGGCAAAGGCTTTAGACTCGAACTACGTAGAAGAGCGCACTACGGTTCGTTGTTTCTTAGATCTCCAAGAGATTAAGTTAGAACCCGGAGAAATAGCATACCCTCCGTTGACTTCCTATCGTCAGAGCTACCAGCCCAATCTACATCGGAAAAAGCTTGTAAGTGAGTATCATTGCATCAAGAAAGAAACAAACCCGACGACCTTGTATGTTTGAGATAGCGCAAGATGCATTTCACCATTTGCTAGTGGTCTTCGGTCGGTGCATGCATGAATTGACATGCTTTATTAACGGCAAATGAGAGATCCGGGTCTTGTCAATGTCATGTTTTGGAGGGCTCCAACTATAGACCGAAATAGAGTAGCATCAAACATCGGGCACCCCTTATCTAAGATGGATTTATAGTTGTAGCCATAGGATTTTGGATAGGCTTGCAGTCATACATCCCACCTGGTGAAGAAGATCATCAATATAACGTCCTTGAGAGAGAAGCAACCCTTCGATTGACAGATAGCCTCTATTCCAAGGAAGAAGTGCAGCAAGCCAAGATCCTTAATGGAGAACTCTGTAGACAATTTCTTTAAGATTGCATTGATAGTAGAACGTGCATTTCCTATAACTAGAATGTCATCAAAATAGATAAAAATAAATAAATGACATTAGTGCCTCTTCGATAGAAAAACAATGATGGGTTTGTTTATGATGCCGAGAATCCCAAATGAAGTAAAAATTGCGTTGGAACCAGGCTCTCGGAGCTTACTTGAGACCGTATAGTGAATGATGCAACTTGCAAACATAATCATGATGAGTTGGGTCTTCAAAACCAAGGGGCTACTCCATATACACCTCTTCGTAAAGAACCCCATGTAAAAAGGCATTGTGCACATCCGGTTGTCGCACTTGCCACCCTTAAGAGATAGCAATAGATAAAATGGAGCGAACAATGGTAATTTTCACAATTGGACTGAAGGTTTCGTGTAATCCAAGCCTTGTTGCCGATGAAAACCCTTAGCGACACGGTGACCTTTATAGTGCTCAAGACGCCATATGCTTTGCGTTTAACTTTATAGACCCACTTGCGCCAAACGAGATTAACGGAGGAAGTTCGAGGGACCAAAGGCCAAGTGCCATTTTTTTAACAAGGCATTAAATTCATCACTCATAGCTGCACGTCACTCAAGGGTTTTGTTGGCTTGGGTGAATGAGGTTAGTTCGGTGAGGGAGTCATGACAATGCTAATTTGAAGGAGGACGAGAGCGAAGTTGCATGGTGTGGGTCCGTGTTGGCCTAGGTGGGGGCAAGTGGTGGTGGTGAGGCTGATGAGAAGGTGGAATGATAAAGATCATGGAGGGGTCTAGTTCTTAGAGTAGGGGAGGTGGATGAATCGGAAGTAGATGACACTTCGGGAATATGTGTATGAGTTTTTGATCTCACTATAGTGGTAGGAGGAGGAACGCCAATTGGAGTCGAAGCCCATGGTACCCGAATAAGCGTAGGTAGGATGAGTTAGGTGATGGACCGAAAATAGAAGGAGCTGCAAAGGGAAAACATGCTTCATCAAAACGAACATGTCGGGCAATGTATAAATGATTTGTGATATGGTCAAGGCAGCGATACCCTATATGAGAGGGACCGTATTCGAAGAAAATATAGGGAATTGATCGAAAATCCATCTTATGGGCATTATAAGGATGTAAATATGGAAAACAGCAGCACCCAAAGATATTTAAGAAGTAGTAATCCGAAGGGTGACTATAAACCATTTGAAGGGGAAAATGCGATTAGTGACCTTGGACGGCATCCGATTTATGAGGTAGACCACCGTTTCGAATGCGTAATGCCAATATTGCTGAGGGACAGAGCCATGAGATAATAATGTTAAACCGGTTTCAACTATATGCCTATGATGACGCTCAACCGCCCTTTGCTGTGCGTGGGTATGAAGTGCGAGAGAGGCGAGGAGCGATACCAATTTTTGAGAAAAAGGATGGGAGGGTACGAATTCACCACCCCGGTCTATCTCGAATGGCTTTTATTTTTTGTGAAAAATGACATTCGACAAGAGCTTGGAAAGTAGTAAAAATAGAGTAAACATCCGACTTTGCTTTAAGAGGATAAAACCAAATACATTTTGTGCAATCATCAACAAAAATAACGAAATAGCAATGACCTTCAGTTGAAACAAAATGAGAAAGACTCCAAACATCACTATAAATTAAATCCAATGGAAATAAGCTACGAGTTAGAGATTATCCTAAAGATTGACGACAAGCCTTGCCCAATTGATAGGCTATACATAAATGACTCAACCGTGAGGACCGACATGGCAATTTATTCTCTTTGACCATAAATCGTAAGAGATGCTCATGGGGATGGCCAAGGCGTTGATGCCAGCCATCCATGCAAGCCTGTTTTGCAATATTGGCAGTAGGCATTGAAGGTTGTTGCGGATGGTGTAAAGACCATCATTACTTGGGCCGGAAAGAAGAACCACCTTGGTCACTAGATCCTTAACCACAAAGTGGGTATGATAGAATTCAAAGAAGACATTATTATTCAGTCACAATTTTTTTAACGGAAAGTGAACGCTTAGAAATATCCAGAACATGAAGAACATCTTTTAAGTGGAAAGAAAGATTTGAAGTAGGGAAATGAATAGAAGAAGTACCAATATTAGAGATTTTGAGACCCTTACCATTTCCCACGTGTAGTTGATTCGATCCGTTATAAGCTTCGTAGGAAGAAAGGGATTGTATATCAAGCGTAACATGGTGGGAGGCACCCGTGTCGGGTACCAAGATGGGGTATTGGTAGGTGAAAGAAAAAGAGGGGGAATGGTAAGGCTCGGATAAGTATTGGAGGAGTAAGAGCATTGGAAAGATGAAAAGAAGGGTTATGTGTGGAGGACGGGTAATAATGTGACATCCCGTATTCCGGCCTTTTTTCGGCTGTGAATAAATGAAAAGTCTCGTTGATGTATTTCGGTTATATCTCACTTGAGAATGGCCATCTTGCTGAGCACTAACCAAATGGGAATGGTTAGTTAGGAAATTCAAGTACGTGGACCTAAGAACTTGATCCTGGACTGACTCATTGGTCATGAAAATTGTCGAGGGAATATTTTGGACCAATATAGGCCGATCTTAGAATGATTAAGGAACGATTTGGATAATACCCTACGCTTGGATCACGGGTGGTTCCATTTGACCTCGTATGGGTTCCGAACATCCTTGAAATTATTTCTAACGATCGTGTCCAAGTGGGACTAGTGATTGACCCTCGCAATTGAATGACAACCAAAGTCGTCATGGCTCGAGTAATTCTTAAAAGTGATTTTATCACGGGTCGATACGCGTAACTCCTAAAAGCCGCCCGTTAGTTTGAGATACGCTGAAAATTCTATTGATCGAGATTGGTCGCGAATCGAGCTTCGAATTTGACGTCGGACTTTCAGGGGTTTCAATAAATAAAATTTTTGGACGTTTCCTCATCCAAGTATCCGAATCCTTCGCGGTTCGCCCCAAAGAGGTTCGGGAAAAATAGATTTGATTTGGATATGGGAAAGGACCCATTTGCCCTCGAAAAATATCCTATTTTTCACTTGGAACGAAGGGTATTTTGGTCATTTTTTCATTTGGCCGAGATTGACTAGTCAATGATGGTGGAAATGACCATTTTGCCCCTCTTGCTTTTCAAAACCAATTATTGCCTTGACTATTCATCATCTTCATCTTTCTACCAAAATTTGTGATCAACTTTTCTCTCTCCATCTCCCTCCCCCTCACCTTGGCCGAACACCACCTTGCCGCCGCCGTCGCCGGAAAAATTTCGTTGAGCCGCCGCCGACTCGGTTTTGAAGCGCAGAGGTCACGGGCTACCGTGGGTCGTCGAAATCGCCGCTAGATTCAAGTTTTCTCAACCGTTCAACGGAGATTTTTGCGAATTTTTGAGGTAGGATTACTTCTAAACCTAAATTAGGTGGTTAGGTTGCTAATAGACCGCAAAATTGTAGATTTTTGGATGAAGAAATGGTTGGATTTGGGCTTGATGAGGGTTGGCCGAAAATGCAAGAAGAAGAAGGAGAGAAAAAAAATGGTGTCTTGCATGAATAGTAAGTCATGAGAGAGATTGTGTGGTCGAAGTTGACCATAGTTACTTTTGCTAATATTTTAACCATGGTTGGGTTATTTATTAACTCTAGTTATTTTTAAACTATGGTTAGGTTATATGTTAACTATAGTTACTTTATATGTGACGTTATTTCGTTATGCCACGGTATTTAATTGTATGTGACATAATGTCGTTATGCCGTGCCGGTAATTAAATGTGGTATTCTTATAGTTTAGTACTATAGTCGTGGATTTATTACGTACGTTAGAATTAATATTTGATTGGCCCGGATAAATTTCTACGTGAGTATATTATGGTCGCCTGGCGTAGATTAAATTATGTGGTAGCGTGATTGGTTGGGTGGTCTCGGTTTAATCTATGGATTAACGTGAGTCAATCGGCTGGTCCGATTTATTAATTCTCTAACGTGAGTGAATCGCGTGAGCCCAATCTATTCTCGAGATAGTATGATGGTCGTATTCAATCAAGTCGTGCCGAGGCCAAAGTGAGCCGTATTCGTCGATTGTCTCGAGACCGGGAAAGTATGATGGTCGTATTCAATCAAGTTGTGCGAGGCCAAAGTGAGCCGTATTCGTCGATTGTCCGAGACCGAGAAAGTGTGAAAGTCGTGTTCAATTAAGTCGTCCGAGACCAAAGTGAGTCGTGTTCGACTAATTGTCCGAGACTTAATCCGGTCGTGTTCCTATGTGTCCGAGACCATGATTTCCGGTCGTGTTCCTATGTGTCCGAGACCGTGATTTACGGGTCGTATTCCTATGTGTCTCGAGACCATGGTGTATATATATTTATATTTATGGAGCCGTGTTCTATAAAGGTCCGAGGCTCGGTGTTATGGACTCGCATGATGTCGTGGAGTCACGTGGAATATTCCCTGGAATGACGTAGAATATTTGTGGAGTAATGTGAAATTTTCGGAGTAACGTAGAATTTTATACGATAGCCTGAGGCGTGAACGCGGGCTTTAGAGCAACGTGGGTTATCGTTATTCCGGTCCGAGTTGTGATTTATCAATATGAAGGTAACGTAGAATATTTGAGAAGGTGTGGGAATTTTCGGAATGGAAATGGAATATTCCGGGATTTATTAGTGGAATTATTGAGGAAAAAGGAGGATATGTCGAGCTTCGTTGTTTTAAAAATATGTCCGGGAGGCACTAGCGACACGAGTTAGGGTTAGAGTTTGTTTTCTTACCGAGATTTTATCTCACTCCGTCGTGGGTTCGTTGTTTTTGGACCCTCCGCCGCATTAGTGAATGATCCGCCCTGAGGTCGTGGCTTCGAAGAGGATGGGGACGTTGTGGAGCCTTCCCGATGCGGAGCAGCCTCCGCAGTAGGATGAGGCCTAGAGTAGCTGGTCTCTTAACTTTGGTAGATCGTTTTATGTTGGGAGTGTAACGGGCTTCGACCACGTAATCCTTTTTGTTATAGTTGGTCACGGGCTTGCAGTGAGCCCGTAAGCCCTAAGTTTGATAGTTTGTAACAACTATGTATATATGTACATGAGTTTATTTTTATCATCCCAAGTTATCGTAGTATCGTTATTTTACATACGGGGATTTCTTTCGCTTCCGCGATGTGTTTGTTGGCCTTTGGATCCTAGAGAACGTACTCGGATTATGGCCGGGTAGGATGTCGAAGAGCTCGGAGGGTTCAGGTCGTGACATCCCCGTTTAAGTGGTATCGAGCAAGGATTGCTCAATCCAAGGTTGGACGAAGGACGGAGTGATAAGGAGCGATGACTTTGGGATGATTAGACAAGAGAAACCTTAGGTGTTTACGCGAGCTAATCGCGTTATGCGAGGCATTTGAACATGCGTCCGTGATTTGCGTGATTGATTGCTACGTGCTGCTTGTTTGTTGTTATTGTGGTTGAATCGTTCTTCCGAAACGATTATTAGCTTTGTGCTAATTGCTATGTTAAGCAGTGTGAAAGCGCTAGACTCGAGTAGGTGGCATAGATTTCTAATTCCTTGGTGGAATTATGTTGGTTCGTGTTGTAATAGTAATGGATATGGAAAATCAAGGTAGAGGTTCCAGAGCAAGTGCTAGAGGAGGATCGAGAAGAGGTTCCGGGGAGCTTCTAGTTCGCGATCTACGATTAGAGAAGATCCAAGAGTGGATGGAGTCCTTAGGGCTCTTGAAGAGATAGGAAATCTCATGGGTAAGCGGACTCAAGAACGAGCTGCCGCTATTGCCCAAGCCGCTGGCTCGCTTCTGCTTCTTCTGCCGCTGCTGCCCAAGGGGGCAATGTGAATGAGGGGAATGACAATGGGAATAGATAGATGCATCAGCTTGTGGAACAGTTTTGAAGTTAAAACCGGCGAAGTTCACTTGGAAAGGGTGATCCTGGAGTCGCACCTCGATGGATAGAGGATCCGGAGAAAGCGTTCGAGGCTTTGGGTTGCACCGAGGAGGAGAAAGTGACCACGGCGTTTATCGCCTTCAAGATACGGCTAGTGATTGGTGGAAGGCCACCAAGGGAAGAGTGTTCCCGGAGGACGCGGCCCCGAATTGGACTGTCTTCATTGAAGTCTTCAATGGAAAGTATTTTTCGAGACTGCTCGGGAGCGAGAAAATGTTAGAATTTCAGTAGCTTCGCGGGAACCATATGACGATAGATCGGTATGAGGTGAATTCTCGAGACTATCGAAGTATGCTCCTAGGATGGTAGAAAATCCTTTGGATAGAGCAAGGAGGTTTCGGGACGGATTGCGGCCGGAGCTTCGCGATCGGTTGATCCTTGCTGAACCCGAGGGACTATGATGAGTTGTATGAGCGGGGTCGGATGGTGGAGCGAGACATGAAAGAGAGGTGTCACCACCTGGATCGCGATTCATGCAAGCTAGGGACAACCGCCGTTTGGCAAGAGGCCAATGATGGGAAACCGACGCTTCGTCCCTCCCAGTTAGGAGAAATAATGGGAAGCCGGTATATCAATCCAACCAGAATTGCCGATTTTGTGGTAGGAGGCACGGGAATGGGCCTTGCCCGAGCGAACCTGGAGCGTGCTTCAAATGCGGAAAATTTGATCATCATGTAAGGAGTTCGCCGAGCTAGCCCCAAAACAGCGATTTCAACCCCAAAGACCTCAAGTGAGACCTCGGATAAGGGCTGCTCCTTAGAATAATCGAACAGCCGCCACTCAAGGGAGAGTGTATGCGGTGGCGCGCGATGAGGCCGAGAATGCGCCAGGAGTGATCACAGTACGGTCTCCTTATGTGATCATGCTGCATATGCTTTATTTGATTCCGGAGCATCACACTCCTTCGTATCCGCTTAATTTGTGGAGTTAGTGGGATTGCGTTAAAACCGCTAGAAGTAATGCTGCACATAACTACGCCCTTAAAGGATAAAGTATTGGTTACCTTAGGGTGTATTGGTTGTAAGATAGTCATTGGTGGTAGAGAAGAATCTATAGACCTAGCAGTTTTGACTATGCATGATTATGACGTGATAATTGGAATGGATTGGGTTGGGAAAGCAAAGAGCTGTTTTTGATCGTGGTAGCGGGGTGATCCAATTTAATCCGATTGGACATCCTAGATATGAATTTGTGGGAAGTCAAGGAGGAATCTCGATTCCCTTAATTTCGTCCTTTGGAAGTGACTAAATTGTTAAACGAAAGATGCCAAGGATATTTGGTTGCTATAATGGATTCGTCGATAGAAGGACCGAGGCTAGAGGATATAGCCGTGGTGCGTGATTATCCCGAGGTCTTTCCTCAAGAATTACCGGGATTGCCACCTGAAAGAGAAGTCGAGTTCGTAATCGAGTTAGCGCCAAGAACGTAACCGATCTCCAAAGCACCCTACGGAATGTCCCTCTCGAGTTGAAAGAATTGAAGGTTCAGATGCAAGAGTTCTTGGATAAAGGATTTATCCGCCCTAGTGCATCGCCGTGGGGAGCGCCAATGCTATTTGTGAGGAAAAAGGACGGGTCATTGCGATTATGCATTGACTATCGGCGGTTGAATCGAGTGACTATCAAGAACAAGTATCCGTTGCCAAGAATAGATGACTTGTTCGATCAACTCGCAAGGGGCTGCGGTGTTTTCTAAGATTGATTTGAGGACGGCTTACCACCGGTTGAGGATCAAGAAGGAGGCCATACCGAAATCGCTTTCCGTACGGGATATGGGCATTATGAGTTTACGGTCATACCTTTTGGATTGACCAATGCCCCAATTGCTTTTATGGATATGATGCATCGAGTGTTCGGAGAATTCTTGGATCAATTCGTTATCGTGTTCATTGGCGATATATTGGTATATTCGAGGAGTGTGGAAGAACACGAACGACACTTGAGTATCATTCTACGGACCTTAAGAGAGCACTCGCTCTATGCTAAGTTTAGCAAGTGTGAGCTTTGGTTGGATCGGGTAGCGTTTCTTGGACATATTGTCTCTGGAAATGGAATCTCGATAGAGCCGGCAAAGATTGAGACCGTGATAAATTGGCCAAGACCGACATCGATTACGGAGGTTCGAAGTTTTCTAGGCTTGGCGGGATATTATCGACGATTTGTAGAGAAGTTCTCCTCGATAGCTATTCCATTGACGCAACCGACGAAGAAGGAAACTCATTTTGAATGGACAGATAAGTGCGAGAGGAGTTTCCAAGAACTAAAGCATAGGTTAACGACGGCACGATCCTGACGAAACCATCCGGTCCAGGAGGATTTGAGATATATAGCGATGCTTCGCTAAAGGGACTAGGATGTGTCCTGATGCAACATGGTAGAGTGGTTGCTTATGCGTTGCATGCAGTTGAGGCCTCATGCATTGAACTATCCAAAGCATGATTTGGAACTTGCGGCGATAGTTTTTGCGTTGAAGATTTGGAGGCACTATTTGTGGGGAGAGAAGTTTCGGATCTATACGGACCATCGAGCCTTAAGTATTTGTTCTCCCGAAAAGAGTTGAATATGAGGCGGCGTCGTTGGATGGAATTATTAAAGGACTATGAGCGTGATATTTTATATCACCCCGGGAAAGCGAATAAAGTAGCGAGATGCTCTTAGTCGGAAATCGAGCATTGCGCTTTTGATGGTGAAGGAGTAGACTTTACTCGAAGAGTTGAGGGATTCGAATTTAAATTCGAGGTTTGCAACCTCTCAAGTCCGTTGGCAACTCTAAAAATTGAGCCGGAGATTCGGGCGAGAATTAAGACCCTACGGGCGAGAGGATCCCGATATTCGGAAAATTTTAGAGATGAATACGACTACAAGAAAACCTGACTTTCAAGTGGCCGAGGACGGAATTTTGAAGTTCCGTGGACGTCTATGTGTCCCGAATGATGAGGAGCTTAAGGAGAAGTTCATCGAAGTAGCTATAGGGTGCATCCAGGTAGCACCAAGATGTATCAGAATCTCCGTCAACATTCTTGGTGGAATGGAATGAAAGTCGACGTGGCTAAGCACGTAGCTAAGTGTTTGACGTGCCAACAAGTAAAGGCGCAACATTGCAAGCCCGGAGGATTACTTAGGCCGTTAGAGATTCCCGAGTGGAAATGGGAACATATTACCATGGACTTTGTTATGGGACTACCAAGGAGCGAGAGAGGGCATGATTCGATTTGGGTAGTCGTTGCAGATTGACGAAGTCTCGCACACTTTCCGGCGATGCGAAAGGATTTCGCAATGGAAAGGTACGCTGAATTGTATATGCGCCGGATAGTCCGATTGCATGGAGTTCCAGTAACAATTACGTCGGACGGAGACCCTAAGTTTCTTGCAATCTTCCGGAAAAGTCTTGAGAATGTTATAGGAACTCAAGTGCGGTATAGCACCGCATATCATCCCCAGGACAGACGGACAGTCGGAGAGGACAATACAGACACTTGAGGACATGCTGCGAGCATGCGTGATAGATTTTAAAGGAGGTCGGGAGGAACAGCTACATCTAGTCGAGTTCGCCTACAACAACAGCTTCCGGCAGAGTATCGGAATGGCACCATTTGATGCATTTGTATGGCAGAGCTTGCGGAACTCCGGTATGTTGGGATGAAGTTGGCAAGAGGAGTATAACGGGACCGGAGCTAGTTCAGCAATCTGTTGAGGCGGTGAAAGTGATCGAGAGAAAGACTAAAGACCTGCCCGAGTCGTCAAAAGAGTTATGCGGATAGACGACGTAGACCTTTGGAATTTCAGGTGGGAGACCATGTTTTCCTGAAGGTGTCGCCCGATGCGAGGTTTATCTCGATTTGGGAAGAAAGGAAAGTTGAGTCCGAGATACGTATGCCCATTTGAGATTCTAGAGCGGATTGGGACATTGGCCTACCGACTCGCCTTGCCGCCGAACTTGTCCCAAGTTCATAATGTCTTCCACGTGTCCATATTGAGAAAGTACGAGCCGGACCCAACTCATGTCTTTGGATCATGAAGTTGTGGAAGTAGATGAAAGGATATCTTACGTGGAAAGACCGGTGCGAATAGAAGACGGGGAAAGAGCAAGTTCGAGGAACAAGACGATTCCCTTTGGTGAAAGTGATATGGGAGCACCATGGAACGGAATGGGCAACCTAGGAAAATGAAGAAACGATGAGGCAAATTGCACCCCCATTTGTTTGAATAGATAAGTTTCGTTGTAAATTTCGAGGACGAAATTTTTGTAAGAGGAAGAATTGTGACATCCTGTATTCCGACCTTTTTGAAGGGTGTGAATAAATGAAAAGTCTCGTTGATGTATTTCGAGTTATATCTCACTTGAGAATGGCCATCTTGACGGACTAACCAAATGGGAATGGTTAGTTAGGAAATTCAAGTACGTGGACCTAAGAACTTGATCCTGGGTGACTCGTTGGTCATGAAAATTGTCGAGGGAATATTTTGGACCAATATAGGCCGATCTTAGAATGATTAAGGAACGATTTGGATAACACCCTACGCTTGGATCACGGGTGGTTCCGTTTGACCTCGTATGGGTTTCGAACATCCCCGAAATTATTTCTAACGATCGTGTCCGGTGGGACTAGTGATTGACCCTCGCAATTGAATGAAAACCAAAGTCGCCATGGCTCGAGTAATTCTTAAACGTGATTTTATCACGGGTCGATACGCGTAACTCCTAAAAGCCGCCCGTTAGTTTGAGATACGCTGAAAATTCTATTGATCGAGATTGGTCGCGAATCGAGCTTGGGAATTTGACGTTGGACTTTCAGGGGTTTCAATAAATAAAATTTTTGGACGTTTCCTCATCCAAGATCCGAATCCTTCGCGGTTGCCCCAAAGAGGTTCGGGAAAAGTAGATTTGGATTGGATATGGGAAAGGACCCATTTGCCCTATAAAAATATCCCATTTTTCACTTGGAACGAAGGGTATTTTGGTCATTTTTCCTTTTGGCCGAGATTGACTAGTCAATGATGGTGGAAATGACCATTTTGCCCCTTTTGCTTTTCAAAACCAATTATTGCCTTGACTATTCATCATCTTCATCTTTCAACCAAAATTTGTGATCAACTTTTCTCTCTCCATCTCCCTCCCCCTCACCTTGGCCGAACACTATCTTGCCGCCGCCGTCGCCGGAAAACTTTCGTTGAGCCACCGCCGACTCGGTTTTGAAGCACACGAGGTCGTGGGCTACCGTGTGTCATCGGAATCGCCGCTAGATTCAAGTTTTCTCAACCGTTCAACGGAGGTTTTTGCGAATTTTGAGGTAGGATTACTTCTAAACCTAAATTAGGTGGTTAGGTTGCTAATAGACCGCAAAATTGTGGATTTTTGGATGAAGAAATGGTTGGATTTGGGCTTGATGAGGGTTGGCCGAAAATGCAAGAAGAAGAAGGAGAGAAAAAAAATGGTGTCTTGCATGAATAGTAAGCATGAGAGAGATTGTGTGGTCAAAGTTGACCATAGTTACTTTTGCTAATATTTTAACCATGGTTGGGTTATTTATTAACTCTAGTTATTTTTAAACTATGATTGGGTTATATGTTAACTATAGTTACTTTATATGTGACGTTATTTCGTTATGCCACGGTATTTAATTGTATGTGACATAATGTCGTTATGCCACGGCAGTAATTAAATGTGGTATTCTTATAGTTTAGTACTATAGTCGTGGATTTATTAAGTACGTTAGAATTAATATTTGATTAGCCCGGATAAATTTCTACGTGAGTATTATGGTCGCTGGCGTAGATTAAATTATGTGGTAGCGTGATTGGTTGGGTGGTCTGGTTTAATCTATGGATTAACGTGAGTCAATCGGCTGGTCCGATTTATTAATTCTCTAACGTGAGTGAATCGCGTGAGCCCGATCTATTTCGAGATAGTATGATGGTTGTATTCAATCAAGTCATCCGAGGCCAAAGTGAGCCGTATTCGTCGATTGTGCGAGACCGGGAAAGTATGATGGTCGTATTCAATCAAGTTGTCTCGAGGCCAAAGTGAGCCGTATTCGTACGATTGTGCGAGACCAGAAAGTGTGAAAGTCGTGTTCAATTAAGTCGTCCGAGACCAAAGTGAGTCGTGTTCGACTAATTGTCCGAGACTTAATCCGGTCGTGTTCCTATGTGTCCGAGACCGTGATTTCCGGTCGTGTTCCTATGTGTCCAAGACCGTGATTTACGGGTCGTATTCCTATGTGTCGAGACCCTGGTATATATATATTTATATTTATGGAGCCGTGTTCTATAAAGGTCCGAGGCTCAGTGTTATGGACTCGCATGATGTCGTGGAGTCACGTGGAATATTCCCGGAATGACGTAGAATATTTGTGGAGTAATGTGAAATTTTCGGAGTAACGTAGAATTTTATACGATAGCCGAGGCGTGGAACGCGGGCTTTAGAGCAACGTGGGTTATCGTTATTCCAGTCTGAGTTGTGATTTATCAATATGAGGGTAACGTAGAATATTTGAGAAGGTGTGGGAATTTTCGAATGGAAATGGAATATTCCGGGATTTATTAGTGGAATTATTGAGGAAAAATGAGGATATGTCGAGCTTCGTTGTTTTAAAAATATGTCTGGAGGCACTAGCGACCCGAGTTAGGGTTAGAGGTTTTCCTATCGAGATTTTATCTCACCCCGTCGTGGGTTCGTTGTTTTTCGGACCCTCCGCCGCATTAGTGAATGATCCGCCCCTGCAGGTCGTGGCACCTAAAGAGGATGGGGACGTTGTGGAGCCTTCCGATGCGGAGCAGCCTCCCGAGTAGGATGAGGCCTAGAGTAGCTGGTCTCTTAACTTTGGTAGATCATTTTATTTTGGGAGTGTAGCGGGCTTCGACCACGTAATATTTTTGTTATAGTTGGTCACGGGCTTGTACGGTGGCCCTGAAGCCCTAGGTTTGATAGTTTGTAACAACTATGTATATATGTACATGAGTTTGTTTTTATCATCCCAAGTTATCGTAGTATCGTTATTTTACGTACGGGGATTTCTTCGCTTCCGCGATGTGTTTGTTGGCCTTTGGATCCTGGAGAACCTGTACCGGATTATGGCAGGTGGGATGTCGATGTGCGGGGATTGCTTAGTCTATTTGAAGCTTGCTATTTGACGTATCATGGCGATAATATTTTGGACGATGCACTTGCTTTTACTACAACTCACCTTGTGTTGCGCCCCGCCTCGAATTCGAGCGCGCCACATCCGATTTTACCGTAAGTATACCCAAGATACAATTTCAAGGCCCAACTAAAATGAGACTCACATGCGGAAGACTTAAGAAAACTTCGAATCTCCAATAATTTCAACACACGGAATGAGAAAACGGGATAAAACATTTACATACATACCAAGCCGAGTTGGTGTGACCAAAAGGGTGTAGGGTTACTAACAACGCCACCTAACATCAACTTGACGGGAAAGGACTACAAAAGACTACAAAAGACTATTACCAGTCCAGTTGAGAACCACATCCTAAAAGATTGCTCAAGAGTCCCCAAACCTCCAAGTCCACTATGCATTGCTACAACGAACGGATATCATCTTCGGTCCCTGCGATCGTAAAAAAAAATGATCCCACAAAGGGGTGAGACTTACGTCTCATCGAGCTATCTTAACCCTAGATTAGGCTATTCGTCCCACCGAACAAAACAAGCATAAACATACGCACTCAACATACGAAAACAAGGCACAATACTTTCTCAAGGCATCAAATCAAGCTTTCGCTCTTATAACAATCAAACAACAATGGCATGCATGACCAAACCTTCATACCAGCTAAAAAAAAATGCATTATCTCGTCACTTATGACATAAGATAATTCTATCACGACCCCGCGATTACATCGCCTCGGGTGTTTCTCAATTCCACGTCCCCTAGCACCGCGATTACCTTGCCTCGGGGTGTTTCTCATTTCTCAACTCCTGGAACCGCGATTATATCGCCTCGGGATATTTCCTTATTTCACAAATCTTGGAACCGCGATTACATCGCCTCAGGATATTTTTTTATTTCACAAATCCTGGAACCGCGATTACATCACCTCAGGATATTTCCTTATTATAATGCTCTTCCTCGAGAAATCCAGACGAATGAGGCAAAGCACAACAATTATTTACTTGCTTACAACGGGAGGAACATTTAGAAATCGAACATCTCCATCTTTACCCCTGGAATGACGTACTTTCACATAAAGAGGCTCTAAAATCGACATCGCACTACCATATAGGCAATCAAAATAATCTACTAGCACATCATCATGATCATGCCAACATAGCAATTATAACACAGCAAGCACACACACGGCTCATTTACACTCAAGACCGATCGATAATCCAACCCTCGAGCTTAACATCTCAAGGACAACATCCAGTCGCGTCCGAACTTCCTAATAAAAGGTTAGGGGTCACTCACCTCAATTCCTAATAGCAAAATAATCCCAAAAGCCTCTTGATCAACTTGATTTCGGCACAAGACTTGGCTGTCCAAAAACAATGCAGCAATATACTCAGCGGCGATTCAACAATTTCGACCAAATAACCAATCAAACTTCAACCCCGCAACTAGTACACCTCAATAACAACCTTCTTGACTCCCTAACATGTCCCAACAACGGATCAAGAGTTCGGTTCCATCATATATAACCCTAAAAAGAACCGGTTTGCACAATTTTAATCAAACAGAACCGGTTTTGTTCAATCCAATCCAATTAATCAATTTCCTTCGTCCGACCTTTAAACCATCAAGCATAAACCTTAATAAAATATTCATGGACATTCTAATATGTCCTAAAAATGAATTTGAATCTCAAATCCCCCATGAACAGCCCACAACAGTTTAGTATGCACAGAACCGAATCAGGGCATTTTCGGTTCTGTCCATATCTCACTCTATCGGCCCATCTTTCAACCTAAATCCTCAATTTATCCACAATTACACTTGCTAACACAGATTTCTATAGGTTGAGAAGCCTCACCGAAAATTTCAGCCCAAGACGACAGCAAACGATCGATGAACGACCCCGATTCCTCCAAGTCCTCAACCGGTCAGTTTCTTCCCTTCATTCACAGCATCCAAATAGGATAAAAAATTTATCAATTTCGGTCCAAATGTTTACTACAACTCAGAATATAAGTGCCCTAGACCTCCACAAAAGTTGAGTGAAAAATTCAATCATTTCGAGGGTCAACGAAGCCTAAACAGCCGCTTACCACCAGTTGCGATGGTTTCTGTCAACTCGCTGGGAAAATCGATGGCCGGAACTCCTTAGTTGGCCAAATGACTTGATTCCACTTGAAATAGTTCGGCAAGAGGATGAAGAAGGTGAGGGTGGTTGGCTTGGTGGCTGGAAGTCAACGGTCGGAGCTCGGAACGGCGACAATTTCTGGTCTGGACTGAGCAATTCTGCTCGTGTAAGGTGAAGAGAGACAAATGAAGATGGAGATGAAGATGCAGATGGTGGTGTCGTGAAATGGCTGAGGGAAAGAGAGAAAAGGCTGGTTATCCTCCAAAAGGCTTCTAGAAGGGGTAATTAATGAGTTACCACACCTTAATGACACTTGTCATTGAGTAAATAATATCTCAACTCTTATTTGACCAATATTGACCCAAATAATTCTTCATTTCTGCTATATTCGGCTGGGGCAAGGGTCCAAAAGACCAAATTTCCCTTTTGTGACCTTAAACCAAATTTACTCCTCAAAGGGCAAAACGGTCATTTCGCTCCCGACGGCTGAAAATTCGAATTTTCCACCACAGATTACTTTCAATGAGACTACGTCAAATCCATATCCAAAACTTGAATTCTTCGATTCCATTGTCCCAATTTTGAGATTTCATTTCTTGATTCATTTTACGTCAATTGAAATTTCAATTCGTTTCAAATCGACGGGCGGCTTTTGCGGCGACGTTACGCATATCGACTCAGCGATTTTCATCACTCTTAGGCGTACTCAGTCATGGCCATTTTGATTGTCATGTAATTGCTAGGGTTTATCACTAGTCCATAGGTTTCGATCTTTCGAAATCGATTGAGGGAAAATTCGCAAATTGTACATTGGTTAAGCGGAGTCTCCCGCGTACCAACCTTACAATACTAGCAATGAATTCCACAATCGTTCCATGATCGTCCTTTATTGGCTCAAAATATCCCTTTCGCTATCCTTATGGTCAAAATGTCAATTCTTGTTTGAGTTTCCTAGGTTCATGTACCTTGTCGCGCGTTAGCCTTTCCATTTTTGATCGGTTAACCCGTGATTAATCACATCCGAGCGAAATACAACTGAAATTCATTGATAGATCATTTCTCATTCATGAACCTCAAAAGGATAGGAATTTCATAATGTCACACCTTGAATCAATTGATAAAACCAAACTAAACCCTAGTCTGGTAAAACAAGTGAGTCATGCCCTGTATCAATCGATCCACAAGGGAATGCCTTGGCTAGAGGCGAGGCATTACATTCCACTCTACCAAGAGGAGCCTTCGCATAACAAAGTCCTTCTCTCCTTGGCGAAACTCAATTTCAACTTGGTGCAAGATCAACACCGGAAGGAACTCGGCAACCTTACAAGGTTAACTTGACTTAGCGAAAGCAAGTCCGAAGTAGCTAGATGTTTTCAAAACGCCGAATCTCCGTAGATTGGCTCATGCGATTTTAATTTATCCTCGACCAAAAATCATTTTTAAGTGACAAGGAGTGTCGAACTCTTTGGATCATGGGTCGTAAGTACTTTCTCAACATTTTATCAATGATGCGCTTCCCTTACATAGGATTTGTTGGTAAACTGTAGGTGGTGGAAGGATTTAGATGCAGAGAGGAAGTTCCCATTTGCTAGAAACAGGCTTGTCGAGATGTATTTTTGGATGTCAGGAGCTTATTTTGAGCCGGAGTACCAAGTTGCTAGAGAAATACTAACCAAAGGGATGTGCATTCTTTCCACTATCGACGACATCTACGACGTCTATGGCACGTTGGAAGAACTAGAACTCTTCACAGAAGCAATTGAAAGGTGCTGTTGGCACTCTGATGCTTTTCTCAGTTTACCAATAGACTAAATTTACTTATTCTAATTTGTATCAAAAGATAAAATGTCAAGATGTGGTATTTTTCTGAACTTGAACTTAGGTGGGATTTCGATGCCAAAGATGTATTGCCAGAGTACATGCAAGCATGTTCCAAGATAATTCTTGATTTGTACGATGAAATTGGCCACGAGGTGATCAGAAAAGGATGATCATACCGCCTCTTCTATGCAAAAGAAGTGGTAAGCCATTCGACGTTACATCAATCAAATGCAATTTCTATATCTAAGTCCTCCCAATGCATTAAAGTTCGAGTATTGAGATAGCTTTTACGTTTGAGAATGAATTCTCAGATGAAAAGACAAGTGAGAGCATACCTCGCCGAAGCCAAATGGTTCCACCAAAGCCACGTACCCACGATGGAGGAGTACGTGCCCATTGCAGTGGCAACCATTGGTACAGAATTAGCATTAGTGACGTCGTTTATGGGAATGGGAGATGTCGTAACAAGCGATGCTTTTGACTGGTTATTAGCCAGTGACAACAAGATGGTGAGAGCTTGGACAGTAGCCTATCGGCTCATGGATGACATTGCCGGATACAAGGTATAGAAAAGCTATATCCGTGAACAACGTTACTTCATCTACATTTTTGTCTAGTAAATTTTATCAATTGGAGGAAGCAAATGATTCCCATGAGAAATATGTTTACAGTTTGAGCAAGAGAGAGGTCACGCAGCATCTTCGGTGGAGTGTTTCGTGAAACAATTTGGAGTCACGGAGGAAGAGAGGCTAAGGAGGAGCTGCGTAAACAAGTGGTCGATGCATGGAAGGACATTAACAAAGAGTTGGGCCGTCCAACCGCCGTTCCCATGCTGGTCCTTACGCGAGTTCTCAATCTTACATGAGCCACTCATGCTGTGTATATTGATGAAAAGGATCACTACTGTCATACTGAAAACAAGATGAAAGAGTATGTGGCTTCTGTGCTAGCCAATCCATTGCCAATGTGATGGTTTGAAGTACAAGTTTAATAACCAAGCCATCTTGCATTAGACATTTTCGAATTTGCTCTGTGTACAATTTTCAAGTATGTGTTAACACTTGGATCATTGCTCTTCTCCGGCTTGAGAGCCCCCTTCATTTTGTAGAATTCAAATAAATGAAAGTAAGGAGTCCATATCGTGTTTGATATATTGATGTTCTGTACTGTTGTGAAATTAATGTGAAAACTAACGGGATCTAGGAATTAAATCAACACGAAATCACTAGAGATACAAACGAGGAATAATGAGGAACACTAGTAATTTTCGTGGTTCGATTTGAGTGTCGATATGTACTCCATAGAGAGGGCTAGCCTACGATTCGTAATGTTATTTTTCAGCATTATATGCATAAGCTAAGATATATAGCTTTATCGATTAATTTGTGGAAAATGTGTTCGGTTTTCAAGACAAAAGGAAACAAGTAAAGAAGTGTTTTTGAAGATACGCACAATTAAGATGTTTAGATTTCTTGAATGTCTATGGGAACAAAACTGAGAAAAACGAATTACCATTTTTCAACTGCTTTTTTAAGAACCTGATATTCAAGAGTTTACGAAGGAAATCACCACTCAAATATGGAGGTTTCCACACAAGTTTTTGTACCCAAGAGGGCCGAGAGAATTCTCCTCTCTCTTGATCTGATGGAACGAACGGAAGATTTCCAAGATACAAGCCATGACGGCGACGAGGTTGAAGAAAGATTAAGACCGTCGCAATCGCGTTCTTATTCAGCACGGGTTTTTCCAACTTTACAGGAATTGGGAGGAACTTTTTGGCTTGCAAAGTAATAATGCTGCTGATCAAGCGGGAGATGATTCAGAGGGAGAGGATGATATTCCTAATGATCCTATGCTGATGGTCATAGATCAAGAACCGACAGAGTGATCGCGCCAAAGGGGACAGCAACAGTGATGTTGGTGATGATCGAAAAGTGAGGGTTGAGATTGAAAAGATTGTGATCAAGCGAGAAGATAGTGCTGCCGTATTTCCTTTATCACTTTCTCTGACCTTGTCGTTTTGTTTAACTTACCCTCCAAACAGGGGCAACGTTTCTCAGTGTTTCTGGCCGGTCACCCGCCAATCTCGATGACAGACTTGAGGACGAGGCCCAGCCTTAGGCGACCTCCAAGTTGGCCACGGACTCTAGTTTCGATGAACGCAAGCTCGCGATTGCCACCTCTACCTTTGCCAACAGCTGATGCCGAGCGCAAGCCCCACCCTAAGGCGACCCCAGCTCTTGTATCCCTGAGGCCAGCCAACTCTAGATCCAAGGTCACGAGCCTCAGATCTGAGGTCCATAGCATCAGACCACGGCAATTCGACAGGTCTAGATAGAGAGAGCGAGACAGAGGGGGCGAACGCTAGGCGGTGCTCCAACGTTGCGAGACCTCCAATTCCGTCCAAAACTGACGCTTCGCATACCCCCACTTTACAATGAATTTTTTTTTTTCGCAGAATCTCAGTCTATTTCATGATTTACAAAGAGCGAGACACTTGATGGGTTCAAATTATGGTAAGCAATGATCCAAAATTACAAAAGTAGAAAGATTAAGTGCAATTTTCAGTTAGATCCAACTTAGTTTTGACTTTAGTTAAATAACTCCTTCCCTTAATATTCTGTATTCAAAATCTCAAATGGAACTTTCTCCTGCTCTTGCTGTTTTTGGCAAATGAGAACTGGGTATACTTCATAGACGTCGATCACAATTTGCCACACCTCAAACGTTACAACTTGTCAGCTTTCACTCTACTATATTGATCCATGGGGACCTTTTTCCTTATTCCAAGGACGAAATTACATTACTTTTCATATTGAGGGCCATTGGTCAATGGAGCAACTTCCTTCACCAGTCAAGCGACGATAATTTACTCGCAAAAGTTGGAAGCAACATAGCAGGATGCAACATTACGCAATGGGAATCTCAAGCAAGTCTGAACTAGAGAAGAGATGCATTCTCGACTCACTAGCTCAACCTAAATGTAAACCCGTTTGGCTTTTAAGAGTACCGACCAAAAGAGTTTTCAAATTGGATACATCATAAATAAGAGAATGAATCAAGTCAAGACCACAAATTTACCTCACAGAAGGCCTAAAGATCAACCCCAGTTCTGGAGAGGTTGCAAATGGGAACAGACTAAACCTTCACCACCCTAGCAAAAAGCCTTCGATAAGCATGTTTCTTCTTGTAAACATCTGTACATTCCGCCGACCCCGGTCTGTCCTTCCCTGACAGTGAACATACTTCATGCATCTTTGATACATTACCCAAAGCTTTCACTACGCTACCCTAGTAACGAAAAACAAAATAGAATTAATCAATGTTTTCTTTCCCATTTTCCTTCGCGTCGGCCATCACGTTCTCTTCTTTCTACCACCTGCCTCGATTTGCTCCCTCTGGAGCCATGCCTTTGGGCAGGTCCATATAAACCAGGTTGCCCGTCAAATGCCGACACCAACTCCCCATCCCCAATACTACCCGTGTCACCCGAGTCCCTGCTTCCATCGAAATTCTCATCATAACTACTGCCAGTGTCATCGGCTCGGTCACGTGGCTGCAAAATTGTGGGTGGCTGCCCAGAAAATGGACGAGGTCCAGACAACATGACCGTTGGCATTGTTCCCAGGGATGAGCTACTGCCAGCATTTTCAGGCTGCAAACTCCCGCCACCTACTCTGGTGCTTCCTTCATTAACTGGCCTTCCATTATCCCTCTCACGAAATCTATCCCGTGAGCGACTGCAGATTTCATCAAGGGGAACACTAAAATCACTAAAATCACAAAACTATCAAAAGCCAGATATTTATTTCAAGCACATCCATTCAAGATGAAAGAATTGAAAGGCATCATAGGAAAGGGATAAAGAGAGAGGGAACAGAGTAACCAAATATGACCAGCAAATGCTTAAATAAACACTAGGCCCGAAAGAAGGGCTATGATGAACACAAACCGACAACTCTAAGTTCGCACCCACTTTGCCCATCTAATGTGCCAAACATGCTGTAAAGCTCGCAAAAAGGATAGTGCTCGGTGGCCTATGAGGATCCATTGAACTGACTCCATTTAATGAGATAAGGACTGGTGGTGGTTGTTTGTTGTAATACATCTGAGTGATTAAACTATAGACAAATATCTGTAATCCCATCTGATCGACTGAGCTTGTGTACAAGCAACAAGAAATAAACTTGCAACATTATACTACCTTTAAATTTGATCAAAGCACTGGAATTTAGAATTTTCAACAGCTGGATAGAAAATGACAATCCTCTTTATTGTTCACAAGGGAAGCGACAATTGATACCTGGACTGAGCAGAAGATGGAAATTCGCGCCTTGAAGATCGTACTCCTGATTCGATCTGCTCCAATTCATGCTGAAGTTCTCTCTACAAGCAGCGCCATAATTATTAGTGAATAACACTCACAAAACCAAGAAAAAATATGATTCTTTTGTTTTTATTTGACATGGAAGCACTAGGGCAAATCATATTGGTTCAGAAATATATCAAGCTAACATAATTAAGAAAATGGTATGATCTTTTGGTGCGAGGCTCACCACTTCATTAGTATAATTTGATGATACAATCTCACTAAGAAACAAAACAACTTCCTAGTTTAGTGTTTCGCAAGCAGCACTAACTCGCAGGTTTGTCTGCCCCCAGATATATAAGTAGAAGATAGATGCCTGGCAAAATTAACATCAAAGAGGCGAACCATCTAGCACCTCCAAATAGGATGAATGCCAGGAGACTACAAACTTTGCCAGGACACCACTCTTGAGGTTGGGAAAGAAAACTAATAGGTTTCTCATGCCATATAAAATTTAAAGACTAGTCTCCGCCTACAGCATAATTAGAAAGAATACAAAATTAACCATTTCCCATAAATAAGAAGAACATTTAACTACAGCATCAAACAAATAGCCTGCTTTTCCATATATTATTTGTCTAAATTTTAATTTCAGTTACTGTTGTCACCTACAAAAGCCTGCACCCCTACTTTGAGTCTGTTTCCATGTACTTTTTAAAAATGAATTAGAAAGGCTTCCAAGTATGAGAAGTCAATTAACAAGCATCTCAAAAATATGAAATACTGTCTTACATGATAACTAAATTCCATGCAGCCTTTTGATCGATTGGAACCTAATTATTGATGGAAGAAGTCAATTTGCATTACAAATGACCCAAAATATAAGGGGTCTCTAGACAGTTCTTCAATTAGTTTTTCAGCATACCATCAACACCTCGTCATGCTCTCACTCCTAATAATTCTCTTTAAACAATGTTTTTTTTTTTAAGATACACACTCTCCCATAGATATGTTTCTGTGTATATGAAAAGAAAAGGGAAGATAAAAAGCTTCAAAAAAAAATTTTAAAAAAAAGAGAACGATAATTTTCTAGTCATTCATGACTATAGTGTGTTAACTGCACAACCCCAATAGGAATCAATAAAGAAACTATCCGACCAAGGATTGCCTTTTTCGATCGTACAAAATAGCATAGTCATCAAATCATAAGAGAATCGAAAATAATTTGCGACTTCGCATAACAGCAACTGCCATAAGATCTTAAAAGTACTCAAAACATTTTTAAGAAGACAAACAAGTGACAATTGAAAATTGCCAAAACTGTTTTATATGCAACTATGTAATCTCATAAATAATGGTTAAGAGCACTAGACACTAATAAGAGCTGAGAGGCTTCTTAATTAAAGATAACACCTCATGTTATTATCTCTCCATATATAACATATTTGTTTGTTATTATCTGCACAATACATTTCAATTTTCCAGAATCTCTCATTCAATGCCATTGATTTGTGAATAGAATTAGTCAGTACCGCAATAAAACCACTGGAGTTTGATTGGCTTATTGTGAATCAGCAGAAAAAATCACCCAGTACTAAACTAAAATTACTAGAGTTTGGTTGACTTAGTGGTTAAGTACCAAACTTGTGGGTAAATTAAGCAGAAAAGAATTATTGTTGACTTAGTGGTTAAGTACCAAACTTGTGGGTAAATTAAGCAGAAAAGAATTATTGACACCAAGTGCAAATAGTTCCACGTTTGGGCCATCCGCCCAAGCTTTAAACTGCATCTTACCTGGTCCATGATGTTAGTGGGGTTTTTCACGGAGCCTTTTAATCATAGGGTTGCTATTTCAAATGGTTTTCCATCTTTCGCTAATGGAAAATCTTTGATATGAAGTGAATCATTCACATTAGCTAAGTGAATACACTGGTGGGTTTGCATGCCATTTAGGTTGAGTTTGCAGTTTCAAAAGTACTTCACAATTGACCAAAAACTTTAAAAATTACAAATGAAAAAAGAATGTGTAAGATTTCTAGACAGAGGAGCTTGAATTTATTCAAATTGAGACAATATCAACCCACGCACGCACCTTCTCCACTTTTGGGTACGTTTCATTGTCTATCTTGTAACTATTCTGCTTTGTCCAAATAATAAGATATTGAAGTTCAATGAAAAGCTTTTTTAGAACAAACAAATAAAGTTAATGTGCAATTCAAAGTTTTTCTCAGCTTAAAATTCTCTTAGCAAACCAACACGAGGGAAAAATAACATATTTAGGGTGTCATTCACCAGCCTCACTTAATACAGGTCACTCTTGAGACCCGAGACTCTTGACAGTTTTCAAAGAGAACCCAAAACTTTGTAATACCAGGAAAAATAATTAACAGAAAGCAATATGCTAGTTGTATAGATTAGTAGAAGGATTTGTTTATTGAAGGATGTGACGAGCATGCATCGGATGTTTTCGATACATTGAACAAGCTTACCTGTAAATCCCTGGTTGGGCAACATGACCTCTCTTTAAACAACACATATGCATAGACTTGTCATTTACCATATCATACCAAGTTTGCATGGGTTCTAAATGAATTGATCATCGTTAATGTCAATTGTCCTAAAACTATAGAAAGACATATAGCATGCTTGAGCTGTAGGGAAAGATTGTCTTGCCTGTGCCTGCTTCTCCTTTTCCAGATCAAGGTTGCAACGCAACTCCCTGGTTCTTGCACGCTCAATTTCAAGCAGCCGTTGTCTCTCGATCTCTTTTTCTACCTCTGCTGTCTTTTCCCTGAGAAAGGGCCATCAGTAATTCATACAAACATGATATCATTCAGATTTTAGTATTGAGCAAAGTCAAAATCACTAGAGGCATCAATATATGGGGGAAAAAGAACCTATCAAGCTCCTGCAGTAACTCTGCTTCTCGTACAGCAGCCTCTTCTAGAAACTTCTTGCGAGTGTGTCTCATAAGGAGTTTCTTTTGCCGGCGAGCTATTATTTCATCTCGCAGCCTTGACTTTTCACTGCCAATTGAAATTGAAGCCGGTGGCTAATCAAGAATTGCTACTAAGCTTGCATCAATAGAGTGTGCTGTATTGCATGCTTAAGCAGCCTTCCTTCGAATTTGTCAATAAATGCTTAGCTGGTGAGCATTGCAATAATCGGATTCATTGATATTCTTGCTATAAAAAATGGCCGTCACATATAAAATCAGTTCCAAGTCTTTCTTTTTCAAATGATTCTACGTACTTATGTGTCATATAAATCCTCTGCTCATGGATTAATGAAAATGGGGAAAATCGCCATTTGCCTGTGGCATTCTACGAGTCTTTTCCTTTTAGCATATTGCATAGTCACTCCCTTTGGCACATCCACTAGTTCAAAACTTAACTTGAAAGCCATATTTTGAACAAGATATTTTTAGGATGCTCCCAATAACTAAGAAATGACAAGTGCTTTTGCTTCTGCGGCATTATATCGACACAATTAAACTACATATAGTTGAAAATCAGTTACATAATAGATGAAGAGCAGCCTGAAACCTTGTTACATTTTCTAAAATCATGACTGACCACGTGTTCCCCCTTTTCAGCGAACTTTTCGATGAGTTCTTCCTCTCCCCATGATGTCAAAAGTAGACTGTTCCAACTTGATGTCTTACTGTGGGGTAGGAGAGAAACTACAGATTGCACTTGCAGCAAAGAGCATTTGCATACTACTTGATGCAGCCCACAAGTTAAATGATTTTATAGTTATCAAAACATTGACATCATCACTCAATTTGGTTAAGATGAACATTTTGACAGGATTATGACGGATTACACTTGCAGCAAAGAGTTATCAAAACATTGACATCATCACTCAATTTGGTTAAGATGAACATTTTGACGGGATTATGACTCTTCTCCTAAGGATTACTGTCAAATTTCTATTTCTAATTAAAGCAGTATTCCAGGGTGTTCATCTTCAGTACGGTAGCATTTTCAAAGAGCCTCTAACAAACCCTTCCTTTTGAGAAGTCAATGAATGACATTCAAGTTTAAGCACTTGTCCGTTTCAGAATTGTCTTATGCAATTTCGAGAGTGATCCTTAAGAAACCCTAGGTATGAGCACTAAAAATATATTTACTCATCAAAAATTAGCATTCAAAGCAAGTTCTTTACCAATTCAACATAAATAAGGTACACTCATGGTCCATCATAGCAATGGAGCTCTCTGTTGTATCACGAGGACGTATGGCACTAAACTTGAACACTTTAAGTACTGCCAGCACACACAAAATGCACCATTTTTTGGGGGAAAAAAAGGTGGTCAAAGTTAACACGGTGTGCAAGAATTGGCATATGCATTTGAAATGGATGTCCAAGTCATGATAATTTAAGTTTATTACCCAGGATTACTAGTACTTTCTGTCCTTGTGCATACTTCGATCAAAAAAAGAAAAACAATCAAAGTAAGCCCTTGTGCATCCTCGATCTGACGTCAGAGTTGAATTGATTGGCTAAACATGGAAATAAAACTTACATTGAATGAATAGAGTTCTTGATTTGCTGAAGATGATTCTCATCCTTTATCAAATCTGAAAAAGGAAGCATAAATACTGGAAACACAAATTCCACGTGATAAAGAGGACTAGGACATAAGATCACCAGCTGAAGAACTATATCGAGCGCTCTCTTTGGAATCTCTAAATTGATCTTCCGCACGATTCTCATTTTGAAGAACTTCCAACTCCATTTCAGCTTCTTCTTGCTCCTGCAATACATTTTATTTCAAAAAGGAAACAGAGAGAGAAAAACAATGTCCTAAATGTGAGCCATGGATCACATTGAACCCTAGACTCACCTGAACTTCTTCAAGTATTTTTCCAGAGAATGCTTCTATGTATGACTGAGCAGAAGTCAGCTTAGTGAGTACCTGAAATAAGTCAGTGCATAAAGAGTTTCTCAAGGGAAAAGCATGATGACGCAATAATACTATTTATTAATGTTCAACATCTACCACTTCTTCCTACGTTTTAGCGAACTTTAAAAGATGTTGAAATGAAGGCCAAATAAAATTACAAATGGATCGGGCTGAACAACAGAGGAATAGGGAAAGATGAAAAGTTCAAGGTTCCATTTGCTTCGTGGAGAATGAATATTTTGGAAAACATTTTCCTAAAATTAATAGTTTATACCGCTTACAAAACGAGCGAAGGAAAAATATTTTCATGGTCCATGAAAATCTTTAGCCATAAATTGTTTTGTCAATAATTTAAACATTCTTTATTGGTTAATTATTTGAAGTGATACAAGCGATCAATTTTAGGAAACTATTTTCCAAAACGTGCATTTTCTGAAAAACAAGCCTCAAACTTCTGCTTAACATTTTATGACCAATCACGAACTTTCTTTTAGCGAAAGAACTAGAGCTACTTCGTAATTGGGGGGTCATTTTTAGTGGAAAATTAACTCAAACATCATATGCATAAAGTGCCAGATTCAACCAGTAAATTCTTTTGACTCACAATCCTGTCCATCAAAATGGTAGAAATACAAGTCTTTCACCTCTTTATCAGGTTCAAATTCTTATCATATACAGGTCAACATCATGAAGATAAATCGCTCACAGGTCAATCAGCAAAGTCATAAAAATTAACCTATTTTTATGAGCTAAGTTAATAGACATGGCTCAGTATCTTTCTTGAATGCATAAGATTTTCTTGGTTGAACTATAAATAAGACCTAAAACCCACTGGCACTAAGCTAATCTATAAAGTCCCACAAACAACTAGTGATGGTTCAGAAGATAAAAGTGAATGCCCAGAAATAGACGAATCCTTTTGCCATAACAAATCACCCATAAATTGACAACCGAATAAAAAACAAACTAGGCATAAACTTTAATGTCTCACTGTTGACCAAACTAGCAATAGCGTGCTACATCCATTAACGTGCTACATGATTGTTAATGGCAACATACAAAGAAGCATCAACAGCTTACAACACCATATTTTTCAAGACTGGTCCTATCTCTATCCATCCACAACATTGCTTTTTCCAGAAATCCTGGACTCACAAAATGTGTACAAGTTAATAACTTGAATGTCAACAAAAGTTGAAAAAACACAGGTCCTATAAACAACTACCACACATGAGATCTATGCTGGCTGACACTACAGAGTAAGAAACCCTAAAGGTCCCAACTTGAGTTCAAAACTTCTTGACGATCTGACAAATACTATCAAATAGAATGTCCATGGCTATTTACACGAACTTAGGCACAGATGTCTGGTTGCAAAATTTGACCTTCAAAGCAGGTTGGACCTCCAAAAGAAAACACGACGCTGGCATTTGGAGGTGGATTAGAGAGGACTGGAGTGAGTTTTCTCTTCAAGCTGCGCTAAACTGGGCAATGGGAATTGGAAATTCTTTTTGGCTCGACACGATGTGCGGAGAAATGACACTAAAAGATCAGTTTCCAAACCGTTCAATGTTTCCAGGAACAAGGAAGTATTTGAAGGAGAATGGTCTTCCGTTTTTGTAATTATTGAAAATCGGCTCAAAGTTTTACACTTTTGTTAGAGTGGAACATGCATGTGGTTGACAATGCATTGACAACACTGTAAATGCTTTGTCTTGCCATTAGGCTCTTTTTTGGTTTCTTGAGCTTTGCACTTGAGTTTGCACCCATTGGTGCTCTATATGATTTGATTTACCTATAAATTCAGCTCACTACCTCCTGTAGACTAAAGATTGGTTGTCGGAATGCCTTACAATAACCAAAAGAGGAAGACAAACAACTTTAAAGTAGATCAGTTATTTTATACAATATGACATTAATATGTAAATGCCAGAAATACTTACTACCTGAAGAATTTCCTCGCGTGTGCTGCTGAAATCAGGATCAAGTTGCTTGAAACCACCGGTGGAAAGGGCTTCTCTCAGGACCTTTTACAATGAAGCATGGTTGAGTAAAACTAAATATAAGCAATTGACTATGTAAACTTCGGCCTACATGAAAGCAGTCAGACAACATTCTTTTGAACCATCCTGCACCTAATACAGCCTCTAATTAGGTAATGAGCTCCATATAAATGATAATTATGACTCAATTCGAAAGTTTATAAAAGATATCTGTGGTAGATAGTTCATTAAAGAGCACCAAGGAGGTAGCTCCTCTATATAAAATACATGTCAGAATTGATAATCTAAAAACTGCAAGAAAGATCAACAAAGTGACGGCGAATGGGTGGTAATTGTGGATCCTGTGCTTGAATAAAGTCGGTAGCTATTCTGATGTATCTGTTTTTCTGTGGTGGATCATGTGAGAATGTTTTACAGATTAAATTGCAATCAGAATTTCTAGATTCATGTCAATGAATCAGTTAAAAGCATAGAAACCTAAGTTGAACTTGATCTATGACCAACAGTTGGACATGGAACTAAGAGAGTGCTTTGATCAAATGAAGGATGATTGATGAGGAAGTACACACTAAATGAGGAGGAATCACTTTAAAAAAATCGTGAATGCGTTATATTGTGGGGGAAGAAATTTGATGACAGGATGTCGGGGATTATAACAATATTCAAAGAATAAAAGACAAAAGCAAAGCTCGCGCTCCACTTCCAACATTGATAAGGTCATTGAAGTGCAGGAAAGGAATAAAAAGAGAAAAGAAGCAAGCAGACACCAAACGAAGTAGGAATGAAAGGAACCTAATCATCAAACCAAAAGATAGAGTGGTAGCCTATCCTCAATTGCACCTATTTAACTTCATTAGGGATACCCACTATAATGCAGAAAATGAAAGCTGGGACCAAAACCAGAATTCTTTTTACTTCTTTTCACAAAACATCAGTGCCAACCAAGCTGAAAGTTCTTTCCTAACTGACCATACCATGATCTGATTCAAAGGAGAGACAATGCTGCATTCGTACATTATTTAAACTCAAAATACAAGAGAAAAGGATTACAAAAATCATCTTCCACTTACCTCTTTCTCCTCAACCCCATTATCTCTCAACCTACATAAGGCTAGGCAAATTTGCTTCTCAAGATATCCAATCCTTCCTTCTGCATCACATAGAGAGTTCCCAGATCATTTGAAAACAAAACGAAAACATGCACACACCCAAACACAGAAGGTTCATTCTAACATAATTTTTGCTTCTTTTCATAAGTAATCAATCTGTCGTTTCTCTCTTTTCTTTTCTTTCTGTCCAGGGGGAAAGGTGGCAGAAGTTGGAATGACTCTTCAAGAGGCTAAAATAAACAGCAACAAAGAAAACTTCTTTCATACCAGTCTTTGAAGATCCCAAATTCTCAATCTCAATCCATAGGTTATCAGGAATCAAAGAAATATCTTCCTCTGAAGAGTACAGGCAAGCGCCTGCAACAAGTGCTAGAGAGAGTCGTAAGAAAGGGCTCCCAAGCATTGGATGTGCAAGTTTCCCTAGGCCATTTAGAACAGCTTCAGCAGATGCAAGAAAACATTGTAACTGCTGACGACCAGCAAAGGGAATATAATCTACTAGTAGTGCCATTGCACGCGTCCTCAGAAGCAAAGATGTATCTGATGATCCGATAAGAGCAACATGATCCCATGTACTTGAAACCAGAAGAGGGAGAACCGACTCAGAAGCATCAGTTCTTGAAACAGGAGAAACTAATTTATCCTGATATCCTGAATAAGCAATGACTGAGATTCCATCAATGTCTTGACCAACAATCTTTCCTAAGTGCTTAAGTGCTATCAGCCTTTGCTCAGGTTCATCATGGCCAAGCAACCTACAAAATAGCTCCACCACTGCAGCCTCCTTTCCACTAAAGTTATGGTATCCTCTACCAAACAACGTCGTCAACCATTTATCAGATTGTAAACGCCAAGAAAGTTTAGGAGCACGGCAAGAAAACCTTGTGATTGCTACACACAGGGTTCCCACAATATCTTGAATGGGCAAAAGAAGTGGTACTGCAAGTAGGCAGTCAACCATCACAGATGCAACAGTCCAGCAATGTCTTTCAAGGAGAACCAAAACAAATTCACCAAGGCCCTCTAGACCGACCCTCCAATGCATTGGAAGCTCATTTGAAGACACAACTGAGGTGGAAGAGTCGCCTCCTTTCTCATCATCATATAAATGAATGTTTTGTAGAATTGCAGATAAGCACATCGAGTATATAGAGGTTTCTGCTGATGAAACAACCAACTTCTTGGTAAGTCGTGGATGAAGCATCCAACATTGCTCCAGTGTTGGAATAAGTTTGTTAATCAGACGGTCCATGTCCTCCACGAACTCTTTAATTTCCTCCACACACAAGGACTTAAGTTTACCACTAATGCTACCAGTATCCGTAACCTCAGATGTAAGTGACTCATGCAAAATGTCATTGAGAAACCAGCCAATTGATTTCCTATCAGCATCGTAGAATGCATTACCACCATAATCTGAAGATAACTTCACTGCCATAACGCCATAGAACTGTAATGCTTGACGCAACAGTAGCTTGCAGTTGTCCATAACACATTGGAAAGCGCAAATGTAGTCCTGGTAGGAAGATGTGGGCTCAAAAGAAGTAAAATTAACCCACAAGAGTAAAGACTGCAGTATGTTTCTCCTATGCTGGAAAGAGAGATCAGGAAAGACGGATGCCAGTATAAAAATGGTCAAAGCTCTTCCATGTGATTTCACAGAAGAATCAACTTCTCTGTTGCTTCTCTCCCCAATGGTCTTGAAAAGCTCATCAAAACACAGTGATTCGAAACTGAGGCACGAATTATCAACTAACGCAGACTCATCAGACACTTTCTTCAGAGAATATGAAATGATTGGCTTCAAAAGAGACATTACTGAATCTAACAAAAGCACATCAAAGTACGAGGCTCTGCAAAGAGAAACCAACATATGTACCAGTCTAGGTGTCTCAGCTACCATAGCTTCCATATGCTCACCTACGAGGGCTTCGAGTATGTAAAGGATAATTGCTTTTGCATTTGTCGCAGCAAAACCTTTTATTTCATTTGGACTAAGTTGAGAAGCATTTAATTCCTGAGAAAATGGCTTTGAACAAAGATCAGAGAACCAGCACAAAACATCGGGTAGTACACTGGAAGGAAGAGACCTGAGTTGCAAGCCAACAGCCTCCAAAATGATTTCTCCAAAAGATTCAAATTGCCTTTTCATATTAGGAAGAAGTCTACGGAGATCAGGGTAAATGACATAAAAAGACTGATTTCCATTTTGTTGAACATATTGTTCAAATCCTTTACCTGGCGCGTTCTCTGGTTTGGCTCCTAATTGCTCAATACCTATCTGATCATCCTCTCTCTTAAAAACTTTATCTCCCATGGACAAATCATCGAAGAAGATGGATAATAATACGTCAGCTCAGATAAATCTGAGACGAGAAAAAGATGGTCTTTCACATATTGTTTTGCGTTGCGTGATACTGCCATCCAACCAAGGAATCGGACAAGAGGAGAAGCACAAATTGAAAATGTTGATATCTTTTGCATCCACGCTGAAGGTGGAAGCAAATTTCCACAGTTGGTATTATTGATGCTAATTCTGAACTCTGAACCTTCAGTACCACCACTTGTGGCAATTACCAATTTCTTAAGCAATATCCAGCGCCGTTGAAGCGTGTACACTCTTTCAGCATCCAAATGTAGATTACCTTCCTTTAACTGAAAATAAAAGGAGGTCAGCATACTATTAAAGTACTCAGCAGAACCTAAGATGATATTGATCACAAGACCAGGATCACAACAGAGCTTGGTGGATGAGTGTAACAAGAACAGAAGACCTTCCATTAAAATCTCTTGCATTGAATGTTGCTCTCTTTGCAATCTCTGGACCAGAAAATTACACAGCAAACCCTGGTTTTGTCTGGCCAAGGTGATGGCATCAGCAGATTCTACATCTTCAGGAGATAACTCGACAACTGGTTCATCAGATAATTCTGTATGGTATGCAAGTCCATCATCTGACGCGTCCCGCTGATAGTTCCTGTCCAATTCCGCAGCTTGAAGTAGTAACTGCAGCACTATCTTGTCTCTTTTCTTTTCAAGGTAAGCTATACTTTCAAAAGTATTGATATCACCAGAGTGCTTCTTCATGTCTGGAGATGTAGAACGTGCAGGAACCTTGACGTTGCTGCTGGTTATTTCACTGACAACCTTCATGCTGTATCTGGATGACATGAAAAAGGGATTGATATAACACTCAGCTGCCAAAAGCAAAGCATCTATAGCAGCGTCATGACCCTCTGCAGTAACCTCATGCTGTGAGTGCAAATCCAAAGCCAAACGTTGAAATTCAGCAGCTCTGAGCTCACAATCCCCATAATTGGCAAGTTGAAAATAATCTGCTTGCAAGTTGGAATACTCCAAATTAAAATCTGCATCTAACACAAACCCATTCTTGGACTGGTCAGTTAAGCTTTTGTCCAATGTATGCTTGTGTTCTGAGCTGGTATCTTCTAGCTTAGCATCTGAGGTACTCAGATCATGAGTGATGGGCACACTTAGTAGTGCAATGTTCCGTAGTTCATCAGGGACAAAAAGCATGGTCGCATCTTCAATGGCATCCACCTTAGAAATTGCATCAGATACCTCTACCTTCCCATCATGGTCCTCCAGGCCACTTGACTTTGAGGAAGCTCCACCACGTCGGACAGCAGAGGCTAAAGAAGAGGAAGTTGCTTCCACCTCATTAACAGACGCAGGAGACTTGCAAAGGTCAATATCGGGTGGTAACTGCATGTGAGGTCCCAATATTGAAAGAAGCACACTGCACATACATATGAACTGTTATTCCATGCTCTGGGGTAAACTATCTAATTAAACAAGCCCGGGAAAAAGGCATCATAGTGCACAAAAGCTCCATCATTTCTTGTCCAGCAAAAGGTCAGTATGTAGCCTATACAACAACATTGGAAGTAGTCTATCTCCATAACTTTAGTATACCAGATCCAGATCTCACGCATAAACATTTTTTGCTTCACCCACGTCCATTCTCTAAAGAATGTTGACAAAAACATTCTTCTTTTACCATACAACAAAGAGGAGAGCATGATTACCACTCGAACTTCATTATGAATGAAAAAGGATTCATTTTTTTTCCTCCTCCCTGGGAATGAATTAAAAATATATTGACTATATGTTCACGATTACAGCAAGACCAATTCATCATGCTTCGAACCATGATATTATAAAACAAATGCAAAACAGGAGTGGAGATCTCAAGATTATCCTGGCTAATCATCCTGCAGATAACTTAATTTCACTGATGTGATATTGGGAGAAAATTACCTAGGAGCAACTGATCCAGTTCTCCATTCAGATTCCAAAGAAGGAAGTATGGCCGGCTTCCATACAGCTGTGCGGATGATGTTGAGGGCAGTCTCACAATTGCTTTCCTGCTTTTCAACAAAATTCGGAAAAACGTCTCCAAAAGCTATTGTGCTCTTGAATGTGCTTATGGCGGGATCAAGGAAAGGCTCTAGCATCTCTATAAGGAAGAGAATTCTATGCTTGACTTCCTGAAAGAAGCCGAAAGAAAATTTCACCTCCACACAGTATCCAATCAAAACCAGAGAACTTTGAGAAGTGAATAAGCAGAGAAAGCTAGGGCAACTAATGTATGATCCCATAAAAGAAGCCAAGCATGATAGAGTTTGCGCACAAGTTATTGTGAATCTTGAATCTCGTCATTTGGAACACGAGGCAGCAAATCCAACGTATGAAAGGTCATATAAACGGTAACATACCTTGTATTTCCCCAATATATCATCCAGGTGCCCAGACAAACCAAGAAGAAAGTATTTGAGGGCAGTTCGTGCAGGGGCAAGAGAATGACGAGAAGTCTGATCACGCAATAACGAAAAAGCCTTAAGATACAACTCTCAAAGAAAGCCGCAGTTAAAACAAGAAGATGCAGATTGTAAAAATTCAAAGCCTGACAGACAGAAAACCAAATTTAACAACCCTTAAAAGGCCATCATTCATTGATGTATTTGCCATTTCTCTCAGTTGAAAGAATTCACACAAAACTAGAACAAAAGGCAAATTGTAATGTCTAACAGATAGCGATGCCTACTTATCTAGAAGCTTGAGGTGATAAATGAAGGTTTATTTTATTAACACTCCCCCAAAACGTGATTTGGGAATTGGCCAAGACTTATAGCATGGACATGGACTGTAGTAGCAGGTAGATGAGGGACCTTTGAGGGATTTGAACACCGAACTCCTACTCCGATACAAGATAGAATTTGTGAGTCTTCCATCAGTTTATCTAAAAGCTTAAGTAGGTAGATAAAGGGATGGAATAGTGGTTAACGGCTCTAAATCTACAAAGCAAAGAGAAAAAGACTTGGTCATTCATATAGCTCCATTATCATTTGAAAGCATATAAAATGCTTCACATGCCATTCTACATGTTTTTCATAGCTCATAGAAAGAGATAACTTAAATGTTGATCCACTGCTCCTTTTATTATCTGTTTATAAGAACTCTTCATTTAGTCCAAAAGGATGCCTCTCTAAGCTGCTGAAACTGGTGGGAAGTTGTACAAGAGCAAAGTGCCTTTCAGGTGCACAAGACCAACAGCATTTCCAGCATAGATCTCCTATTTGTCCCAAGTCATGCTGATAATATTGGAATCATCTTCTGAGCCTAGGCAACCATGGCTGACAAATCCACTCAAGACTTCTCTCCGACATATGACTTCAAGTTCACTTTTCCCCTTCCTTTACACCTTTGAAACTCCTAGTGAACATTCCATCCAAGTGGTTCAACACTTGCATTCGTGCAAGATTGTTGATGAATCAATACTTGAATAGAGATGCACACATATATACCACATAAATAGTTATAGACTTACAAGTATGTCCATATCTCAAAATTGCAAAATATCAAGTTACCCTTGGACTGATAAACAGAGAAATTCACACTTAACATTACAGAGAAGTTGTAGTTGCACTTCTAGTTTATCTTGGATTGTTCAATTAAATGATGAAATCATGAAAGCGGTTCCGTCATCGAAAACCATTATCGACATTTTTTCTACTCACACTTTGCACCTTTTTTTTTTTTTGAAACCCTGTCCATTGCATCCTATGGTTTCAAAAAGCCTACAATTCACACCTAGGACTCCAACACCACTAAGAAGATTATAGAAAGAAGAAAGTGCAGAGTACAGGATTTCAAGCAAGAGGATACAAAGTGTAATCAAAGAAAAACAAGAGGATGGTTTCGTAAAATTTCTTTAACTCAACGACTGACAATTAAGAAGGCTGAATGACAATATTTGGATATGCAGCTAATGAGAATGTGAATGTAAGTGAAGTCAGGTATAATGTGTCATAAGGCTTGTATGCTGTAGGTTAAGGCGTGTACAATGTGACAATATTTGGATACAAAGGGATGGGGTAAGTTAAGGTTTGTATGCTGTAGGTTAACCATTAGGTACTTAAGTCAATGCACACACGAGTAGAAGCAAATTATGGTACTTGTACAGGTTCATCTTGAGATATAAATACTGAAGGAACTAACATTAGGGTTAAGCCTTCGGTTTTCAAATGAATGCTCCCTCTCTTATTTCCATTCTTACTCTCTTCATCTTGAGAAGTTTTTCATAATAATGAGGACAGAAGACAGAAAAGAACTGACTTGTGGAATCAAGTCATTGAATTTCCAGAACATAGTAGAAAGAAGACTTTATTTTGAAATCCTATGCACGTTATCACCATCTGAATTCAGATAGTTTATCTAGGTGATACACCAATCTGAGGGATGTATACCTTTTTTGAGAAAAGCTAAATAATAATCTGAAAGTAGTGTGTGCTTAAAGGGATTCCTCTAAATGCCACTATAGGAATATGAACTTCTCTTAAAAATTATATAAGTATTGATTGTTCCCACTTCTCCAAGGGAATCATCCCAATAGAAAATCACATATTGAGGGCAAAGTATCCACGTGCTTCCCTTTAACTCTAAAACAGAAAAAAGGCTTCGTCATAATTGGGGTCTTGTGTTTGCTCTGAGGATTTGTAAATTTATATGGCCTTTGGGCCTTATAAATCAACTCTCGCTTCTCCAGAAACAAAAACGAGTGAGCAAATGAAGTCCCAGGATCAAGACAAGGGTAACAAAAATAAAAGTTAACCCACAAGAAAGGAAAAATAGAATGAATAGTTATAGCATTGAAGAAAGAACAACAAGATGTCAAACCTGTATTATGCCTAAGAGGTCCTCTAGAAGTTCCATGCAAAGATCAACCTGCGTCAATGAGTTAAAATGGTAGTAAGAGTGGGTAAAATAATAAACACCAAAGGAAATGTACATGCAACCAACCTTTGCAATTATTTGAGGCATCCATGGAGCGAAAACACTTGAACAGAGATCAATCAAAACACAAGCAGCCTTGACCTATCCAAGAGTCAGTCACAATGGTTGAAACAGAAGTGAGTTGAGAAACCCTTATCACTAAAAAGTACGAGATTCATATACAACAGTATTAGACATGTACTACAAGCACAAACATGTGACTGCGAAAATGATGACAGATATCCGGCAGTGGCATGGAGTAATGGACGGTACAATGATGAAGATGTCATCATGACAATCTGCATATGCAATTAGTGGGGTCAGCAGATTTAACCGAAAACAATTTTTCAAAAAATGAAGAAACCTTTGCCAGATGCAACCTGAGACAAGGTTCGCTGGACATGAGGTTGTCTCCACTGGGAAAAACTCTCACTATAATGATCAGAACTGCTCACAGAGGGACGAAGGGCTGTATTACAAATAAAGCTAATCAATCAAACGTATCCAGAGATTGTGTAAAAAGAAGTTGGCAAATAATGTATGAAGGTTCATGGGAATGCATAAACTACAAGATATGTGAGTTAATTGCAACTACACCCCACCCTAGGGAATTGGAATGACACACTTAACATTTCAATTTCAGTGATAAGCCACCTAATCTTTCAACTTGTCAAAGTTTCCTTCCAGACACTTTTTTTGGGGTCAAAAAAGGGGCATTCTGATCATATGAAAGGGCTGAGAAATTGAAAAATGTACTAGACCATGCTATGAAAGTACGGAATTGTCTGTAAATCCTTGCTTGCACTGCTGCAAGCTGGAGCTAATTTACTCTTATTCTCATGCCGACCAGTCAAATTCCTTCCACAGTTACCACTCGTACTATTTGACTGCGGCATCCTCTAAGACAGTGAACTCAGAAAGCTTGATTCAGTTGACATATGAGTTCTTTATTTATTTATTTTCCTTTTGGCTCGAAAGTTGGTATAGCAATCTTAATAAAGTAGATTCAGATTACGCATGCATATGTTAACAGGGCCATGCTGTTTGTTCAAGTAGAAACCCATGTTTTCCTTCTGTGCTTCTGAAATATTTCAAAAAGGGTTGCTAACAAAAAGAAAATTTACCCATTAATTAGTAACATCGAACCCAGGAAACAGAACACATTAATTTGAAAGAAAAAACTAGCATTACGGGCAACCACAAAAGAAAAAATGAGAAAATATTGTCAACAATTTCTAGGTGAAAGGAACATGCAACCAACCCTAATGAAAATATTTTGGTATTTAAAGAATTCAACATTGCCTCTTGAAAATTGGAGAAGTTCAAAAAGAACTAAATTGTACTATGTCTATTCACACAGCATTCAGCAATAACTGCAAATCTACGATTACAAATATCTTCAAGACTACAACATTGATGATGCAATATCCTCCAAAAGCAATTCTGACAATGCTCGACCTGGCAACAGTGCTTGCATAAGCGGTAAAGCTGACCAAATCCCCACAGAGTTCTCCGCTAGTTTTCTGCAAAGCTGGGGCTGCAAAGTATATAAAGTACATAAAAATGACGACTAGATCCATGGACTGAAAGCACAACAAATAATGGACGTCATGAAAAGAGGAGCATTGTATGCCTAAAACACAATCGACCTGTGACGCACAGGCATAAAGCACATGCATAATTCCTTCTTCCACTGCCCATATATCCAGAATGCTCAGGTAGCTAGAATCTGACTGATCATCAGGCATCTGGAAATCCTCTCCAAATAAGCTACAGAAATCAGTCAAGGAAAAAGGATTGCCCAATGCAGGCATTGTGTTGTCCTCCAAACCCGGTGCTTCATCACATGAAGGGTTAAATGTCTCTTGCCCTACAGCAGGCTCAATGAACTTTTGCAGAATGACAGAAGCCTGCAAAATTTGAACAAGAAAATCAAACAAATTAGAGCAGGTTTAGGTTAGGACCAAATCTTGAAAATAAGTAGGAGCCAAGGATGATGTTATTACTGCTTTGCAGACAGTTCCTAAATCAGAATCTTTGTAGGCCTTTCTAAGGAGCACAAAAACTGCATCTGACCGGAAAACAGTAGAGCTGAATGTAAATAATGGTGATGCACTCCGAAGTCGCCGAGGCTACAAATGTGAAGTAAAAAGAGAAATTATGTTGCCAGAAATCAGTACCATAAGATGATGAAAGTGTTTTCCAAAAAAAGGAACGCAAAAGGAAAAGGGTATCCTACCTTTGACTTTGAAAAAAAACCAAAAAAATGGGGATCTTAGCTCATAGAGCAGGAGAAAAATGAATACCCAAAGTTTTCAGCTAAAACATATAATTTAACATACAACAATTATGTATTGTTGTGACAGGTGGACATTACGTATCAATAAAGGAGTCAACTTGTGTCCACGGATTGTGTCTGTTTTGTCAACTTAAGGGGTTATCATTAAATAGGTCAATCCAAAAACAATTCATGTCTAATCAATCTGTTGAAAACTCCATCTGAACACAATCCACTTATTAAATAGGTAAATCAAATATGACTCACATAACCTGTTTAATTAGATAGGTCACATTGGATCAGTCCAACCCCACAAAGACTAAACTTATAGAGACTAAATAGGTTATGATAGGTCATTAAATTGGCACAACACATTTCATTGAAGAAGTCAGACAAGGTCACTAGGGGTTATCCATGTTCAACCCACATATTACCAGTTTATTTATTTTTGTCAAACAGGTCCACGCGATTATGAAACGAACAAAATGACACCCCTACATATCACTAATTTGTCACCATTATCCTCACTTGCAGTTAGGCATGACCATGGACCGTGAACCGCCAGTTCCGGTTCATGAACCGGCGGTTCCGGTTCGTGGCCTAGATTGAACCGGACGAACAGAACCGGCCCTTGAAGGGGCGGTCCTGGTTCCAATTCAGAACCGGAGGTTCCGGGCCAGTTCAAGGGCCGGTTCAGGTTCCTAATTTAAAATTTAATTTTAAATAATAAATTATGAAATAAAAAAATAATAAATTATCAATTATAAATTATAATCAAATTGTACATTGTAATCAAATTTGGGGGAAAAAAGGGAGAGGGAAGGGGCTTGAACTTAATGAATTATCATTAAGTGCTTACATATCTTCTTGGGGATAGAAAAATCAAAACCCATGTAGTTATTTTACCTTTGATAACCCCAACTTACCTCATCGTCAATCGTCGCTACCCGTTATGGTACCCATGACGGTGGTATCTCCACCGGTCATCATTGAAGAATTCGTCGTCTCGATCCAGCTCTTGTTGCCGAAATTTAGCCTTTGTGCAATCATGGACACAAGCTTGAGCCTCCACAAAGATACTGATTTAATCTTGAACGGCGGTCGTCCAAAATTAATCCAACGGCTCTTTCCCCCCTTTTTTTTGTTTTTGTTTTTTTTTTTATAATTTTATTTGGGCAGTTCGGAACCGACCTATGAGGGCCGGGCCGGTTCCGGTTCAGAACGGCTGGTCTCGGTCAACGGGCCGATTCCGGGCCCAAATCGGCCCATGGCCATATCTACTTGCAATTCAAAAGTTATGTAATGTAGTGACTATAGTAGACTATCTATCCATATGTATCAATAAGCGGATCATTATTCTCCTCACCAATAGGAACACAAAACCTTGCCAATGACAAAAAAATATGAAAATCACAAAGCCGCCTAAGAAAGCAAAACCAGAAAAGAGATCACTCCCTCCATGATTCACTGATAAATATAGGAGTGGACAGGGACTGGACCTCGCTAGGGGAAACAGGGTGCTAAGAGATAGTCTTTCAGGAAAGCAATTGATGAGGTTATGAGGCCGCAAACCAGAAATAGTCAAGGAAAAGGAAAGAGTACCTCAAAATTTGAGGAGACGGTAATCACTGACGATGGTTGATTGTTTTTGGGAACTTCAGAATCCGAGACATTTGACGAAGACTTTGTCATTTCACTGCATCACAATATCACCCTCCACAGCTTAGCTCATAATTCATCTATAGCATATAAAATTACACACGCAACCTTAGCATAACCTAGTTAAACCACAGATCCATAGAATACAGATAATTTTAAAGCAGCAAAATACAAAATATCCGGCTTCTTAGAACAGGATTTCTATTGTTGCGTATCTTCAATTGGGTTGGTTTGAAACCTGAATAACATGTATCTAAGTTGCCCATCTCTAAAATTCACCTTCATCATCTAGCCATGCCTCCTGTTACATCCATGTAGCTTTTATAGAATTTTGGTGGATGATTATATCACCTGTATGACATTCTCATGCATCACTGTGGTTTAAGAAAACCGTAGCATCATGCAATTGTATATCCATTTGGTGGGTATGTTTCGTTCGCCACATCAACGAACTATAAGTACTTCTTTAAATGCTAGAGACAATTTTCATTGTAAGGGTACCAAGTGGGTAACAACCTTGTACAAAGCTAGCTACAAGAGACACGGTCTATCAAATCCAGTGAAGAAAAGGTGCCACTTTGGTGATTTTTGTGCGGACCAGAAACTAGATAAATTTTTACCCATCTATTTTACACAACTAGTACTAGGCCCTTGTTTCCAAAGCCCTCAGATTTCCCTCCCTCCAAATTATCCGAAAAAATAGCTGGAGGGATGGTTGAAGCATCACGCCCTTCCCCATAACTTGGCAAAAAAGCAGCCATCTCCAAACCCACATTTCCTCTTTAACGCCAGTATATTCAACCCGAGATATACACCGCATTGCCAAGGTGGAATGCCAAAATCACTTTATCCTATTCCAGTTGAGATGAAGCTGACAAACAGATTCACGAGGATATTCACAGGAAAACACCTATTCACCATGTTGAAGGTTCTCCATTGCACATTGTCAATGGTCAAGACATTCCATCACTTACCCTCCCAAATAAAAAAGAGAACTCTACAGGGGACTTTTGCTTTCCATATTAAATCAGCTGGGAAAGCTCCATCCTACTTGAAGATGTTGAGTAAATGCATGGTAGAAGGATTTAGTGGTAACTGTCCGTCCTTCAGTAATCTCTCCCTGCCCCAGTTTATCAATCTGAAAAATAGCTGATCTCCCCATCATTAGGCCATCTTCTGAGAAGCATTGCAGATAATGCCCCATCAGAAAGGAAACAGAACAAACTACAAGCGTTCCTGCAGGAAGCTATTCTGAACAAATCCGAAAAAGCTGTCTTAAAGAAAGGTTCATGCACCAACCTGTCATACCAGAAGGAGATGGAGAAGGCCATTTCTCATTTTGACAATAATATGCATAAAATTTGGCCATTTTTGTCTTATCCATCTCCAAACTCCAATGCCATAAGTTTCATTGTTCTGTCAAGTCACCCATCCGCAGTTGATGACTCATATGTAATAGTCAGGAATTCTCACCCTAGTCGGCCTGTTAACATTAAGTATCTCCACAGCAGTTTTCCAAGGAGATCCTTTGAAGAGACTTTTCCTGCAGCCCTCCCTGAACAAGATGTTTTTTGACCATTGCCCAATTTACTAGGTGCAATTTTCTTGTCTTTCCGAACTTCCCCACAAGAATTTTTTGCAACATCTCCATTCCTTTGGTTCTTTTTGCCACTGAAGGAGGAGGAATCAAAAGTGGGGTAGGTTCGACAGTGTACTCTTTAATAAAGTAATTTTCTCCCCCTGGATAGATATTTCCTCTTCCAACTGGGTAACATCCTCTCATCTTCTGAATTACTGGATTATATATAGCCAAATAATTCAATTTAGCCCCCAAAGGAACCCCTAAATATGTAACCTGTAAAGTCCTTTACTCTGCAACAAAGTAGTTTTGCCAGCATCCGCCCTACTTCGATATCCGCCACCAAGCCGGGCATACCGTTATTAGGCCAATTTTGATAAGTTAAACTTCAAAACTGATACAGCTACAAAGCAGAGCAAAGTTCTATGATTCAAAAGATCCTCCTCACTTGAGCCAGAGAAAACCATAGAGCGAATAAGAGGTGAGAGATATTAATAGTCCGAATAGTTTAACAAACCTGAATCAACTCCTCTAGCAAGCATTTTATTCCAGAACCCATTCCAATAAATAAAAGAAGTGGGGAAGTGAACCCCATTGCCTTAGAAAATGAGACTCTAAGATATAGATAAAAATTAGCTCTCATTCATCAACCCCATAAAAGAAGCAGAGGAAATGCATTCTTGAATCCAAATTGATAACACCATCACTGCCAGATCCCATTTTCGCCGAGACATGCAGCAAAATACTACAAGACATGTGATCATAGGCCAATTAGATATCTCATTTGCACATCATGCCATTCTATATATACAAATAGACACCCACAAATTAACAAATGGTGTTTTCACGAATGATCATGGTCAGTTTCCTAGATAGAAAGGCTTCCACTTAAAATTATACATCTTTCTTGCAAATTAGTTCTCCATAGTAAGCACTCCTCATGCCAATTATTGAGAGCTGCAGCTGCAGCAACATTAACAACAACAAGAAATGCCATTTCAAGTTAAGCAATGTCACCTACAACAATCCTTCTACACCACTTCCTAGTGTATTTGTCCATATCTTCAGAGGCCCTCCCTTTAATACCTTATAAATTATCCAAAAGAAAACTCTTTTATCACTAATTTGATTCATTGGTGATCCTCATAGAAGTATACATCAAACTGGAAAGACAGGTAACTTCAAGTGAACTAACCGTTCATTGACAATGTGAAGTATAGGGTAAAATGGACCCGCAACCATAGCCAGAAAACGCAGGCTAGGTTCAGGAGCATCAGAAAAGCTGCTCAGGTCTCCCTGGAATGAAAACTCCATGTTATCCAAGATCAGGATAAAAAGGACATGATCTATAATAACATATGAGACCAATAAATCACCTCAAGTTGGGGAAGGAAAGGAAGCAATCTGCACGTCATGTATTGAAGCAGCTACAGATCAACAAGCATCAGTTATAAAATGAAACAATTTAAATCAAGACACCAAGTGAAGATTAGATGGCAGAATACGTCATCAACCTGAAGATGCACATCGGGAGCATCTTGCTTGTGGGCTACGATATGTGGCAACAAGTGACTGACAACTGGTTGGAATTCTGGTTCAAGACCAGGCACTGGAACTCCAATTAACTGCAATAAGGATAATTAGATAATAACTAAACATTCATGAAATGGATGCTAACTTGTTCATAAGACTTTCAAGCATATTTAAGGATAACAAACAGTAAGGGGAGACCACAATAATAAAAAGACACCACATGAGAAGTAGCAGTTCAAAATCTGGAAAAAAAATCTATTAAATAAATAAACATCTGATTCAGAATCTTAATATCCAATCGTAATTAAATCAGGTGAATTTCGAAAGGGCAAGTGCCACATGGATCTCCACAACTAGACCTTGAAGATTTGCTTATTAGGCTTTTCATTCTAAACCGCTTTAACATCTTCTTCAGAGTGAGAAACAATGCTGATTTTTCCCAGACATGTTACTATGGTAGAGGGAGACTTTCCTTTTCACTTCATCAGTAAGCAGTCCACTAGTCTTTTTCTGGATTTAGACGGATACAACCGTACACCACTGTGTATGAAGCACATACTACCGCATATAAGAGGGAAATTGTGGGATCCTCTGTTTTTCTTTCAGTAGCTTTTCCCCTGTCAGACTTTGTGGATATGGCAGACTTTAAGTAGCTCCATAGAACTTGACTATGTACTAACAGGTTCATGTTTTATGTTGTTTTTGGTCTTAACTCTTGTGCTTCTGTTTGGAAGGGGGATTATGGGAGGAAAGAATAAAGAGAGGAAGATAAGGGGAGAAGAAAAGTACACTGCCTTGTTTGGAACTGCAAAAGAATATTGTAAGGCGTTAAAAAAATTTCCTTGGTCCAACAATCTCTTACTTCCCATTTTGAAGAGAAAGTCAGACTAATGCAATTGAAACTCTGAAATTATCCTTGTAACGAAACAAAAATGACCCATTAGAAAGGCAAAATGGTAATAAATTGTTATTAACTAACTTCCAAACAACTTTCCTTCCAATTTCTTTCCCCTCTTCCAAACAACAATATACCTTTGGATTCTCTCTTCTTCCAACTTTCATCTCCTCACTATCTCCTTCTATATTCTTTGCCCTCTAAATTTTTCCCCAAACATAGTGTCATAGTGATCGGTGGGATGACAGCTCTTTCAAAAATCTATCCTAGAAACCCATGGCACTAAGCGTCAAAGGAAATAATGTTGAATAAACTTGCCTTCCTTGTGGTCTGGTGTTGCTAATAACCAGTAAGTTACATGCCAAGCTCAATCAAAAGACCATTGCAAAGGAATTCAGAGTACTGAGAACTCCAAGATCTCACCTCATTAGCCCACTGTCACAGGACCTTAGCTCTTTGGTTGATAATAAAGTAATAATACATAATGACAGCATAGAGCAACCCACAAAGCACCCAGATTAGGGTGTTACAGCTACAAGCATTTGAAATTTCTTCAATACTCACGCAATTTCATGACATGAACATCGCTAAACGATTTGTCGAATGCTAGACCACGTAATTTCCAAAGGTCTCAAGGGGAATTTGCCCTTACACAAAATTACAGAGGAAGAGAATTTATAAAGTACAATAAGCCATCCAAATTGAAAAGTGGTTTTTCACTAACCCAGAAACTCAAAATCTGTAACCATCTACCCTTAACATAAAGAAATTATACACTAGACTCTCCCTCAGAAACCGCTATGTACAATGTTTCAGTCAAGTAGAGAAAAAAAAAACTACTTACGCAGGCGGCTGAAATTTTACCACAAAATAACACTAATTATATCATGTCATTTACCTGAATAAAAAATATCGCAATTGGGTTTCCCCTCAAACATGATATCCGAACATAGCGGCATGGTGTATAATTTGTAAGGTAGGTCATTTCCCTACGTGGCGCTTCACACCGTGGACGCACTTTTGCAAATGTCTCTGGCTGGTACAAATTCATAACCAATCAGACTACCATTCAAAATTTATCTTGTACAAACACCTGACAAAAATCCCCAGACCAGACAAGATAACACTGCTGAAAAGAAAATTATTGCCCACAAATATATCGTGTCACACTGGAAATAGAAATATGTTTCATCAGAGACCAGCATTTATTCTATGTTCATATTTTAATACTCTCTATCTGCATATATTGATTTTCTATATTGTTGTCTAATTATCATGAGCTATTCAATGAAGGGCACTCTTTCATAATAATTTCTTATTTGAAGAAACAACTGCAATCTCCACAATATGCAGAGGAGCAATGTAAATATGTGTAGCTTACATCAATCATCGCAAGCCTTTATAAATGCCTAAAGGCCCATAGTACACACACAAAACTATTTCTTTCATGCAAATAATACATGATTGTTTCTATCAACCTCCAAAGGACATTTATTACTCATTGACTTTGGTTCTTCTTTTGCACATTTCTGTTTGATTCGGAATTAAGTTTACAAGCCTCTACCCATGCACACTTGTCCAAACTAGACTTCTAATTGATAAGTACTTCACCAAGCATAAACTAGAATTCCAATTCGTGATGCCTTGAACCAACGACTCTGATTAGCAAAAATTGATGCCTAGGTAATCGTCCCAGAATATTCAATATGTACAACGTTTGAGTATACTCATATGATTTATAATGACCAAGAAAAAGAAGAATAACATATCCCATCAGAATACCAAGAAAAAACATACATTGCTTCCTTTCAAAAGGAGCAAGCTTGGCCTTGATTAAAAGCATACTTTCTAATCTCCTGCTTCATTAGTAACCATATTTCTAATAATTTGGGCATTAGTTGAAATATTGGCAGCTATTCGAAGTAAACTTTTGAGGAGTTACAATGCAAAACTCCTAGATATCATTTGGTGAATCAAAAAGCAGCTAAGCCATCTTTTCTTAGGGGGATGGTAATCGAGCCTCTGTTCCTCCTCAATGAGCTTTAATAGGTAAACAATCTATCATGGAAGTTAAAGAAGGATCAGCTTGTGGTGGCTGCACAGTATGTGGCATTTTAACACAACAAGAACAACATAACACAGCAGTTTGGAGGTGAAGAAGAATGGAAACACCTTCATGACCAAACTTCACCACTGGAGTATGAAACAGCTAGACATGTTTCCATGAAACTTCAAAATTAGCTATATTAATGTTTTTCAGTATTCCTATAAATGTGAAGGCATCTGCAGCAGATTGTTACCAAACCAATAACCGCAGCGTCTCATGGGATATCCATCTCTCTCAACAAGCTCAAGAATGAGAGCTGAAAGCATTTTCAAAATGGGATGCTACACCACTCCAAATTAAAAGATGTACTTGTTTCAAACAGCAAAAGCTGAAATTTTTTATTTCGAAATGGTTTTCAAAAATCATCAAGAAGCTACACCTCCAAGTAAGATGTTCCCAATGAATGTCATTACCAAAAAGGAAGTCCCAATAAAAAAGCGATTTAGGGATGGTCATGCTTAAAATGTTCCGGTCAATATTTTTCCACGTTATGAGCTGGCCATTGATGTTCAGGACTCAGGAGTATTTTTTTCTATAATTAAATATTATGTATATATGGTATGATGTCCCCCCCCAAATTTGGCACCCTCTGTTGTGCCATACTTTCTATGCTATGAATGTATGACATGTATGTGTGGCCTTCGTTTCTTAAATGGCTATCAAGAATACAACGTTTCTTTGAGCTATCAAATAGCTAGAAACCATAAAAACTTCATACATATAAACAGCATAATCGAATGCCAATATTTAATATATCCATAAATCATACATGAGAAGATGCAGATATACTCGGACCAATAAATCGACCTTAATGGACACAACTACTAGATTAGAGGATATTTTCAAATTTTAATCAGGAAAAGGTAGAAATTAGATGTGACTAAGTGTTATCTAGAAATTAAATATAGAACCATCCAACTTAGAGGGCCTAATATCATAACCAAATTATATAAGAACATGTCTAACAATATATCATGTGCATTGTGCAGATCAGATGACTCATTATAATTAAGATAACTAGAACAAAGAACCTTATTGAACTAATCAAAGAAGGGAAAAATAAAGAAACCACATAAATACCAAAATAATTCACAGACACATCAAAAGTCAGTCAATTAGCTTTTCAGGAACAGCATCAATGACTTAAAAGAAGCTCAACACTAATATAAGTCAAAGCATGTAACCTTGTATCTTAAGCCAGCTGCAATCTCCCATTCCAGAACAGACTTATTATAGATCCTTACATGTGACAAAAGACAAGGTTCCTGAAAGTGAACATCAAAGATCAAAATGAGTATAACTGGAGAGCAAGTGAGAGAGAGAGAGAGAGAGAGAACACTCCTTGCCAGATTCTGACAATTATCTATATCATGTACATTTCCTCATTCAAAAAAGAAAGTCAAGCTTTTGTATTGATACAATGTCTCCGTTTCCATGATTTGTTCAAACTTGTGGAAACCTTTTCTGTTCTCATTTCTTGCTGGACCCTCACATGATACCAAAATGTGAGAAACAAAAAATGAATTCAGTTGCATTGTAAGAACTAGTTGAAGTGGGGAAAAGATTAATTGGTCTCTTGAAGGAGGCGATGGAAGCCTGTCTTTTATTTGCAAGGTGTAGGAGCTAAAATAGAAAGCCCCATTCTTGTTTTTTTTCTTCAAATAAATAAGTCAACAGTTTGGTAAGGGCAGGGGGGAGGGGCCAACCCATATATATATAACAAGCATGAAAGAACCAACTACTGTAGAAAAACTGTATCAAATGACTTGCCAATGCAAGACCAACATAAAGTGTGGAGAGCCATCTATCCTTCACAACACTTTGGGGGCTTTTCATTCTCAAATCCCTTCTACCCCAAATGAACCAAATATGGACGACGGAATTGTAACCAAAGTATTTTTTCCTTCTTTGGAATCCAGTAAAACAGAAGAAGCTTGAAGTATTTTCCTAACACAGAACCAGCCAACACCCAATCGAACCGCATGAGTGCTAGGGATGAGTGTTCCATAGTGTGCAGACGCCCAAAAAGAAGATGATTCACAGTCTCAGCATCCCCTCTGCAGAGACAAGACCTTCTAGCAAGCACCAAACCCCACTTTTGTTAAATTAAAGAAGTGAGAATCTCCTTCCAAGCACATTCCCCCTTTAAAAAAAAAAAAACACCCACTCTAGCAAGCACCTGAGATTTCAGTAGATTTTCCAAGAGAATCAAATACAGGATCTGTAAGTGCTAATAGCGCGAGACCTTCATGACCAGGTTTCACTGAAATCATACCATTTGGGTTGTGTCGCCACATTGCCCTATCTCTAAGCTCAGAGCACAACTGAGAACTATGCGCTTAATCAAAGAAGTCAAATAAGTGTTCCAATGCCCGATCTTTTGCAGATTTTAAGAACTATACATACCATTTATCCTTCCAAAAGTAGGTTGATTCCCCATGCTGTCAGACACAAAATAGTCCGAATTCCTGCCTATCCAATTCCAAAGGCTAGTTCCAGCGCTACTGCTTAGTAGATATAATCATTATGGGAAGTACCACACTGGGCAGCTGTTATAGTCCATAAGAAACTGCCCCCCTCTAACATGAGGCGCCTCTGCCATCTGCAAAAGAGAGCTCTCTGAAAAATTGTAAGAGTCTTCCCTTATTGCACATCTGTCAGGCACTTCACCAGGTTATATTCGACGAACTCTCCCCATAAAATCTTAACGGAACGCTTTCCAGTCTTCTTGTTCCAAAGCGAGGAATAACCGAGTGACTTACAATCAATAAAAGATTTGAAAAAGTACTCCTAACGAGTGCCACGCTACCAGCCTTTGATAAATACCGGTGTATCTAAAGAGTTAGCTTTGAGAATTCTCCAGCTCTGCCATTTGTTCTTTTTTGTTTTTTGATATCCAGGATCCACGCCCGCCGTCGCGCGTCGACCGAGGGCCAACCAATGACTATCCGAGGAGGCTAGCCCGCACCCCCAGCAGGGCCCCCACTTAAGTCGAAAGCGTTGGGAGGGTTTAAACCCTTCACCCTAACTTCCCCCTAAAAAAAAAAAAAAAAAAAACCAAAAAAAAACCCCAACCCCCTGGGGTCATTTCCAAAACCAGAGAATAGCCACGAAACTAAATAGACGAGGATCCAAACAAACAGCCCGAAAGATCAGCAATGCGAAATTCACCAAATTCATGTATCTCGCCCCCATTTGCTAGCAGCTGCTCGGCATTATCTTACTACCATTTGCCATATTCACTAAAATTGTTGATGTAAAATTCCCACGTGTCGTCCGCAAAGTCGATATTTTTTTGCCAAAGGTCTTAGCTTTCCCCCGCCCAAGTTCAAATTCCGGGTCCGCCACCGGCAACAACACGAGACGGCGCGCATTCTCGGCAGAAAAGCAGGAAGGTGTAAAATGCATATCTAGTAGAGAGAGAGAGAGAGAGAGAGAGAGAGAGAGAGAGTACATCGAGTTCGAGTAAGATCCACTCCTTAGTGTTGGTGCCGGTGGACCAGTGAGTGCGGAGGTCCGGGTCGAGTAAATGGACCGCCTTCTGCGACGGCGATTCCCTCGAAGTTGCCTTCACTTTGTACCCCAGCGGCTTCACTCTCGGCTCCAATTCCACCTCCATCTCTCTCGCTCTCGCTCTAGCTCTCAACCTGAAATTGAGGAATTAGGTCTTACAACGAGGACGAGGATGAGGGATTTGGACGAAGTTGGACTGTCTTCTTCGCTGGAACCTCCGATGATAGTTAATTAGCTCTTCTGCTCCGTCGACAGTTTGACGTGGCCTAGTCAAAGCAACGAAGCAGCTCAGGCTTTCAGCCCGTGCACGGAGCAGTTCTTCGGCTTCGGTTTGGTGGAATTACCGAAAGGTCCATCGTAGTTTTGCCCTTTTAACAATTTTAAGTCACGCCACCTGTACTTGAGAATCTATCGAGGATTCCTCCACCAAATTGACGGACGTGGAGGCTTTTTTGGCCGAAGCAAGCATTTTCAAAGATTATTACCCAAATGCAAGTCCTACTCTGTGGTGATTTTCAGCATTTCCGAAATGCTAAACGATAATTTTCCTTTTAACTTTGCCCTAGAGAAACAATTCTAAATTCCAGTTTCGCCTCCACCATTTTCATCATGCAAGCTCGGCCGGCGAGCTCCGCTCAGTCGTGCGACCTCCCGGGCGGCCCGCTCGAGTTGTGGCCTTCACGCGAGGTTGAGCCGGGATTTCCTTTTTATAAATTTATATTTTAATAATAATAGGTTCGATTGGATGCAAAAGTGTTCACCCAATCATTATTTGCACTTCAAAACCCTTTAGCATAGAATCCTTTATATTTTCGTAAGGACATTTCTAAAAACTCTCCCAAACATAGGTAATCGCTTCTCATTTTTAATACTAAGTTCTCATTTGAAGTGTGACCATTTGAGTATCAATTTTTTTGTCGCAATACCACTACTTGGAAACATTTTAAAATAGAAGTATGCCAAATTTTGTGTGGTTGGTAACTTTTCAATTTTTAGTAATTTTCATGCATAATTGGTAATTTCTTGACCCACACGAGTGACTCCAAAGTATCTTAATATCAGCAACTTCACGATTGAAAGTAAAGATTATAAGGACGTACATAAGTAATGGGATACAAAAAACCATGGATGAAAATCGATATTGTGTTTAAATCTATCAAGCCATTTATACAATTAAAAGTTTCGGAAACAAGATGAGATGACGTAGGGTGTATACTCTTTCTCAAAATTCAAAATTGACTCTTTACTCTCTTTTTTTAGTTCAAAATGGCCCATATCTTCTCGAAAGAAGTCAACTTAGATTATCCTTCCATTCAAATGACTCCTTAGAGTTGCGAGTTGGATGCATTTGTCATGGGCCGATAGATCTTGATCACGGAATTAACTAGTGCGGCGCTTGGTAAGTCACGCCAAGCCGCCTTCCCCATATAGTTGTTCCATAGAATACTTAAGAGAATAGTTTCATGTGTTGGATCGTACTACACCCGACTTACCTCGGGGATTCTTCGTATCGAGCGATAGTAGACTACATTAGGCATCACAACCTGGTTTCACCGCCATGGCCTCATCGGGAGAGCGGCGTCGCCCTCGACCGGTTTGTACACGGGAGGCCGACCCGCCTTTAGAGCTCCTCTTGGATATATTACATTCAACATAAAACTCCTAGTACAAACTCGTCCTAACACCACTCTCGGGGACCTAGTTGTCTTTTTCCCTCTACTACGCTCACTCCCCATGATGATACCCCAAGCTCCATATACAAGAAACCCGAGTATGGAGAGAACTCGTCCACTTGGGACACGGAACTCCTGGCCCGTGTCATTCTCCCCCACTCAATTTGCAAACGCCATCATTACGAGTTGTTCTATCGCTTCCCTACATTCTTCCCAACCATCAACGCCACGCCGTCGGGACTTATATGAATGGCGGATGCTCGCCCAACAAAACAACAACACTCCACTAGCAGCTTCCCTCTATTAAAGCCGTTCGTGAATCTCCAATCATTTGTACCCTCTCGACAAGTGTGGCACCTCTCGCTAACCGCACACCTTCGGTAGCACCTTCTTTCGCCTACTAGGCATCTCTTGACCTCGGTAGGCCAATGGAGGTTCCTCCTTGAAGAAATGTGGTAGCGGACCCATCTTAAGATTCACCGAATGAATCCAAGAATGTTATCCCATTTCAGTAAGCAATTCGGTTCCTTCCTATGCCCCCATTGACATCCCCGAAGTTAAACGAGAGCCGCACTTTGTCCGAGCCCTTTTGGCCCCAAGGTGATCACTTTCCGCCCTCAAAAGATCGGGAAGACCACGGGAACTCCCCAAATCACCCACCTACCGAAAGGATCCTCGCTCCGATACCATTTGTCAATGGCCGATAGATCTCGGTCATGGAATTAGCCCGTGCACTGTTTGGCAAGCCACGCCAAGTCAACCTTCCCTCATACGGTGTTCCATAGAACACTTAGGCGAATAGCTTTTCCGTGTTGGATCGTATCATAAGCTTAGCTCGAGTATCCTTCCTATCGAGCGATAGTAGGCTACATTAGGCATCACAACTAGTTTCGATCCGCCATAGCCTCATTAGGAGAATGGTATCGGCCCTCGACCAATTCGTGCATAAGGGAAGCCAAACCCGCCTTTAGAGCTCCTCCTAGATATATTCCATTCAACCTAGAACTTCTAGTACAAATCCGTCCTAACACCACTCCCAATGACCTATTTATCTTTTCCCCTCTACTACGCTCAATCCCCATGATGATACCCCAAGTTCCACGTACAAGGGACTCGAGTACGGAGAGAACTCGTTTACTTGGGACACGAAACTCCCGGCCCATGTTATTTGTCACGAGCCGATAGATCTCGGCCACGGAATCAGCGGGTGTGGCGCTTGGCAAGCCACTCCAATCTAGCCTTCCCGTATTGGATCATACCACACACGCCTTAGCTCGAGTATCCTTCGTATCGAGTGATAGTAGACTACATTCGGCATCACAACCGATTTCGACCGCCTTGCCCCGATCGGGAGAGTGGCATCAGCCCCGATCGGGTTGTACAAGGGAGGTCAAACCCGCCTTTAGAGCTCCTCTTAGATATATTTCATTCAACCTAGAACTCCTAGTACAAACTCGTCCTAATACCACTCTTAGGGACCTAGTTGTCTTTCCCCCTCTACTACGCTCACTCCCCATGATAATACCCCAAGCTTCACATACAAGAGACCCGAGTATGGAGAAAACTCGTCCACCGGGATACCGAGAACTCCCGGCCCGTGTTATTCTTCCCCACTCAATTCGCAAACGCCCTAGTTATGGGTTGTTCTGTCACTTCCCGCATCCTTCCCAACCATCAACGCCACGCCGTCGAAACTTATATGAGCGTCCCAACAAAACAACAACACTCCACTAGCAGCTTCCCCCAATTAAAGCTATTTGCAAATTTCCAATCACTTGTACCCTCTCGATAAGTGTGGCATCCCTCGCCAACCGCACACTATCGACAAGACCTTCTTTCGCCTACTAGGCTTCTTTTGACCTCAGCAGACCAATGGAGGTTCCCGTTTGAAGAAATGTGGTAGCGGACCCATCTTAAGATTCGTTGAATCAATCCAAGAACGTTATCCCATTTCGGTAAGCAATTCGGTTCCTTCCTATGCCCCCTTTGACATCCTCGAAGTTAAACGAGAGCCGCACTTTGTCCGAGCCTCTTTTGGCCCCGGCGATCACTCTCCACCCTCGGAGGACCGAGAAGACCATAGGAACTCCCCGAATCACCCACCTCTTTGAATGGATCCTTCTTTGATACCATTTGTTAAGGGCCAACGGATCTTGGTCATGGAATTAGCCCGTGCGCCGTTTGGCATGCCACGCTAAGTTAGCCTTCCCTCATACGGTTGTTCAATAGAATACTTAGGCGAATAACTTTCCCGTATTGGATCGTACCACACCCAAGCTTAGCTCAAGTATCCTTCGTATCGAACAATAGTAGACTATATTAGGCATCACAACTAGTTTCGGCCTGCCAAGGCCTCATCGAGAGAGCAACATCAACCCCCGACCGGCCGGTTTGTACGGGAGGCCAAACCCGCCTTTAGAGCTCCTCTTGGATATATTCCATTCAACCTAGAACTCCTAGTATAAACCCGTCCTAACACCACTCTCGGGGACCCAGGTTGTCTTTTCCCCCTCTATTACGCTCACTCCCCATGATGATACCCCAAGCTCTACGTACAAGGGATACGAGTACGGAGAGAACTCATCCACCTGGGACACATAACTCTCGGCCCGTATCACTTGGATGCTGAATTGAAAGTTGGATTACATGGGTCGTACTATGATTTGCTAAATTTCTTATTTGTTGACACATCAACCAAAATAAATCGTAAAAAAAAAAAATTGAGAGAGCCAGCAAGGGTCATAACAACCAATGGTGGGTCACCGCCTAAAGCATCAAAGACGATCGCTATCTTAGCGACAGTTGCCATCATCTGAGACGTGCGACCAACTCTCGGTGATCACCTTAGGAGGATCGCCATTGGTTACCTCTTACATGTCTAATCTTGGATTTGTGATAGAGGAGAGAGTGGCGATGGAAACCAATAGCTCAAGAAGTGGCGGTGATGACACATGAGGTGACAGACATTGCTCTAAGACGACATCGATAACTCGAGGGGCGACGACATGCATGAGGCTTCCTCTAGCTTTTAGATCGGAATTTTCTTTTCTAAGAGGAGGGGGAGGAGAGGGGATGGCGGCCGCTACGTGACGGTAGCCATCTCATGGGGTCTCGCCTCATGAGGCGAGACCATGGCCTTGGGTTGCGGCGCCATTGGCGACTACTCCCGATGGTCACCATGTGGTCGCTCGTGTCATGCGAGTCTCGCAAGGCAACCCCGACCACCGCATCATTTGAGCTTTGGAGCCATCGCCACCGTGTGTGTCCCATGTCAGCAAATTTTGACACCGCCAAGTATGCATGAGCAAAAATCCGCCGCTGGATTTTTCCAAGGATCAACAATGAGCAATTTGAAAAAAAAAAAAAAGATACATAGATCATTTTGAAAAAAGAGTAGAGCGCTGATTCTGAATTTCCGATACATTACTTGCATTATTTCAATTACATTACGAGGCGATCTCAATATAGCATAAACAAGACAAAGATAAATATCCTCTTCTGCTTCTTTGCTCCGTAAGAAATTCCACGGTCTACCCCGCATGATGCTTCTCTCCATGCCTCGACAAATATCAACGGTCGATAACAACCTCGTTTCATAAATCAACGATTAAGATTGGTTGAGATATCAAGAGAAGTGCTGTGGGAGGCCGTGAGGTACCTAATCCATTTCGTTTCATTCTAAACAATGGGGCTGACCTTAATTAACTACGTAACCATTTATGTGAGCATTCGGTTCACAATGACGCTTGACTTTTTACCATAAACGATGGGATAAAAAGCCGTGAAATACATTCACTTGAGGAGCGTCCGTATCGCGGAAAATAAATAATTTGAAAAATTTTTTCAAAAAGCGATCGCTTATATAATTTATAAAAATAAATGAATAAGAAAAACATTTCATTTTATTGCTGATAACAAATATATTTTCATTTGATTAATTATTTTTAGTGAATAAGTGATCAGTTTTTGAAAAATATTTTCCAAATTCATTATTTTTCGCAAAATGGACTCATGTTAGAGGACTATACTAATCAAAGGGGCTAGGACTTCAAAGACTAGTGTCAATTTATGTCAGCTTTATGGAAAGATAACTTTACTTGTTACATTCTCTCCTCAAAGGGGAGTATGCAATGATGTAAAAGGATTCTCTTGTCAAGGAACACAGTCGATACGGTTGTTAGACTATCTTAATCATGGGATAATTATTTAATCGGTCTTAAACTTATTGTATGAAAGTCAATTCAGTCCTAAACTTTTCAATTTTGCCCTCGGTGAATGTTTTAGTAGAAAATATAATTTCTTGGAATTGAGGTTTATTTGTTTTTACATAAGTGCAATGATTTCCTATAAGTCTTTCCAATGGATGCAAATCAACGACGTGACGGTCTAGTTAGTGTCGGGTATCCTATATGACACGACCAGCTCTAACATGAAACAATTTTTGCAATTTTTTATTCTTTAATATTTTTCTTTTTCCTTTTTCTTTTTTCAATTGCGATCGGCGGGGTTACAGGGGCCGGGACGGCCACGAGTGAGAGCGTCAACCCTTGCCAAGATCTAGGCAAGGGCCGCGAGCCCATTGTTGGCCGAGTTGGGGATCGTCGTGCCCAACATCTCCGCTTGCCAAGAAAGAAAAAATAAAGGAAAAAAAGAAATATTCCCAAATTTTTATTTAAAAAATGTAAAAATCGTCCACATTAGCTTGGCACAAGCCTCTATAAGTTAGCGATTTCCCGTCAAAATTAGCCGGAATGACTACATTGGAAAATCGTCATAGTTTTAAGACTAAACTAGCAAAATTGAAAAGTTTATATTGAATTGGTCCCCAAAAAATAGATTTACAACTTTTTGGATCGGTTGTATTCTTCTCTTTTGATGGGAAAATTTGAAATGGGGCCAGATTCTAACCTTGGATATGGGAATGAGCCAGTTTCAAGTGTACTCCTATAAGACACTTAGATTCAAACTTGCAAGAAGTCTTGAAGGAAAACATGTTTATGGACGAGTCTTGAAAATTATACAAAGTCAAAGATTTATGTGGGGATGAGAAGTCTCGTTCGTGGCGACACATGAAATTGTCTCGTATTTTTTGAGCGATCCTGGTGGGAGATTTTACATGAATCAATGTGTGCTTGAGCACCAAAGTGCTTCGCATGTCAAGATAAGTGAAATTGCTCGTGTTACAATGGATTATCCTCGAAGTCCCAGTTCGACAATACTTAAACATCATGGTGTGAGTGTTTTAGCAAAGACTCAAGATTGGGTTCTATCTTGGGAACGAGGGTTTTGTCCAAAGGAAAGACTTGGGGATGACTCCATTTGGAATCATCGTAAGCTTAGTGCGAAAAAAGACATATGGGGCATAAATGCCAACTAGGTTTCTTTGACTTCTTTTGAAGTATGGCAGATAAATCCAAGGGGGACTAGACTGGAAATCAGCGTTAATTAAGATCACATGAAGCAATGCTACTTTCATTTGTACTGCCCCATAGGGCCAAGAGGGCAATATTGCTTTGCATTTGTAGTAATGGTTGGGAGACATTAGTTGGTCGAGTTTATTATTATTTTTTTAAAGTTAGAAATATGTACAAGATTCTAGATATCTTTAACATCCGAGATGTTGCCTTTAGGTGACCAGATGCAAGTTGTTTTTACGGCCTAGGAGCAGTTTTACAGAAACTAAACGTTTTCAAGTTGCAATGATTGTTGTCCAAGTGAAAGCATGTTGGAACTCTCATAAGGTGGGCTGACATCAATCACATGATGTTTTAGTTTGTGAAAAACGTAATGTTATGTAATGAAATAAAATCTAAGGGACAATGCCAGATTGCTCAAATATGCTTGCGTGATTAAATTAATTATATTGAGCTTAGGGTATCTCGGGTCGGGTAATAAAACGTGGTTACACAGTTTATGTAGAGGATTTGAACATAACCTGTGATGGATGGGTCTGCTAGCATTTAATTGATTGCTGTGTACATCTTCATGTTGACGAGATCAAGGCTTCTCGGCACACAATTTTTTAGCAAATCGAATCGGGTCAATTGAAATATCGAGTGCTTGCTCTTCATTTCCTACCGATAGAGACGATAGACAAGTATGATTAATTGAATGCTCATTCTTTCAATCGCTAATAGATGTGGACAGAAAACAGGATGTAGAAAGAATCTGTTCCACTTTCAAACGCGTGATACTATCAGACCGATAATCCAAATGCGTACGATGTGAAAGGGATAGAAAACAGAAGCCTTTAAAGTCCGACGCCATTGGTGGAAAGTCCACCTTGCTCTGCCCGAATCGCTTCTTTCCAAATCAAGCGTGGGAAACTATGGGGCACGATCAGCATAAGGCTGACGCTGACCACAACGAAGGCCAACGAGTATGCTGCTTGTTGACCCATGAAACGATTAGCAATAATGCCTGTTCAGGAATAGAAGCGCTACGCACGCATTCTGATTGTGCAGATGAATCTGTCTAGCGCATCGTCTATTTAAAGAAGAGATAACTTTGAGTCTCTCATCTCGTCAAGCAAATCCTTAGAGGGCAACTCTCTCGACCACCTCCTTAACGCAGTGCTCGATCGATTTGAGCAATCAACCGCAATGCCTAGGCACTCTTTGGCCATCGTTCTCATTGCCCTCGTCTGCCTCTTGTGCTCCAACAAGAATGCAGGTGCCAATATGCAACTCTCTCGACCACCTCCTTATTGCAGCACTCGATCGATCGGCGCTTTGCAGGTACGATGTCTTTGCCCACTGGTCTGCAGCATCAGTAGGAGAGAGCATTTTAAAGTGTGATAACGCTTCAAGTGGTTCAATTTCTCTTTTGGTCTCCAATAAGGGTTAATGGGCGAAATTAAGCTTACGCGAAGTTCACCTGTATAGGATTCTCATCAATCTTCTGCAACACTTGAGCCTGTCGCTGGAGTCAGCAACAACGACGCCATTCTCTCTCATTCTGACATAAAAGAATTCATCCCAGGTAATTGTGTAGTTTCGAGATTCAAATACAATGACTTCCTCAACCTAAAAACACAAGCTAACCAGATTAACTGATGAATCATCTTAAGCAAAATACACTTGGGTATTGGATTGCTTGGAAGAAAGATTTGATCATCATCCGGGAACCTTCTTTTATAACGTACTGTTTGTATATGTAATAATTAGATAAGTGGCAACGAGAAAGTAGCTTAATTCTCATTGAGGGGACAAAAAATAAATCCAGTTAGCCGTGCAAAGCTACAACAAATTTAGAAGCTTGGGCCTAACTCTCCAAAATCTCGCTGTTGGTTCAGTCCGCAAGAGGCCAAGTTGACCGCGCTCGATGCATCAAATGACCGACGTTGGTGCATTGCGAAGCCTTCAAGTGATGCCGATCAGCTCCAGCGCAACATAAACTCTGCTTGCAGGGATTCGAAGTATGCTGTGTCTTGCCACGCCACAGAACAGGGGGGAGTCTGTTATACACCAGGAAACAAGGTCTCAGAAGCATCATACGACATGAACCTCTACTACCAAAAGCTCCAAGGCGCACCCGGTGCTTGCTACTTCAACAACAGCGGCTTAGTAATTTCTCAGGATCCATGTAAGCAGCATCTTCTCCGGCATTCCACCTCCTTTATGCTCAAACTTTTCTATTCAGATCATATATACTTAAATGTCTTAATTACTCATAAGGTGTCTATTTTTTTCCCCTCATGCAGCTTGGGGATCATGCAACTATCAAGCCAATTAGATGACCGCATCGCCGCAGGAGCTTGGAAGCACAAATGAATAAAACAGAAGCAGCTGATGATATTTGCTCCGGAGCTTTTCACTCTATTTTACCTCTTTGTAGTCGAAAGTATGGTCAAATCAGTCATGAAATGAACTTCAATTCTCAGTATACAAGAGTACAATCCAAATAAACATCTAGTCCACGAGTCTCTAAGAGTGCAGTATTCTCACCAAGATATGTTTTGTAAAACTCTGGAGCATCATGACTTTCAAATTGCCAACGCTCGCAGAGAACTAAGCCAATCTTTGCGTTTCTTTTGTTTCATGCACTTCACATTGAAGCCACTTTGGCCCGATGGTCAAGTCACGATTCTGTTCTGTGTTGTAATAGACGTAGCAGACATAAAGATCAATGACTGCGATTAGAAGCAGATAATCAATGATGCATATCACACCAAGAAACTTAGACAGCAAATATGATAGCTCATGACAGCTCATGACATAGCAATAGGTGAGACCTGAGAGGGTCATTCTGAAAACCATGGACAAATGAGTCTTCAAGGTAATCTAACGAACGGGAATTAGCTTCAGGAATGGTAGTAATTACTGTCCTAAGATTCAGGTAAATGCTGTTGCACGTTTGAAGGTTTTCTCATCAACCAAGAGACTCGTTGTTCTTCCTGTTCCTAACCGGAGAAATGGTTTTAGCTCCTAGCACCGAATTATATCCTAGAAAACACTGCTCAAACGTGAGATCTTTTTAGCCCAGTTCTTAAATGAAATTTTTGGAAATTAAACTTCAAGATGGACTTTAGTATAAAAGAGATTTTTGAGAATCAAACTCTTAATTTATATTAATTATCAAACCAATCTCATTCAAGTTGAAACCGAAAATTCATAAGGGAATAAGCCTTTAATTTGCATATCATATAGTTTAATTGTCATGCATATTTGTTGTGTTCATCGTACATGTTCGCATGTCATATAGGATAGTACACATGCTTGCATGTCTTCTAAGTTAGATTTCATATCACATGTCATCAAGTTATATTTTTTTCTTGTGTGCGCATCAAAGCTCAGTTTTTTTTTAAAGTCATCGTTATTCATGTCATATTCGCATTCATATAGTGGCATCCATGCATTGCATTCATATAATCAAGAAAACTCAGACAACATAATTGCATCTTGATTTGCAAAGTAGAATAAACTGAATTTGTCAATTCAGGAAATTTTCATAAGAATAATGCTGAAAGGGTGTTAATTGAAAAATTAACATAATCAAGTTCTCAAACTCAAATCTTTGGCTCGCAAAAAATAAAGTATTCTCCCATATTTTATTTAGGTATCTAATTTACCTACCAAAAAAAGATTATTGGCGGCTCCGAAATTAAAAATCTTTTGATTAAAATTATGTGAGCCTAAGTTGCGAACTGGTAGAGCTTGGGAGAGCTTGAACTAGGTTAGTTAATTCATTTAATTAATTTGTTAATCCTTTAACTTTGGATTTTTCTAAATTTTAGGTCGTGACAGAGATTGTGAACTCTCTTCCTCAAATTTCATAAATTCCTTAGAATTGTCGGTTTTTGGAAGAAAGGTCCTTGAGTTGTTTGCTACTATCATTCGTGATCGCTACTTTCATTAGTAATAGCAACCGGTTTCTCAACTTGAAGTGCTAAATCAAGATCCGAACACCTAAGTGAAATTGAACTTGTTCACTCGATCGAGAGAAATTCATTCCATTGAACGATGGAATGGACGAGTGTGCGAATGAAGAGAAAGCAGTACATATACTATAAGTATGCAAGAAAATACTCATATATTAACGCTTTATGAATATCGCATAATCGGTTTCAAATTAAATAATACATGTATATCATAATGCTCCTTTGGGAGATCCTATGATACACGAACAAAAAAAAAAATCATAATGATGCTAATAACTTATATTTGGCAATTACTAATATAGCTCATTATAATTTATTTGCTATCTTTAGATATACAAACAAATTTAATAAGACATATGATTTACCAACCATTAGGTTCAAGAATTATAAGAAATTGATTATCCTTTGGGTTAATTTTAAGTTTTTATAATAAATGAACTTCAATATGCCCATGACATCAAGAAGGATATGTAACATATCATTTTTTGTCATAGCATAAATAAATCATGGGTAATTAAATAAAACATTATGATATTTAAAAAAATCAATATATATCTTAAGGTTCAGCCACTTTGGGTGACTAACGAACCATCGATAATGGAATTTTAATATTATAAAACACAATAATTATTTCATAATTTGATCAATAAATGAATGGGGCAAAGTTGTAAATTCATGCACCCAAGGGCAAAATGGTAAATTGACAACAACAGGAAAAACAGTAAATTAATTTGGCCAAGGGCAGAATTGTAACTTGACTAGCGAGGGCAAAACAGTAATTTAGCCACAAAAGGGCAAAATATGGTGAAGCTGTAATTTTCACAAAATGACAAAACAAGCACAAAACCGTAACTTTCACAAAAAGACAAAATATGGAAAAAGGAAAAATAGTGCCAAATCGTAAATAGGCGAGAGAGCGCAAAGCTATAATTACGGAGAGAGCATGGGCAGACACATGTTGTACTTCATCTTCTTCCTGTCACGCCCCGACTCTCGAGCACGCAACATCCCCATCAAAACGCCTCAAGTTTTGAAGGATAACGTCTCATGTACGTTGTCGACACATTCATTTTATATTTTACTACGCAAGCGGAAACGTACAACTCCCGAACAAGATTTCAAGCAAGGATAGAAATGCGGGAAAGCAAAGACATTCATACAACCAAAAGATATTTTCATTTGATTCTAAGAATAAATGATTTTTAATCCTACAGAGCTACCAATAGATATGTACAACCCCACATTTCGAGGCGACTCTCGAAGACCGTAAAAAGATACACTGGTCGGGCGGAGTTAAACTCTCATTTACTCCAAAAAGAGTGGCTACGCAACCCTTGTCCTCAAGCATCAACAAGGCTCTAAAAAAGGAATCACCATACGCCTAGGACCAAGAGTCCCGGCCGGAAGAAGGTATGGCCATGGAGGGCTCGGACTTCATGTTAGACTCGGGGTCCACTACCTCCCGTCCGTTGTATCCAAGTCTATCGGATCCCAAGCGGAGACATGAGGGGTCGGGTTAGGTGGCCCCTCAAATCCACGAAGCGAGCCAAATAGTTGCTCCCCGTCACGAAAGGACCAGGCTTTAAAGAGGTGCACCACTAAGTGCGAAAACCCCTCATCCACCCGTGATTGTCATGACTTGATGCTCCTAGACATGCTTCGTGCCCACGATCGGATGGTGGATAATATAAAAAACCGATCGATAGATCGAACATGTCTCTCCATTACCATGGACCTAAAAATATTAAACAACGGGATGAAAATAATTTTAGTGAGTCAACGCCTAAGCTCGGCTAGAGTGTTGATTCACTCAAAGCATCCTACCAACCAATCATAGAATCACAATATATATATCAATCACATGCAAGCTTACCGGCCTTCACCCATACATAATGCGATGCTCGACTTGGCCCAACAAATACATCGACAATCAACTCGGCAATGCATCACATTAACTTGCATGCATAGGACACTACATGAAGTCCATTTATTAACGGATGATCCACGCGATTGGCATGGTCGGTGCACACGACTAGTGTGGTCTAACACTAGGGTGGCGGTGTCTTCCGGCGGCCCGAAAGCCATGTATCCGGCTAACCGACACGGCACGACAAACGGGCATTTCTATAAAGAACATCGGTCTATCACAAGTTACGATTGGCATCCGACAATCCATGTGATCCGTACAACCGATATGAGCACGGATTGACGTACATCTAACAAGTCGTGTGATTCCGTAAGACCGGCATGGTACGAACTTGTCGGGAATCTCATCACAATTTCATCATATGACCACTCCAGGCACATCATACAACCAATCGGTTTTCATCTTTGCTTTTAGCCGGATGCTCATGCAGACGTGCTCAAAGACTCGGTCTAAGGTCATTTTCATGCTAAGACATGCAAATTTGATTCTACACGTGATCATATAAATGCATGACTTCAACCACAAGATATTGCATCCGACACGGGGTGACTGACACCCATAATCTCACGCACAACATCTAGTAATCAATGCAAAGTATCCGGACTTACAATCCATTACCACGATTAATGAAACACACATAATTATTCCAATGGTAAAATTAATCCCAATTTCATTAGACTCTTAGTCGTCCACTCGCCTCTAGCCTATTGCTCACTTGCGATCAAGTAGCGACAATCATGCAATCAATCAATCCAGCCTAATATCAACTAGTCACGTACAACCTAGCTAATTAGACTAACTTAATTAATTGTGGAAATTTAACCTAAACCGAGTTTCTAACTAAAACTGACCATAATTGACATACCTAAACACCCTATTAAACTAATTACACTAATTAACCAGCCCTAAGAGCAATTAGATTCCTAACTAAAGGATTAGGGGCTAATTCACACTAACGACGATAGCGGCGAAATGGGCGGCTCGAGCCGGCCGCGGCGAGGCTCGCGAGCAAAGAACCGCCGGCTACGATGGTCCCGGCGCTATCGAGTCCAACGGGCACGAGACGACGAAGATTCGGCTCACGGAAACCAGTGGCGCTCGGGACGATGAGCAAGGGGGGTCGGCGGTCTCGGGCTTCTCGAGGCATACTAGTGGCTCCTCGGGTCGATGGCAAGGGCCGGCGGTGGCTCGAGTCTCCGGTGGGCTCACGGGGTTAGCGTGGTGACGACAAACATGGGACGGCGAGGTGGCAGAGGGTGGTTGGAGGAGTCGGGTTGGGGGTTGGCGTCGACGTCCTTAGGAGCTCGGGCATCGGTGGTGTCTTCCGGGTGGAATTGGGGCTTAAGGAGCTCCAAGTTGTCGATGGTGGGCTGGAAAGCAGCAGCAATGTGGCGCCGAGGTGGTAGAGGTGAAAAGGCGGGGAAGCGAGGTCGACGGGGGTTACGAAATGCTTCATTGCTCAAGACGACGACGGAACGAGGCGGGGCTATGAGCGCGTCGATCGCGCGTGGGGGGAGGAGGAAGCGCAACAATAAGCAAAAACGGAGGAAGGGGAAGTTGAGCTTGCGGAGCTGGTTTGCGAGCGGGATTCCTCGAGCTGCTATGGGCGGTGGCTCGGATCGACGACCGACAATGGAATGGCGGTTGCAAGTGACCGATGGAGACAATGACGACGGAGGCTGTAGGAGCAGCGAGTAGCAAGGCGGAGAGGGGAGGGGGCGTCGGGTAGTTGTCCGAAAGGGGGAGGGTGAGCGAATGGGAGAGCGAGAGAGAGAGAGAGAGAGAGAGAGAAGAAAAACGGGGGGGAGGGGGAGGGGAGAGAGAGAGAGAGAGAAGGAAAAAGGAGACATAAGACTTGATGTGATGGTGGGGGGTTGGGGATTTGACTTGTGGAAGAGTGACATGACAAGTGTGGCCCCCAGTGGTCAACTCAAGTTTGAATATTTTTGGCTTTTGTGCATAAAAGCGAGGGCTCAACCGACGGAGAGTATTTTGGTCTTTTCATAGCTCGGGCTCGGTCGGGGTTAGGCTCGGCCGCACGGTTCTCGAAACTACTACGCGACGACCGAACTAATAAAGCCTAATCTGGGTTTTTTTTTCAATTTGATTTTTTAAAAAATATATTTACAAATATATTTTTTTTAAAAAAATATTTTCCATTTTTTGTCTCGACACTTGAAGTGTCGAGCGGGAGGTTTTTTAATTTTTTTTAATTTCATTTTTTAATTATTGATACAATATTTATTTTATTTATAATTTTTGTCTTGTGAAACTTATTTTTATAACATAATTAGCAATAATTAATGTAAAAATTTAGTAAGAACTATAATTAATAAATAATATTATAATTATGTAATTAATTAAAAATATGCATAAAATAAAATTGGTAAGATATATGAAAAAAAGAAATTGTCATAATATATAACAATTGGCAATCGCAATTACATATACTAATGATGTCTTTCTCCTATATGACCTCCCTTTCGCAGCAGGTTGTCTCCGTTGTTCAGGCGAGTCCTAATATTGTACCGACGGGGAAGACGAGGATTCGAATGAGTAGGATATGTATATGACGAAGGCATATATTGTGAAAATATGCTGTCGCTGACGCTACATTAGGAGGGTATTGAAAAAAGGAAAGAAATCGGATCCATATGTATGAGTAGAACCGATTGGAGTTTGTAATAGTGGATTGTTAGGAAATTCAAAACGGATCCCCCGTGAGATGGGGCCGGCAAACCGTGTGAAACCCGATTGGTCAAACCCCGGAGCAAACCCTCGAGTGAAATCGTCGTATGATATTCCAAAGGGTAGGGAACGACATCACCATCCTGGATGAGCTCGAGTAGTCCTCCTGGTCGGCTGAAGAATTTCGAGTGGGTCATTATCCTGTGGCCCAACGGGTGCTGTAGTTGCTAGTTGGGGCGGTGGCATCATTGTTAACCTTCTCTCCTCATTTCGAGTGTATAGCATTGCCCTAACTATATTCCCCATAGTTGCCCACGACTAACGAGATGATTGAAGTTATCTATGATATGTAAAATTTGCTCAACCCCATCATCTTTGGTAATGATATGAAAATTAAAAAAAATTATAAAATGACAATAAGTTATATTACTAAAAAATAATGAATGAATTAAATTAAAAGTGTTTGCACGAATCGTTACACCCATTGCGGCCTCTGAAATAGAAATCCATCTCCAGGTATGTCTACGGTACCACTCCATATATTCCGAATGATAATGAAATACCTCCGTTGCGTAATCACCATTGATCGTATAATCGATACGACGGTCCCACATATCAATCCACAATCTTTGCTTACCTACCTAATCCTTCTCAAATGGCCTTAATTCAATATCATGCAAGGCCGTATGATCACGCTGACAAGCGGTATTGGCTGCTGCACCAAACCGACGAAGTACTCGGTCCGGATAATGCCACTCAACTATCCAAGTAATAAATAAGTGGGACACGAGCCCTCTAAATGTCTTGTCCCTACCGGCGGTAATATGATAGAGCCTCCGGAATGTCATTGAGGTATGGCTATCAAATAATCTGGTATCGTAATAAAACATATCAATTACCTTCAAGAATTAATTTATAAGCTAATATTATATTAAACTCGTTAGTTGTTATCATTACTTCCGTCTTCCGATCCCATTCTATTGAATTGGTAGCGCAAATGGGGCAACGTATGTGTGGGGACCTCTATTGTCGAGTAGGCCTAGATTCCAGCTACATAAAAAAAAATTTCATATATTATACGCATTTGAAAGAATCAATGACTCACGAATTAAAAAAGCAATAGATCACATACCGATTATCGAGAGGTGCATCTTCTAAAGGATCACGGTCTGCTAGAGATGAGGAGATACATCTCGAAGCGCTCACATGCCCAAATCTATAATACATGCAGGGCACCCCCGATTTGATATTTTGATGGATCGGTTGTCTTCGCATAACTCCCGATACAACCACGCAAGCTCTTGAACTCCAACCTCTTGTGTAGGGTTGTTGAGGTTCACCAATGATGGAAGAAATAACAAACTAACCCGTGCCCCTAATTTATCCGCAAAAATACTTCCTCCAATCACTCGGAGAATGAATGCTCTAACATCCCGTACTATAATGACGTTATCAACATCCGGAGGAAGATCATCAAAATATTCTCTCAGCTAACCCTAAGTTTTTTTTACGTGCCATGCAAATTGGGTAGGTGAGCACCAAGTAAATCATCGCAAAGAGTGCTCCAATTGAAATCGGTGGGCCTAGTGACTCGCACGTCCATCGATAGGAACCCCTATGAGCACTACTATATCCTGAAGCGTGATCGTGCATTCATCTTCCGGCATATGGAATGTGTGGGTTTCGGGTCTCTATCGCTCGATTAGCGAAGTAATCAAGTGCCAATCTAGCTGAAAATATCCCATCATATAAACTCCGTAAAATCCCGAAACTTGAAGATACGGAAGTATACGCGGATCAAGCTCATCTACGTACACCATCGATCGCTAGCATCTAAGCAGTGTATTTTGATCCGGCTGCGAAATGTTATATGAACTGTTAGTAGCAATTTTGATATTGCTTTGTTACGAATGGTAGATGAATTGCTAAATTTCTCAATTACCCGAGCATTTCATACGGCCTGCGATCTATGTCGGGCTGCCGTGTAAGTAATGAATCATCCTAAGGTTCCGACTAAATGTGAGTCCTATGTGCCATATCTACAATTGTGATATTATCTCCATAATGAAATTGACATATCTAATGTAGATATGGAACGGATGAACGGAATAAATATATCGCAACCGTAATATTATAATATTACAACAAATTAATATATAAAAAAATGGTACACATTATTCGGAGGAACTTAATAAATATCGAACAATTTTGCATTATTCACAAAAAAAAATCATTACATCTAATTTATATAATTCACACAAGTTTGAAGATATGTGATCTATTCTTAGGTCGATCCGTGTGCACAAGTACTCCTGTTGTGCCCTGATTTTTCACATATCGCGCAATGGATACGGGAAGTGCTATTGCCCGGCGTCCTCCAGTCCATCTCATTACGTATCCGTGATGCACGGGGCCTTCCTTTTGTCCTAAAGCAGCTCAAATTTGGCACTAATGGCAACACGTCGAGTTCGGACTAGTACTCAATATGCCCCAACGGATAAAACATATACCGATAGCATTGAAGGGTTTTATCCAGGCGTGTACCACTCATCTAAGTACGGCTCGTAATCAATTCCATATGCTTGACATGCTTGCAATTACGTGGGAACATGAAATTTTAATTTCTTCGAATTTTCCACATGTACACATTCGCAAGTCTAAGCGCACTATCTATTTTTGGCTCCACGATCCTTCCTGGATCCGTCGTGTCCGATTTTAACTTCGAATATCTCTATATCGAATTGAAACATGTCACTCCGTACGTATTTGCACATTGGTTGTTTTTCTCGAGCGTCGACCTGCAAAATGTGTAAATGCATGTCCTTGGTCCTTTTGTATCCTGTACATCGTTCCTTTCGTGTCAAAATAGTGGATCAACTAATAGAATATCTTCTCCACCATAGCCATTATTGGCAAACCGCGGTAACCCTTCAACATGCCATTGACCGATTCAACTAAATTTGTTGTCATCGATCCATATCTCCTCCCTCCATCATAGGCCTTCGTCCATTTGTCCCTTGGAATCTCGTCACACCATGTAGCTATGCGTGCATCCATACCCCTAATTTCGTTCATGATGCGATCGAACTTTCTTGTTGATTAGCGTAAGTCGTACATTACAAAAATAATTAGTACTATGTTATCAAATTTATGAACATGTATTTTTCTCAAATTTTAAAATTTCAAAATTTACCTGCCGCCTCAATAAGGTTTTTGCCTTCGGCATTTTTGAAATGTTTATTGTAGTTGCTTACAAGATGCCGAACGTAATATCTATGGTGGCCATGTAGAGGACGCTACCCTACTATCTCCATTGCTCTTTTAATCCCAATATGCATGTCTGATATTACTCAAATATTATCCCTACTAGTGACATATCTCCGCAATGTAGTCATAAACCAAGTTCAATTATCAATATCTTCCGGATCGATCACGACAAATATCAACGAAAATATATGATTGTCGCCATCAAGTGAGGCCGCTACGAGGAGAGTTCCTCGGTGTTTTCCGTACAAATGAGTACCATCAACAAATATCACAGTCGACAACTTGCGAAGCCTTCAATCATTTGCTTGAAAGTCCAAAACATCCGGTTGAAAATGGTGCAGCTTTGATCTACGTTCATGTGATCATCGATCACAAAATGAGAACCTGGATTCCTTACCGTCATTTCGTTCATGAACTTTCTCAACATATCATACGACTCATCCCATCCTCCAAAAGCTTCGGCAATCGCCATTTGTTTAGCTGCCGAAGTTTTATGGTAAGTAGGTTCGAAGTGCAGCTTGTCTTGAATCTCCGCCATCGTGCCTTGATTCGATATTTGGTTGGGCGATCACCATTGCTTTTATCCGGCTGCATATGTATCTACGATCAAGTTGTCGATGATCCCGTAACATTTGAGGATTACTACATGTGTATGGCTTATTGTACTTAATTATTTTCCAAAATAGGGTACCCGCTTTATTAGATGCGCGGAGCCTCCAATCACACGGTCCATTTCGATTACCACACCTTATCACATATTGTGACTTATTTGTAACATCGTTGCGAAAGTGACGATTTCTTATTAGAGAGTACTCTTTCGCGACCAAACTGTAACGCGTCCCGTGATGGAAATAACATGTCAACATCAAGTTCTTTTGATGGATCAAATAACATACGTCCCGATTTGGCTCTTGTATCGACTTGCATCATATCAAAGTCGATCTCTCGAATAAAGGCGACGGATGTACCAACGGGAAAATGAGATTGCTTGCAATTGGTGTTGTAGTAAGCCTCCATATTGTCACCTCCAACATCTTCCTCATCACTGTCATGAGTGTTTATCCAATCATCATCTTCTTTATCGCTATCATCTCCATCATTATCATCATTATGATAGGGGTCCACGTGTTGATTATGCACATCAACGTCATATTCACCAACATTAGAAACTTTCCTATCTATGGTTGCATAAAACGTAAATATCCCGTAGCATCGTCCCAAGTGCAAATTGCTTTGGATCATCCTAACGGTACCATCATCATGCACGTCCATAATGTCATATATGATACAATCCGGTGTTAAAATCGAGAATTTATATATCGCCTTATTAATATACTTGGCTGGGTGTTATATTCAACGTGGGCTCTATCGTAGTACCTAACTCAAGCAAATGTTGATATGTTTACAAACTCGAACATGATCGATTGTCCGCCTTCGTAATGATATCCAGATTCTTTTTGCACTATTCTACCTCCCCAGTATATAACCGCAAACAATGTAGATGACATTCTGCTAAATAAAGAATTACAAATTATTTCGCACATATAATTTAGTAAACATTGTTTGTTTATTAACAAATTAATATTATAACAATCAATATATCAAATGACATAAATGAAAATGTATGGTATAGCCTAAGGGCTTAGAGAATGTGTGATCAAAGCGCATGGCCAAATCGAAAAAAATTTGAAACTAATTTGTCGAATGAGAAAAATCATCATTTTCAAAAGCACGAAAAGTCAAATTACCGAAATTAGGATTTAGCCAGTTGATTGTAACCATTTCCTATTTTTCGAAATTTTTTGCAATTTTTTCAAATTGTTTTGAGATTTTGTCAAAAGGGCAAAATTATTTTATTTTTTTGAAAAATCAGGGACTAAATACCCACAATAGTCCATGGCCAATTGATTGTGGCCATTTACTATTTGTTTGAATTTTGAATGAATTTTTTCGATTTTTTTCTAATTTTCTATGATTTAAAAATATTTTTTTAATGAATTTACTATTTTTTTTTTTTTTTTATTATTCTAATTTTGAAATTATTTTAAAAGAATATTTTTCTGGACCATATCAAATTCGGTCTGCAACTCTTGAGCCATTTGATTACCTAGAAATTAATATAGACATAATTGTGAAAATGAGTAAAACAAATTAACGAGATTAGGGAGAATTTTTTTTATCTACTTCTGTCTCCAAGTACCCTATCGTGTTCTCTTTCATGACTTTCTCTAGCGACTTCATTTGCTAATTTTATTTTATTTAAATAAAGCCGCTAGAGAAAGCCATGAAGGAGAACACGATAAGTGTACTTGGAGACAAGACAAATAAAAAATTCACCCTAATCTCGTTAATTTTTTCTATCGTGTCAAATCTAGCCCGCGCTTCTCGTGCCGTGCCATTTGATAATTTGTTTTTTGTTATTTTCCCAAAAATTCATTTTAAAATCCTAAAACAGTAAATATTTTTAAACAATATCTAAATTCGTAAATATTATAACTATTATCAAAGCATTAGCAAAAATTTAACATAAATTACTAACAACCTATAGGTAATATAGATGATTCAGTATAAACAATAACCACATAAATAAATCTACACTTACGAAATTGTAAAAAATAATTACAACGAAATTTACCTCAAATTATCGAGGAAGCGTGCGCACCGAATGGGGAGCTCAAACTGTCAAGACAAAGTATCGAATTAATTTCAATATTACGAAAACATTAACATAAAAACGTAGTACTAACAACATATAAATCATATAAAAAAATGCATACTTAATTATAAAGAAAAGTATCTAAAGGAGAACAAGCGATAATGTGTTTGCTAATTTCGATCCACAGCAGTATTGAGAGGATACACATTAATAAGGTAACATAGGTCGGAGTATTGTGAGACAATCACCGCGAACTTAATCAAGCAATGGAGAGAGGCTCACTTGACTCTACACTTGTCTATGCACAACACTCGGATCAAGCTTGCCTCGGTGTATGATATTGTCGAAGGAGAAAAAGAGTGAGAAAACGTTCGGATCGAAAATAAGAAACAAATCGAACAGGATGCAGGAGGAGCGATGGAGATCGGAAGAGGATGCAGAGGAACGATGGAGATCGAAGAGGATACGGATGACCGACGAAGACAAAATTAAAAAGAAGAAGATGCAGCGCAAAGAAAACAAAAGAAGATGCGGTGCGGAATGCATGGATGCAACACGAACGCGGGGAAGGGGCCCCCACCCCAAAAGTCGGAGAGAGGGGCGAGAGAGGGGTGGGCCCCGCCCCCCGCACCCTCACTCCGTAGTACAACCGCCGAGCGAGGGTGGGCCCCTCCACTCTCTCCCGCTCGGCCGATCGCCGAGCGGGCCGGGGTGGGGCCCACCCCCACTCGGCACTTGAAGTGCCGAGCAAGACCTAAAATGGTAAATATTTAAAAAAAATAAATTTGTACATATTTTTTTTAAAAATCAAATTGAAAAAAGACCCGCATAATCTATTGTGACCGACGTTTTAGAAAATATCCAACCATCGTCACTTAAATCCTCAAAATTCAATTTTATACAACAAACCGGAATTCACGGTTGAACGTAAATCGAATCCAGCTATCTTACGTACGTCAAAATTGCGGGGCGTCACATTCCCTATGGATGAAATAATTTTTCGTTTTTTTTTCTTTAGGTTAATACCAGGAAAAACCCCAAACCGGTACACTCGTGACAAATTTACCCCAACTATTTTTTTGACCGCTAAAAACCTCAAACTGGTACACTTGTGAAAAATTTACCCGGAACTATTTTTTTGACCACCAAAAATCCTAAAGCGGTAAAGTGTGACATATTTACCTCAAACTAATTTTTTTACCACAAAAAATCTCAAATTGGTATACAAGTGACAAATTTACCCTCTCGTTACTTTTCGTTAAATTGAGTTAACACCACGAAAAGTTCCAAATTGATACACCTATAGCAAATATAGGGAAACGTGTACATTCAACAATTACCACGTGTCATTGAACTCAGTGATTTGACAGGAGGGTAAATTTGTCTTAACCGTACCGATTTGTGGTAAATTTGTCACAGGTGTACCGGTTTAGGTTTTTTTATGGTCAAAAGAACAACTTGGGGTAAATTTGTCACGGTGTGTACCAATTTAGAGTTTTTGGTGATATTAATCCCTTTTTCTTTCGTATTGTTTTGCGAAAGAACAGTAACATATGCTTTTTCCTTTATCCATCATGTTTGCCCAAACATATAAGCCATTAATCCCTTAAACATTCATCAACGTAAAACTAATTCTGACACGAATTTATCAAACGTAAAAACCCATCAAGTTAACATGAATTCATTAAACGAAAAAATCCATCAACGCAAAACTCACGAGAATTCATCAACGTACTAACAAGAATTCATCAATGTATGGCCCGAAACTTTATCCATAAGTCATATAAACGGAAAATCAAGAGATCATAAACGCAACTATAATCGATTATTGTAAACATTATGCGGAAACTCATTATCACTGGAATTATTGATCTTCATGATTTTCACAATTCAATAAGATGACTTACCTTTATTCATAACGAAGCCTTTAAGCACAATCGTTGTTGCAAAAATTGGAGATGAAGCAAATTCTAGTTTCTCTCCTTTAACCTTATCTTTAACCTTGTTTTTTATGGAGAAAGACAATAGTATGTCAATTTCTTACGTTTGTTCATTAGAGATTGGAGAAAGGACCAGAACACTTTTATTTCAACTTTATCCAAGAGTTACTTTCCATCAAAGCACATCGGATTCGCACCTTTTCAAGCGTATTTTTTTAACCAATAAAAAATAATTATAACTTGAAATAATTATTAAATTATTATTATCACATCATATGGGCCACAATTATTTTACATGGTAAAACTACAAAAGTCGTGGCAACTCCTCGTGTAATGACAAACTATCTTTGGGCAGACTCTTGTGGCTTTATGGTACAATTGGTCTATTAGTTGCTTCATTTGTGTCAACGATGTAAGAAGCTCAATGGTTTTTACCTAGGCTCGAATCCAAACCACTTCCTTGGATAATCGAGTCATCGTATTGAATCAGGCCTTTGCGAAAGAAACCTTACAAATGCAGGACTAGGTCGTCCTTTCTGTCTCCTCTTTGGGACGGACTTGATGGATAAACTGTAAGTGCGTCGAATCAGGAGGGGAGGAGACCACAACCTATTTATAGCGGGAAAAATAATCCAAAAAATCCTAAATATATTATATTTTTGACGATTCAATCCTAAATCTTTTGACGCTTTGTGAATTGAGTCTACTCGGTCAATTTTGGTTAGAAGACATGAACGCCAAACATCCTACGTGACATGGCTAGTGCTTTTAATAATATTTTTAAAAAAAATTGAATTTTTTATTTGTTTTTTTAGTTTTCTCTCTTCTTTTTTCTTTCTTTTATTTTCTTTTTCCTGCCACAGTAAGAAAGAAAGAACAAAGAAAAGATTAAAAAAGAAAAGAAAGCAAATTATCCCATGACTAAGATAGTCTAAAAACCGTGCGACTACGTTCCTTAATAACATAATCCTATTACATCATTACTTGCTCCCCATTGAGCAGAGAACGTAAGAAGAAAAGGAATCTTTCCATAAGGCTAACATAAATTGACACCAATCTTTGAAATCCTGTCCTCTTTGATTGGAATAGTTCTTTAAATAAATGTATTTCACAGCTTATTATTATCCAATCGTTTATGAAAAAAGTCAAGTGTCATCGGGAATGAGCCACTTTAGCAACGAAATACTCATAGAGCAAACTAGAAGATTATGCAGTTAATGTCAAGCCACTTGTTTAGAATTTCCGGGAAAGGGAACAAATCACGTACCGCAAACAATACTTCTCTCTATATCTGAACCAACCTCAATCGTTGATATTTGTCGAGGCACCGAGAGGAGCATGATACGGGGTAAATGATATTTATCTTTGGCTTGTTTATGCTCTGTTGAGATCGCGCCACAATATAATTAAGATAATGCAGCTTGTTTATGGGAAATCCAAAGTTGCCCCTACACTCTTTTTTCAAATTGGTCTATGTCCTAGTTCTCCAATTGCCTATTGTTGGTCCTCGGAAAATTGCTCAAGCGTCACTTTTTTTCGTTTGGTTGAAAGGAAGATCTTCATTTCATATGAAAGAGAGATACAACACTTCAAGATGAAAATGAGCATCCCACAAAGCAAGTAAATCTGAAAAGTGAATCAACTTGGTGTAGCATGCGGAAGCTTGCTCATTCATCGAAGACGTATTTGTCATAGCGTTCAAGCACGATCGACGGCCAATTACCGAATCTTGTATTATTATCGGTAATGTTCCAAGAAATATCTCTCTAGCAGCTATAATTTTGCCAAAATGCGATGCACGCCTAGGTTTTCCGTCCACAGCATTATCACGGTATAGAGACAACAACAACACAAGTAGGTTAAAAAAGTACGAAAACGCCTTGTAAATCCCATAAATATATCTAGATTGGGATATAAAGCACTCGATATAGTTCTAACTCTAAATCGTGACAGAATAGCTGCAAAAAAATATGAATACCAATTGATTACAAAATCACTTTCGGATAAATTGATTGCTGAAGACTGGAAAAAAAAAGCTTCGAGAATTTGTGGAGCGCTCAACAATCTAGAGCAAGCAGCTTGAGCCGGAGAGAACGAGCAAATATGAAGAGAGCAGATTTTTTCGATACACTTGCGCTTCGATATTTAGAGCTCACTTTTATAGAAGATGTTGATATATTCGTCCACGAAATTAATGAAGAAATCTAAAAGATAGAGGGATAGGAGAGGGATAGGGAGATTCAAAGGAAGAGGGACGAGATTGAGAGGGGGTCCTCCTAAGGTGACCGCTGAGAGGTGGTCGTACGCCTCGGATGATGGCAACTGCTGCTAAGGTGGCCTCCGTCTTTGAGGCTTTATGCAGTGACTAACGTTGGTTGCTATGACCCTTCCTATCTCTCTCAATTGTCCCTTTTTCAAACGTTTTGTTTTGGTTGACGGGGCACCAAATAAGACATATGTGCATATCATAATGGGACACATGTAATCCAACGTGCAACTCGGCGCTCATGCATCCAAATGAGCAACTCTGAGGTGTCATTTGAACGGAAGGGTAATCTAGGTTGGCCCTTTCGAAAAGTACAATGGCCAATTTCAGCTTGAAAAAAGCAAAGAGTCAATTTGAATTTTGAGCAAAAGTATGGGCCCACCATCATCTCGTCGCGTTCCCAAAACTTTTAGTTTGTATAACTGGCTCGACAGGTTTTAACACGATATCGATTTCCATCCATGATTGGTTATACCCGATTACTTATGTGGGTCCTTATGATCTTTACTTCAAAGGTAAAGTGCTGACATTGAGATACTTTGAAAAAATTACTAGAAAAGTCATCAACCACACAAACTCTGGCATACTTTTGGTTTAAAAAGCTTCCGAGCAATAGCATTAGGGCAAAAAATTGAAGAATCAAATAGTCAAACTTTAAACGAGAACTTAGTAGTGAAAATGAGAAGCGACTAGCTTCTTTTGGGAGAATTTGGAGAAATGCCTTTGCGTAAATACAAAGGAGTCTATGCTAAAGGGTCCCACGAAGTGCGAATAGCGTTCGGATGAACAATATTGCATCCATTCTGAAAAATTATTATCAAAACATATATTAAAAAAGAAACTACCAGCTCAACCACACTTGAGGGCTGCGACTCAAGTGCCGGGCCGCTGAAGATAGTGCGTGTCGAGACCTAAAATCGGTTAAGGCCTTAGATTATGGATTATCAAAGTTAATTAAAGACTAACCTAATATTGACTCTTCCAATCCCTACCAAATTGCAACTTAGGCTACTTTGAATGATTTTAATTTTGGAGTCGCCACTAACCATTTTTGGTAGGTTGATTAGAAACTTAAATAAAATAGCGAGAGAACTATTTTATTCCCGCGAACCAAAGATTAAAGATTCGAGGACTTGGTTACATTATCAAATCAAAGCTAATACCTTTTCGGTACCTTAATTTCATGAGATATCCTAAGTCGGCAACTCGAGCTTGATTAATTTAACCTTATAGTTCAAATGAGGTGTTATTATTATTATTTATGTTTTCACTTTCTTAGATGCAATGCATGAATGAACAAAAACGAATGCAATGACATGAGTAGATGACTAAATAAGTGGATGCAATGCAAGACACACAAAATGAAAGCCATGTTTCTCTATATGTGAAATTAACTAATCAATTTACACACGCGGGATGACGAAGTACAAACTCAAATCATGATATAAGATGCAAACCAAATCACAATGGCATCATATGATTGTCAATCAAAACTAGATTTGACATGCAATGGCCAGGCAAAAATTCATGTTCAATTAAAGGGACACGCGACTTTAATTTAACGCTCAAACATTGAATTAACTAGCCTAAAAAAAGCACATGAACCTTAACATGAATTCTAAATGACATAACATAATCATATAATTACATGGCATAAAGACAAGCAACTATGGCATGGCAAATTATGATATGCAATATGTCAACATGCAACATGACAATTTATGGCAATGCGGTTTTTTCAAAAAAATATGGCAAGAAGATGAGTGAAACTCGAAAACTTGATATGCAAGTCGGGTATGCAATATATGCAATGAGATACACAAAGAAACATGAGGTATCCAATGTGACATGTCTTTTGTTCAAAAATGGAAGGTGAGATAAGTGATACTCGAAAAAATGTGTGAAGATATGCAATGAAACGTTCGAAATATACATGAGATGATGCAAAAAGGCATGAGCTGATTTTGTGTGTGTGTATTTTATATGAATTTTCGGCAATTAGATATACAAAGATGATAAGATATACGCGTAATATGCGAAATATGATATGAAATATGCAAAAAGATATGACGTGAGATATGGATATACATGATGTACGCAGAAAATATGCAAGATATGTGTGAGATAACGCAAGACCCGCAATGTGACATTCTCAAATTCGACCATACTCGGGGATGTAATGAAGTGATGATTTTAATCGATGCACTGTTAGTAAATCTCGTTTTGAATTGATCACTCATGAGAGGCTAACGAAAAGGGAAAGACTATTAAGGATATAAGTACGCTCGACTCGAGTACTCAACCATGGACTGATAGTTCGACCATAAGGATTAACGAGGGATAATTCGAGCCATTAAAGACCGATCAAGGAACAATTATAGAACGTTTCGATAATAGTATACAATTGGATCGGCGGTGAATTCGCTTGACCGTTGTATGGATTGCGAACAACCCTAAATCAATTCCTAAAGATCATGTACACTTCGGAACTAATGATTGAACCCTTGCGATTACATGACAATCGAGGTCGTCCATGGCTCGAGATAGCTTAAACATGAATTGATATTGAATCAACTACGGGTCGAATACGCGTAACTCCTAAAAGTCGTCCATAGCTCGAGATGAACTATGGTTGCGATCGATCAATTTTGACCATGAATTAGAATAAGAATATGGGTATCAAACCTTCGAGGATTTCATGATCGAATTTTTGGATGTCTCTTCATTGAGACGCTAATTTGTCGGTTTCTCGAGACTCTCGATTTAAGGATCAACGGGCTAAGATTTGGAGCCTATGAGGAAGCGGGTCGGACGAGGACACATTGGGCCTCGAGCCCAACTAGGGTTCGGCCATTGGGCCCAATTAAACCCACTAAAGCCCATTAAGCCATTCCAAAGCCCAAAATTATTCATTTGAGCCCAATTTCAATTTATAGGAATTCGTACAAACTACTAGCTCGGATACGCGTATAGTACGTCATGCTATGCTTTGTGAAATTACCAAAATGCCCTTACCTTATGAAATGACCAAATTGCCCTTCTTGTATTATTAGCTAAAAACAAAAAGTCATCATTAGGAGAAGACTTTGGGGTCAACCTTTGCAAGAGGATCGTATCTTGGATTTTATCTTGGAAAATAGGATTTGAGGAGATAATATCAAGTTTGTCTCATTCTCTCTCTCTCCCCTCAAAAACCACCCCTTTTCTCTCTCATTTTGCTCTCTCACGGCCAGCCCCAAAAACCAGCACCATCTTACTCCTTTGGCTGCTATTTTGCTGGCCAAGACATTCCCAAGTGCCGCCGTGATCTCCCGTTGCCGTACGTTGCTTGTTCTAGCCGTTTTATCGCCGAATCGAGCCTCGTCGGGCCAAGAACAGCCTACCAGTTCTGTTTTGCTATTGTTCGGCTGAGCTTTGTGGTCCTATGTAGTTTTGGACTAAGCTATGTGTAACCCTCGCCGCCGCCGAGCGCCGGTGGCCCGGATTCGAAATCGGGTGAGTTATCGCCTCATCCCTTGATTAGTATGTTAAACTTGATTATGACGTGTTTAGATTAGTCTAAATATGCTTAGTACTAATATAATTGATCATGATTGGGTTAGTTAACCATAGTTGGGTTAGTTGATCATGGTTGAGTTAGTTAACCTTAACCTTAGTTAGGTTAATTAACCATAGTTACTTTTGTTAACCAAAATTGGGTTAGTTAACCTTGATCGATAAACTATCATGATAAGTGATAAGTAGACTTGATAAGTTATCAAAAGGGAAAAAAACCACCAAAAACCATGAACTACACCAACTGTGACACATTTACCCCTAACTTTTTTAATGACATCAAAACCCCAAACTTTTACTCGTGTAACACATTTACTCGAAACTTTTTCTCGTGACATCGAAAACCCTAAACTTATACCCGTGTGACATATTTACCCCCAAAATATTTTTTTGTGACATCAAAAATCTTAAAATTATATTCATGTGACACATTTACCTCAAAATTTAGGATAAATGTGTCACATGCCTATAAGTTTAGAGTTTGTAGTGTCACGACAAAAAGTTTAGGGTAAATGTGTCACACGAGCATAAGTTTGGGGTAAATATGTCACATGCGTACAAGTTTAGAATTTTTTGTGTCACAAAGAAAAGTTTGGGGTAATCTATGTCACAACGGGGCATAGTTTAGGGCTTTTGGTGGCTTTTTCCCTTTAAGCTATCGCTATTTCAATGATAAACTATCGCTATTTTAATGATAAGCTATCACCTATATTATGATAAGCTATCGAGGATTGGACTATAAGCGATCGAGGTTTTGGCGATAAGCTATCGAGGTTTTGACGATAAATTATCCAGGTTTGGATGATAAGCTATCAAGTATTTTACGATAAACTATCGATATTTTTATGATAAGCTATCGAGTATTTTACGATAAGCTATCGGTATTTTTATGATATGCTATCGAGTATTTTACGATAAGCTATCGGTATTTTTATGATAAGCTATCAAATATTTTATGATAAGCTATTGATTTATTTTGATAATTATTATTCTCTAATTAAGTAATTTAATTTTCGGCAATTAGACACACATAATGAGACCGCATGAAGTGCTAGTAACGATCACTTCCGATTGTGATCCCAAGTTCACCGCCACATTTTGAAAAAGTTTGCAAACCGCTTTGGGGATGAAGGCTGCAGTTACATGCGGCCTATCATCCACAGACAGATGGTTAATCTGAAAGGATGATTCGGACGCTTGAGGATATCTTTGCGAGCTTATGTTTTGGATTTCAAAGGCAGTTGGGAGGAGTAGTTGCATCCGGTTGAATTTGCTTACAACAATAGTTATCGGCCAGTACTAAGATTTGGTCAAAAAAAAAAACACAGTACTAAGATGGCACCGTTCGATGCATTGTATGGCGAGCATGCAGAACGCCAAAGTGTGTTGGGATGAAATGGTGAAAGAAAGATCATTGGTCCCAAGTTAGTGCAACAATCGATGGAGGCTGTGAAGGTTATCGGAGATAGGCTAAGGACTGCCTAGAGTCTTGGGAAAAGTTGCGGCGACGAAGGCGTAGACCGTTGGAATTTCAAGTGAGGGATCATGTCTTTTTGAAGGTGTCGCCTATGAGAAAGAAATCTCGTTTTGGCAAGAAAGGGAAGATAAGCCCAATGTATGTTGGGTCATTTGAGATTTTAGAGCAGATTGGAAAACCGGGGTATCGTCTTGCGTTGCCGTTAAGACTTGCTCAAGTGCATAACGTTTTTCACATGTCGATGTTAAGAAAGCACGAGCGAGACTTCACTTATGTGCTTGAGTTACAAGGAGATTGAATTGAATGAGCGAACATCGTACGTGGAGCGCCTAGTGAAGATTGTGGACGGGGAAGGAGCAAGTGCTTCGGAACAAGACGATCTCGTTGGTTAAGGTAATTTGGCAGCACCATAGGACTGAAGGAGCGACGTGGGAAAGTGAAGAGGTCATGAGGCGTAGTTATTCCTTTTTTTTTTTGAAGAGTTGTAGCAGTATTGTAATTTCGTGAACGAAATTTCCTAAGGAGGAAAGAGTTGTGATGCCCTGAAATTTTGACGTCGTAAGATAACTGGATTCAATATAAGTCTTAAATTTGAATTCCAGCCTGTTATAATGATATTGATTTTAATGATTTAAGTGACAATATTTGGACTTTTCCTTAGACGTTGGTCAAATGTGAGTTGGCCACTTGTGGGCCCCTCTTGTCATGTCACTCCTCCATAAGTCAAATCCCACCTACCTCCCACATCAAGCCTTTTCACACACACACACACACACTCTCTCTTTCCCTCCCCTCTCCGTTTGGCACCATTCCCTCCCTCTCACCCGACCACCCCTCTCTCCTACTTTTTGTTTTGCCGGCTAACCACCGACCACCCTCCACGCCGTCACTCCCCATTCCTCACCTTCTTTCAGCCCCGTTTCCGCCATTATGCATACCGCAAGTTGCGGCCTCGCCCTTCGTCGCCACCACTATACTTCCTCTTTCGCTTGTCTCACTGGACCCAACCTCCCTCTTGAACCGCCGGCCACCGCCACTCCACCTCCGTTATCATCATCGCGCCATCCCCGCCGGTCCCGTTTGCCATGCCGCCATTTACTCCCACAACCAGCTTCGACCCGAGACCTCCGTCCCCGACTCCACTCTTTTCTCTCTCCCTCTAGACTTCCCTCTCTTTCCGTTGCCGCGTCGCCCGCCACCACCGAGCCCCGTCGGTTATTGCATGCCACACCGCCGTTGTCCAGGTGCACCGCCATACCCCACGAGTCCCCAAGCCAAGCCTCCTCCGTCGTACCACTTTGGTGAGGGTGTCCCGAGAGGCCGAGTCCTTGAGCCGCGGCCTTCGAGTCCCGTGAGCCACGGGAATACCGTGGACTAAACCCTTGATGCCTTCTTGCCTTCGCCGTTGCTTGCCGAGACTCCTTTTGCCGCCGCGAGCCGCCCGTAGTCGTCTCAAGCCGTTAATAGTGAGTTAAACCCCCTAACTCATGGTTAGGTCATTAATTACATTTAGAGTTAGTTTAGTAAGTGCAAATAGGTGTTAGATAGATAATTATGGTCGATTTTAGTTAGAAATTCGATTTAGGTTAAATGACCATAATTAAATAAGTTAGGACTGGTTAGCTAAGCGGCCTGTGACTAATTAGTGATTCGATTGGATTGATTGATTGGCTGCAATTGTTTGATCGTGAGCAAGCGAGCGATCGGTTAAGCCAGAGTGGACGAGGGATTGAAAGGATTGATCGGATATTATGGGCTCGATTTTATGAAATTGGACTAATAATTATAGTCCGATTAAATAATCGTAATCGGATTAATCTATTATATTTAACTAATTATTACGATCGATTGCTTGATTATGTGATTTACTTGATTAATTGCTTTGGATGCGCTGATTAAGAATATACAATTTGTATATATGTATATTAGAGTGGATCACCCCTGTAATAGTTGCAAAATCGGTGGGCAAACTATGCATTCATATGACTATGTGTGGAATCAAACTGCATGTTTTAACAAGAAAAGTGCCTTGGGATGAGTCTTTGAGCACGATTATATGAGCATTTGACTAAATGCAAAAGATAAGAATTGGCTGATTGTCGGATGTTCTTGAGTGGTCATATAATGGTTTTCCTAATAAGTTCATGCCGTACCCAGTCGTACGGAATCACACGACCGTCGATACACATCAATTCGTGTTACCGAGTTGATCGGATGCTGTCATAGCTTGTAACGGACCGACGCTCCTTATAGTAATGGCTGCTATGCTTTGCCGTGTCAATCATAATCACACACGGCCTATGTCACGCCCGCACCCGGCCGAGCGCGCTAACATCCCTTTTCGGTCGTTAATTTGTGACGTCCCGAGACGCGTCACCGACCTATTAGTTTTATCTTTTAATTAAGCGCATGCGGAACATTCTTTTTCCCTCGACAATATTAAAAACAGTAGGGATAGAACAGTAGGCAATCAAGTCAATCAACATATGAAAAGAAAATTATTTTATTTATTTATATCGTTAACCTCGGGAAATACGTTTATACAAGCCCTACCTCAGGGCTACTTCCTATCCACACAAAAGATGCCGGTTCGGGGTCGGGATTAACACTACCCAAGTTACTCCAAAAAGAGACCAACATCCACGTCCTCCACTTCGCTACTCCACGGTTAAGGACCCGAAAAATGGTTAATAACAACGGGTGAGATATAAAATCTCTCGTGAGTCAACGCCTAAGTCCGAAAGTAGGGCGGCGATTCGCTCGGGACGGCCTAAACATACGGGTCAACTGTCGATAACGTATCAATAGCGTGCGATTAGCGCTACGCTTTAACTGTCACGGGATTAGACACATCCCAACAATCAAACCTTAATCACATGATTCAACTACCAAACTCGGCATACTTTCATATTCAAACATTCTTGAGGATTTTCGATCAATATAATTAATTATATAAGCCAATTTATTTGGTCTGTTCCCAACGTTGACATCACAATTCAAGCATAGAACACTCAAAGATGAGTATTAAAACTACACAATAATATTAATAAAATAATAAATCAATAGCTTATCATCGGACCTTGATAGCTCATCGCTCAAATCTCGATAGCTTATCGTCCAAATCTCGATAGCTTATCGTCCAAACCTCGATAGCTTATCGTCCAAACCTCGATAACTTATCACCAAAATCGATAACTTATCAACCAAAGTTAACTAACCTAACTATGGTTAACATAAAGTAACTATAGTTAACGAAAAGTAACTACGGTTAACTAAAAGTAACTACGGTTACTTTAACTAACCAGGGTTAACTAAGCCAACCGCAGTCAACTAACCCAACCGTGGTCAATTAACTTAATCCAACCACCATTAACTAAACTAACCCACAATTAACATAAATTAATCTATCCCTAAACGTAATTAATGACCTAATCGGAGATTAGGGGTTAACTCACTCTATTTCGAATCCGAAAGCACGGCGCCTCGGCGGCGGGGAGGGCAATGCGTGGCTTGGTATGAAATCAACACGGAACCACCGTGGACCACCGAACAGCAGCTACAAGACCGGTTGTGCTGCTGTTGTTTGACGAGCTCAAATCGAAGCAAGAACGAATCGGATCTCACCAACCAGCCTCTATTCTGCTCAAACCCACGAAATTTACAGGGTTTCTTTGACAATCAGCCCCCGGATGCAAGTAGCCCTTGATCTTACGGTCACGTAGGAGAAAACGGAGCTCAATTCACCCTCCGATTGAGCTCAAATGAGTGATTTCCTCCCGGGCGCGCAGAAATCGAGAAGACGGGCTCTCGGGATGGGGGAAATATTTCTCACGAAAATGGAAGAGAGAAATGAGAGGGTCATGGCCAACTTGGGGAAGAAGAAAAGGTGGGGCCCACTAGTCAATTCCCCATCAATGAATTTTGTCTTTTATGAATAATATCCAGGGGCAATTTAGTAATTTCACAACCATGGTTTGGTCGGGGCTAGCTCGGGCGCGAATGGTCTCGATACTTTAGTTCGATTGTCCGGACTTGATTTTCTTCGACCGATACTATTGGATTATCCAAATCCCTTTTCGGATCAATTACAATTGCGTTCAACCATTGTCCCTTAAATCTCAAAAAAATCTCATCTTATTCACTAGACCATAATTCGAGACTAAAATCCATAGAATTTTTTTTTTCTTATAGAACCCAAAATTTCGGGATGTCACTACCTAGCGCTTACTATCACGAAGTAATGGGACGTGCTTGGTCTCTCCAAAGAGAGCACAAATTGTCCAAGTGTGCCAAGCCGAGTAGCCTTTATTTTTAATAATTGGTTGCGTGTGGCGTCTTGTGTATGAAAGTTAATGTGATGCCTTGCTACCGGATTGATTGATGTGATCGCTGAGTCGTGTCAAGCATTACATTACGTGTGGCTCGAATCGGTAAGCTTGCATGTGGTTGAATATTTGTTGTGGATCGGTGTTGCTTGTTAGGCCGCTCGAGCGAATCAACTTCCTAACTGGGTTTAGGCATTGACTCACCGAGATTTATTTCTCACCCTGTTGTTGTTGACACTTTTTCGGGACGGAGGTAATAGGGCATCGTCATGCCAGGTTCGGAGTCCGGTCATTTGATATTGAGTATCATCCGGTCGATGGTATGGATCGGGTGCGGGAGCATCACGTGACCACGATCCGGGATGAGAAGGGGGTTGGAGCACTTAGTGCCCCACCGCTTCAAAACCTGGTTCGTGTGCCACGCAATGCCCCTACAAACCGATCCGTAGATTTCAAGGGCCGCCTACCGTGACCCCAAGAGTCGAACTTAGGACCCGATGGACATCGATACTCATGAAGGGAGGTTGTGGACCTCGAGTATGACCCGATTTATGACGACTCGAACTATGAACCCACGCCTCCACTTGGTTATGATTCATGGTAGTATTGGTGTGGAGACTTTTTGGAGGACTTGCGAGTTAGGGATGCCGAGGGTGATGTAGCCCCTCTTTTGGAGTAGATATGACTTTAACCCTACTTTGACCCACCTATCTTTTTGTTGGCCTTAGGGGGCCGCCCGAAGTATGAGGTTGTATATGTATAACTCTATATGGTTAAAGATTATCTCGCTAATGAAATGAAATCGTCTTTTGCTGAATTGACTATCGTGGTTTATCCTGCTTTCTTATCCCTATTTATTTTGGGAGTTTATCGTTCTTGCATGCGTAATAATAAATGGGTCAATAACATGCCGGGATGTGGTCTCTTATGACCCGACATGTTTAGGTAGGGATTTTGCATATCCGAGGATCGGGCGTGACGATCTTAGCTAGAGTAGGACTCTTTTGTGAGCCTTAGATTAGAATTTTAATCCCTTAGAACACTCTTAAGTTAAGACCCCCTCAACTAATAAAACCCTTAATTTAATCTGAAAATTTGAAAGGGTTCAATTCTGCTAGGACTCTTTGTGAAATTCAGCCATGTTGATGATGAGCATGAGATGGCCGAAAATCGTGGACTTATGGTGACATCCCGGGTCTAGTTCAGGCTCTAATTAATTAAATGAGTAATTAATTAAGGGCCTTTCATAATTAAATGATCAAAATAGGCTAAATTGAATTTGAATTTAGGTCCAAACTACATGCAAAATTCACCCCATTGTCTATGGCCTTGCCGAATTTCTCAATTGAATGGTGGGCTCATCCCACATTCTCAGGCTCAATTAAAGCTTTTCTTAAATAATGGATAGTTAATTAAAAGCCTTAATTAAACAATTAAGCTTGAACCGACTAAAATGGGCTTGAAATCAGGTTCAATTTGCTTAATAAATTCGGCACCCCCATTTTACGGAAATCGAAATTTTTAGACCGAGTCAAGTTCGGTTGCTCGTTAAATTAAACTCAATTGGCTTTTCTCTAGTCTAAATGCAATAATACATGACTGACGAAAAATAAATATGGAATGCATGAGAAATTTATTTTTGGTGAGGACTATGACTAGTTCTCATTTTTACGTTTGAAATAAATAATTTTCTAAAAATTAAAATTTAGGTGTCAACACTAGAGATCAAAATGAAAATATCCAAAGGTCATGGGATTATTTTGTAAATAGACTGAAGTTGCAAAACCCTAAGTTTTTCTTTTTAAGCACACTTAGGCTTCATAATTCGAGGTGGGCATTCAGAAATTTAGAACACACCTAAGAAAAACACTGGAGAGAGAGAGAGGTTAGCTCCTCTGCCAAACTCACTCACGACCGCAGAGCCCCCTCACCGGAGCTACCATCACCAGCAGCCATGCCAAGAGGGTTGCTGCCATCAAAACCTGTGGCGTTCATCCTTGCGATTCTGGTATGTATCCCTACGGTTTCTCAAGAATAACAACACTGGTGTCCTCTCGCCGGTCGCCAAGCCACGTCAGCAGCGAAGCCCCAAGTCCCCGCTACTTCTGGCTGTGAGTAGTCCACATCGCGAAATTGCACCCCGAGACCTACCGACACTACTAGCCAAGAGGCCATCCCGCGAGTTACGCCGACGCCACTACGAATCGCCATTCCACTGATTGTGATTCCGTGATCCACCATCCTTTGGTTCAAATTTGGAAAGCTATCTGCAATATTAGGTAACATCATAATCCCAAGAATATTCAATTTGTTGCCTAATTTGCATATTGTGTGTGTATATATATATATATATATGTATGTATTGTAGATTATTGCTAGATATAAAGTCAGATAATTAGTCATTTAGCTCATAATCATTTTTTTTTTAATTATCTAGATTTTATTAGATTGTGGTTAAATTGGAATTTTAATCCAAGAGTCGTCAGATTATCTTTCTTGATTACCACAATCTTCAATTTACATATTTGAATTGATATTGCGCGGATTGCGGTTCATTTTAAATCTTTGGCGGAATTGATTGCATGCTTTAAAATTTAATAAAATTTAATCATGTAGATTAGATTACATTTTAGATAATTTCCATCTTACATTAGAAAATTGCATGTTTAGGATAATTATTGCATTTTTAGAACATAATTTCATATTCAGGCTAGATTAGCAAATTAAAATTAACCATCTTATTTGTTTAATTTTCATACATAACTCAGGCTAAATAATGTAATTATTGAATAGTCTAATTGGGACATTGAATTTTGAAAATATAAAATTGCATTTTAGGATAGACCGTAACATAATTTGTATATTAGTTTAATATAATTGCATGCCATCTAGAATAGTCATGTAGTATATTAAATTAATTTCATATGCATTAGCCTCGAATAACTTGCATTTAAGTCATATTATTGCATTAGAATTAGAAATTCATACCTCACATTTAGGTTAGTCTAATTCCTTTAAAAAGAGAAAATGATAAAGAGAGAATAATTGATTGGCACATGCTCCCTACAATTTATCTTGATTTCTAGGTGTTTTATTTAATTAACCGCACATCCGCATGATAACCTTTATTAGTGATTTAGGTTAAAAACCAAATGAAGTTGCCTTACAAACGTTTCCACAAGAATGGAATGGTATCGGAAGGGTATTAGAAAATCTAGCATAACCAAGTCCTCGAGTCTATTATCTCTAGCTCATAGAAGTAATTTAGCTCTCCCACTATTTCTCAAATAAATGTCTTCTTCTTGAATGTGCACATAAATTAATAGAAAATTTCATAATCCTCTCTCCTGCGTTATTATAATTTCCTCGTATGTCAAAATTTTCCTTAATTACCTATAATACTTGCAATCTTATAATCAATGATTTTCCTTCAATATTAATAAGTTACTATCTTTTTAGTATCATCTTGCCATTGATAATTTTTTCCTTTTGGATAAATCCACCAAGATTACATACAGGACGAGTCCTGTAGAATTACTGGACTGGGACTGTAGGATTCCACCACCACATTAGTGATGTCATGAAAATTTTAATAGAGTGTACAAGTATATGGTAGGACTAGGTGATAGAAGGATTGATATGCAAAATAAAAGTCGGAAGACTAACAAAAAAAAAGAAAAAAATGCACAAAGTTCGTGTACAACAATTAAACTTAACCCGTAATAAGTTAAACTCTCTCTGTCAATACAAAATTTCAGTTGAATTTTGAAGAGATTCTTTAGAAATTGCACCGGTTCTCAAGAGTCTTCTTTAGAGTAGCTATCCACTACTGCAGTAACAATTTAAATTTTTTAATTGAACTTCAAACATTGTCAATCTGTTTTTTTACATAACATCTGGGTTTAATATGGGTAACGCTAATGATCAGATTCATAAGACAATAAAAATCTGGAAGTCTAGTGTAATTTTCAGATCCTGAACAGAGCATATGAAACCACATATAAAAGTGAGGGACTCTTGGAGAGCATTGATAATTATGGATTTCTCTATGATAATTTCCTATGTTTGAGATATTTTGATAGTTAAATTAATTCTTCATATCTCTCAAAATGGCAATGTATATCTCCCTTTAATTGTATATATCTTGCTTGATATGTCATCATAATAATGATCTAATAAACGTTTTCTTCTTTAATGAAATTGTACAGAAAATTTCACAATTCTCTCTTTTGCTTAATTACGCTTTTGAAATCTTTATGTTCTAGTAGCTCACCTATCATCGCTTTTTCCTTTTTGCCGTCTTTCATTAGAAATGACTAGCAGGGCAAACATGTTTTTATGGCTGCTTGTATTGTCTACCGTGACTAGCTCTGTGAAGTCGGAATCCGATGGACGCCAGACATACATCATCCACATGGACCATTCACAGAAACCAGCATCTTTTTCGACCCATGAGACCTGGCACCGTGCCATTGTGGACTCGGGCAATTTTCTCTATTCGTACAACCATGTCATGCACGGTTTTAGCGCCAGGCTCACGCCGTCAGAGCTAGCCGAGATTGAAAAATCTCCAGCTCATCGAGTAACAGTTGAAGAGTCCTTTGGCAGACTGTTCACAACCCACAGCAGCAAGTTCCTCGGCCTAGAGTACAGCTCTGGACTATGGCCGGCCAGCTCGTATGGAGAAGGTGTCATCATTGGAATACTTGACACGGGAATATGGCCGGAGAGCGCCAGCTTCAGCGACAAGGGGATGCCGCCGGTGCCTCCAAGATGGAAAGGCGAGTGTGAGAACGGCAGTGCCTTCAGCCCATCTAACTGCAATAGAAAGCTCATCGGAGCTCGGTCTTTCAGCAAGGGCCTTGCAGCTGCAGGATTTAACATATCCGAGGATGACTACGACTCTGCGAGAGATGCCGATGGCCATGGCACACACACATCGTCCACCGCTGCAGGAACCCCTGTATTTGGAGTAAGTCATTTCGGATATGCGAGCGGGATAGCTAGAGGAATAGCACCGGCAGCTCATGTTGCGATGTACAAAGTTTTGTGGGCTTATGACACACATGAGTCCGCATCAACCGATGTGCTAGCTGGAATGGATCAAGCAATTGCTGACGGAGTAGATGTCATGTCCTTATCTATCGGCCTCTCGGTCGCACCATACTTCAACGACGTCATTGCCATAGCATCTTTGTCTGCGATAGAGAAGGGTATCATCGTCATCTGCGCAGCTGGAAATGGGGGGTTCTATAACTCCACGTCCAACGGAGCACCCTGGATTTTGACAGTAGGAGCAGGAACTCTTGATCGAACCTTTTTTGCAACTTCAATCCTGGGAAATGGGTTAACTATAGAGGGTACGTCGTACTTCCCTGGGAGCATATACATTCCTTATGCACAAGTATATTATGCCAAGGACAACCCCGACAAAGCGAAATGCGGCTGGTCAGCATTAGTACCAAAAGAAATTGCTGATAAGGTAGTTTTCTGTGAAAGAGACAATGAGTCGTCTCTAGAAAATCAGGTCTACGAACTCACAATGAAAGGAGCCTATGCGGCAATTCTCTTGGACGATGGGTCATTTTTGGATCCTATGATGTTCTCCATCCCCGCCGTAGTCATACCGACTTCTTCAGGAACTCCAGTAAGGGACTACCTGACGAGACAAAACAATGCAACTGTAAGTATGAGGTTTGTGCAAACCAAATTGGGCTCGACCCCAGCGCCTCAAGTTGCTGGTTTCTCTTCGAGAGGGCCAGATCCGATCAATCCAAGCATCTTGAAACCGGATATTCTTGCTCCAGGAGCGGATATACTAGCTGCAGTTGCGCCGAAAATGCCTTTTGGAAAACTTGGCCCCTACAATCTTGTGACCGATTACGCAATTTCCTCGGGCACCTCCATGGCAGCACCACATATTGCCGGGGTTGCAGCTTTGCTGAAGGCTGTGCACAAAGATTGGAGCCCAGCTGCCATCAAATCGGCAATGATGACCACCGCATACACCATGGATAACACCGGGACGACCTTGAAAGATCAAAGGGGGGCTTGCTGCCACCCCTCTAGATTTCGGAGCAGGTCATATCAATCCTAACAAAGCCCTTGACCCCGGACTTATATATGACCTGAACATGCAAGATTATATCGAATTCCTTTGCAGCTTGGGATACACCGAGAAGCAGATGAGTGCAGTCATCAGGAGAGACCAGTGGAATTGCAGCCAAAGTGATGGTGACCTGAACTACCCTTCTTTCATCGCCCTATTTTCGAACAAAACCGGCTCGGCCAAAGTTAAGAGCTTCAAAAGGGTGGTGACAAATGTGGGAGATGATTCTGCTGTTTTCCAAGCGATTGTGGCAAGTCCGAAGGAAATGAAAATCACAGTACAGCCTAGCAATCTCACATTCACTCGCAAGTATGAGAAGCAGAGTTTCTATCTGACTATAGAAGTCGTTAAGAGTGCTCCGAGAGTGACTTATGGTTACCTCAAATGGATTGATCAACACAATCATGTCGTATCGAGCCCCATTGTGGCTATTCCGTACTAGCATATCCTGATTACTGGGCTGCCAGTCATGCTCATCCATGTCTTGAGCATTGTATTAGATAAACCTAATTAATAAAGAGGTCATACCCTTGTGCAGATTAGCAGACTTGGATTTGAGCTTCCTTTCTTTGAAATGATCTTGTAGTCTTACAAGCCATAGCTTCGTCACGCCCGATCCTTGGGCCCGTGACATCCCTACCAAACTCGCCACATGTTATGAAAGATAGCGTCCCAGGTACACTATCGACCTACTCTTACGGCGCATGCGAAAACGTGAACTCTCTAGTTAACAAATAACACGGGATATTAAAGCGGGAAAAACCACAATAGTCATTCACAAAAGACAATTTCATTCATAAAATCAAAGCATATGAGTTTTAACCCTACGAAACTACGGAAGACATATATACAACTCTATTTTTCGGGGCGGCTCGCTAAGACCTCAAAAAGATACACGGTCGGGTAAGGTTAAACCCTCATCTACTCCCAAAAACTACTATGACAACCATGCCCTATCATCCACGGGCTCCATCACTTAGGACCCGAAATGTTAAACGACGGGGTGAGAAATAAATCTCGGTGAGTCAACGCCTAAGTCCGACTAGAGCGTTGATTTGCTCGGACATCCTAACAAACAACAATAATATCACAAAGCGAGATATCTCAACCACATGCAAGCTTACCCTCCGAAGCCACACATAATGCAATGCGAGACGACTTAAAAGTCAAACCAATCAATCTAAACCATTGGCAAAGCATCACATCACTTGCACACACAGGACACCACACGTAGTCCATTTATTAAAGAAGAGCCCACGCGACCGGTGTGGTCGGCGCACGGGGGCTTGGTCGCACACACGACTCGTGTGGCCCCCAACACTACAACAATTTACCGCGGGACTAGGCATCGTCCCTTACTTCCGATAACGGCGACCGAAGGCTATATATCAAGTGCGACCGGCACGACATAGCAAACGGACATTCCAAAAGGAGAGTCGGTCCGTCATAAGCTACGACCAGCAACCAATAATCCACGTGATCCATACGACTAGCACGGGCACGTATTGAAGTGCATCGACAAGTCGTGTGGTTCCGTATGATTGGCATGGTACGAACTTGTCAAGATCCCGTACGACCGGCACCGTTTATTCCCATCATATGACCACTCAAGCACATCCGACAACCAACCGGTTTATTTCTTTGAATTGAGTCGAATGCTCATACATGCATATTCAAATATTTGGCCCAAGGCCGTTTTCGTGCCAAAACATGCAATTTGATCTTATACGTGGTCATATAAATGCACAGTTCAATTGACCGACAGCTCAAGCAATCGGAGGCGATTAACCTCCAATCAAACACCCATGACAATTAACAATCAATTTTGGTATTTAATTCCAAAAATTCAAGAGACGATTAATCAATCGAAGCCGGTCGATTTCAATGACAATTTCAAATTCAATTGACAATCAATCGTGCGCTCGTCTCTAACCTATCGCTCGCTCGCGATCAACCAATCACCATCAATCGATTCTAATCACAAATTAGCCACAGACAATATAGCTAATCAATCTAACTTAACCAATTATGGCCATTTAACCTAACTCAAGTTTCTAACTAATCCGACCGTAATCGAGCTACTTAAACGTCCTAAAATCTAATTAACCTAATTCCGAATGCAATTAGAGTTCTAATTGAGAGTTAGGGGCTAATTCACAAATTGAACAAGCTCGGGCGGTCTACACAGCGGCGACAACGGACGGCTCGGCGACAACGGGCGGCTCGGCGACTCCTCGGTAACTCGGGGTCAACCTCCATCTTCGGGCTCCAAACTTGGTCGAGGGAGGTCGGGTGAGGCGGCAACACTTCGGGACGGTAGCACGGGACTCGAGGTAGCGGGCGGTGGTCGCGGTGGCCGAACAATGGCGGCGGCTGAACAATGTGACACAAAACGGGGTAGTGGCTGGAACAAGGGAAATAGGCTCGGGGCTGTTTCGAGGGGACTCAGGCTGTTCAAGGGGGGGACGGTTGGCTAAGGTCGGGGTGTCTCGTGTAGGTGGCGACGGTGACGGCGGCGAACGGCCAAAGGCGTGGAGTAGAGGCTCGGGAGTAAAAACATGACATATGAGGGCGAACGGGGGAGGGTGGTGGTTCACGGCCTCCATAGGCGACGGGTGGCTTCCGCTAGCCTCGAGGGCACGGAGGGGTATCGATGGTTGTTGGGGGTGGTGCGCGACGGTAATTGTGGCTTAGTCGTGGCGGAGGGCGGCTGAACTCTCTTGACCTCAAAACGAGCATGGGTTGAGGGAGCTATACACGGCGGTCAGCGGGGTAGGCCATGGGATGGGGTCGAGAGAGTTGTGGTGAGGGCGGAGGCGACGACGAGGCGGTTGGTGGTGGCTTGAAGGCTGCGGATCGGGCGGAGCAGCTGCGGTAGTCGCGGTGGCCTAGCGATGCGAAACAGGGCAGCAGCGTTTCGAAGCTGTCGGCGGCTCTATGGCGGCGTGTGATGGTCGTGGCGGTGGCGAGGTTGGTGGGATGAAGTGGTGGTCGGAAGTGGTGTAGGGCGATTGAGCGAGGCGTAGCCGGGCGAAGTAGAATAGGGCGGGGCTTGCGGGGTTGCTACGGGGATCAACGACAAGCGTTGCGGCGGTGGTGCGGTGGCGGACAAAGGGGGCTGGAGGTGATGGTGGCGTCGCTCGGGCTAGGGTCGCACAAGGAGGAGGATGAAGGAGGAGGAGACATCTAGGTGATGCACGGCAAAGAGGGAGAGAGAGATCATGAGGGAGAGTGAGGGAGGAGAGATGTGACATTATGAAAATTCCTATCCTTTTGAGGTTCATGAATGAGAAATGATCTATCAATGAATTTCGTTATATTTCGCTTAGATCGATCAATCATGGGATAAGCCGACCAAAAAGGGAAAGGCTAACGCCTGACAAGGTACGGGGACCTAAGAAACTCAAATAAGAATTGAGATTTTGACCATAAGGATTGCGAGATGGGATATTTTGAGCCAATAAAGGGCGATCATGGAACGATTGTGGAATTCATTGCTAGTATTGTGCGGTTGGTACGCGAGTGACTCGCTTAATCAATGTACAATTTACGAATTTTCCTAAATCGATTTCGAAGATCGAAACCTATGGACTAGTGATAAATCCTAGCAATTACATGACAATCAAAATGGCCGTGACTAGAGTACGCCTAAGAGTGATGAAAATCGCTGAGTCGATACGCGTAACGCGCCGCAAAACCGCCCGTCGGTTTGAAACGAATTGAAATTTCAATTGACGGAAAATGAATCAAGAAATGAAGTCTCAAAATTGGGACCATGGAATTAAAGAATTCAAGTTTTGGATATGGCTTTGACATAGTCTCATTGAAAGTAATCTACGGTGAAAAATTCGAATTTTAGTCGGGAGCGAAATAACCGTTTTGCCATTTGAGGAGTAAATTTGGTTTAAGATCACAAAAGGGAAATTTGGTCTTTTGGACCCTTACCTCAGCCAAATATAGCAGAAATAAAGAATTATTGGGGTCAATGTTGGTCAAATAAGAGTTGGGATATTATTTACTCAATGACAAGTGTCATTAAGGTGTGGTAACTCATTAATTACCCTTTCTAGAAGCCTTTTGGAGGATAACCAGCCTTTTCTCTCTTTCCTCAGCCATCTCTCTCTTTCCCTTAGCCATCTCCGACACCACCATCTGCATCTTCATCTCCATCTCCATCTTCATTTTTTCTCTTCACCTTACATGAGTAGAATTACTTAGTCCAGACCAGAAATTGCTGCCGGTTTTGTCGCCGTTCTGAGCTCCAACCGTCGACTTCCAGCCACCAAGTTGACCACCCTCACCTTCTTCATCCTCTTGCCGAACTATTTCAAGTGGAATCAAGTCATTTGGCCAACTGAAGAGTTCCGGCCATCGATTTTCCCGTGAGTCGACGGAAACCATTGCAACTGGAGGTAAGCGGCTGTTTAGGCTTCGTTGACCCTCGAAACGATTGAATTTTTCACTCAAATTTCGTGGAGGTCTAGGGTACTTATATTCTGAGTTGTGGTAAATATTTGGACCGAAATTGATAAATTCTTGATCCTATTTGGATGCTGTGAATGAAGGGCAGAAACTGACTCGTTCAGGACTTGGAGGAATCAACGTCGTTCATCGATCGTTTGTTGTGCCTTGGCTGAAATTTTCGGTGAGGCTTCTCAACCTATAGAACTCTGTGTTATCAAGTGCAATTGTGGATAAATTGAGGATTTAGGTTGAAAGATGGGCTGATAGAGTGAGATATGCACAGAACCGAAAATGCCCTGATTCGGTTCTGTGCATACCGAACTGTTGTGGGCTGTTCATGGGGGATTTGAGATTCAAATTCATTGTTAGGACATATTATAATGTCCATGGATATGTTATTAAGGTTTATGCTTGATGGTTTAAAGATCGGACGAAGGAAATTGATTAATTGGATTGGATTGAACAAAACCAGTTCTGTTTGGTTAAAATTGTGCAAACCGATTCTGTTTAGGGTTATATATGATGGAACTGAACTCTTGATTCGTTGTTGGGACATGTTAGGGAGTCAAAAAGGTTGTTATTGAGGTGTACTAGTTGCGGGGTTGAAGTTTGATTGGTTATTTGGTCGAATTTGTGAATCGCCGTTGAGTATATTGCTGCCCTGTTTTTGGACAGCGAAGTCTTGTGTCGAAATCAAGTTGATCAAGAGGCTTTTGGGATTATTTTGCTATTAGGAATCGAAGTGAGTGACCCCTAACTTTTTATTAGGAAGTTCGGACCGACTGGATATTGTCTTTGAGATGTTAAGCTCGAGGGTTGGATTATCGATCGATCTTGAGTATAAATGAGCCGCGTGTGTGCTTGCTGCGTTATAATTGCTATGTTGGCATGATCATAATGATGTGCTAGTAGATTATTTTGATTGCCTATAATCGGCCTGTTATGTGAAAGTACATCATTTCGGGGTAAAGATGGAGATGTTCGATTAATAAATGTTCCTCATGTTGTAAACAAGTAAATAATTGTTGTGTTGCTTCGTTCGTGGATTCCTCGAGGAAGAGCATTATAATAAGGAAATATCTTGAGGCGATGTAATCGCGGTTCCAAGATTTGTGAAATAAGGAAATATCCCGAGGCGATGTAATCGCGGTTCAGGAGTTGAGAAATGAGAAACACCCCGAGGCAAGGTAATCGCGGTGCTAGGGGACGTGGAATTGAGAAACACCTAAGGCGATGTAATCGCGGGGTCGTGATAGAATTATCTTGTGTCATAAGTGACGAGATAATGCATATTTTTTTTAGGGGTACGAAGGTTTGGTCATGCATGCCATTGTTATTTAATTTTTATAAGAGCAAAGCTTGATTTGATGCCTTGAGAAATCTTGTGCCTTGTTTTCGTATGTTGAGTGCGCATGTTTATGATTGTTTTGTTCGGTGGGACGAATAGCCTAATCTATGGTTAAGATAGCTCGAGACGTAAGTCTCCCCCTTTGTGGGATCATTTTTTACATATCGCGGGGATTGAAGATGTTATCCCCTTTCGATACATAATAGACTTAGAGGTTTGGGGACTCTTGAGCAATCTTTTGGGATGTGGTTCTCAACTGGGTGGTTATAGTCTTTTTATAGTCTTTAGTAGTCCTTTCTGTTATGTCGATGTTAGGTGGCGTTGTTAGTAACCCTACACCCTTTTGGTTTACCAACGGCTTGGTATGTATGTAAATGTTCTATCCTATTTTATAATTACGTGTGTTGAAATTATTGAAGATTCGAAGTTTTCTTAAATCTTCCGCATGCGAGTTTTTTTTTTTTGGGTTAGATTTTGTTACTTTATGTTTAAGGGAAAAGGGGTTCGTAGGCGGGGCGCGACAAGAGAGAGGCGGTCGGCGGGGAGAGAGAGAAGAACGGGTGGGGGAAATTGACCAATGACTTGACTTGGTGGGTGGGAGACTTGACCAAAGGTGGGACCCACAAGGGTTTTGAAAATTTTGTCTACTAGCACATAATTGGAGGGGCAAAAAGAGTAATTGGCATTTAGGTAGGAGAGCGAATTTTTGGCCTTGAAAGAAGGGTATTTTGGTCATTTCACGGTCTAGACTCGGTCCGGACAAGGCTTAGGTGCGAGAATTAAAAATCCTTAATCGCGGTGACCGAGATTTTCGAGACCTAATCTAAACCGAAAGACATTTCGGGAATGGTACAAAATTCGTTCATTAATTCCTTACGATAAAAAATTTTATATCGACTGGAATTCAATATTAACCATTTTTATTGAATTTCGGTATTTACATGGGTCTAATTTCCAGGGCATCACAGCTTCGGGACACAATTATTGGTGCATTGTCATCTTCTCTCTTTTGTACTCAATTCAATTTCCTTTCTCTTTCTCTTAAAGGGGTTGCTCTACTTGGATCATGCTGTTGAGGATCCAATTTTTCTATCCGTTTCTCACATGACCACGTAACTTCTTTACAAGGAGAAGTATAGTCTATTTGCAGCTTGCTAAGGCGCGGAATGCCAGGTAAAGGAGCTGGCTCTAAAGAACATGTAGGCCTTGGAAATTTACCATCTATTGTTAGATCTGCACATCATTGGTTTTTCTTATAGCTTTCTTCACTACATTGCAGACATTTTCTGTTTGCAAATGCCACAGTTTCTTTCAAACATATGATATCCACTTACCCAGTTTTCTGTTTGTAAGGGTCTCCTCTTTTATACTTCTTAGGAACTCATATCTCTTTACCTCCCAAATAGTTTTAACTAATATGTATGCTGGATTTGACCCCCAAAAAAAAAAAAAAATGTACGCTGGAGGAATGAACTTAGGGCTCTTGTTCCCTTTCTTGATGCGGTGTCCAGATCATCATCTCAAGAAAAAGCATCACAGGCGAAGGGTTGCAGAAGCCATTGGTAGATTCTGTTTCTACAGAACTTGACTATTGCTATTAGTGTGCAATCCCTACATCGAAACTTGGCCAAAAAGGAGAAAGAACAAATTCATCAAAGCAATGTGGAACTTACTAGTTTAATTACACCGCGTCATCTCGTCAAAGACGCTTCGTTTTTTGATCATTATTCATTGAGAGACTCGAAATATATCTTTCCTTTAGCTTTCAAAACCATATAAATTGAAAATGCCTCTTCGATAATGCTATGCCTTTCTTTAGGAAGCTTGGATAATTTGACAACCCAATGGAATATTCTCCTTCACCCTTATCCCCATTTAGCGTCGTTGAATACATGAGCTATCTGTCACTACTCTTTGTCCATGGGAGAGGGAATTGAAGAACAAAGGCTCATCTTTCAGCTAAACCTGCACCTTCCTTAATTTCGGAGAGGTAATTTGCTGATTTTCCATCAATCTTTAACATGCCTGGCCAGCATGAATGGTCATGCATTTTCTTTCAAAGAGTTCGCCGGTTCTATCGTTCGTGACTATGGGTCTTTCTTCACCATTATAAAGTACGTGGAAAGAACCGAAAAAGCATCACGAGATTCGTTTCTTCAGTATTGCCATTGCATCAATGGAGCTAATTGTCTTCTTCGTAATGACACACTATTTTCGACGGAGTATTATTAGACTCGAAGGATCAAAGACGTAGCGCAATGAGGCTTTTGTATCACCAAATCAATAGCACATAATTAATCGCCGGTTCTATCCGTTGCTCGCTCGATTCAAACTCGCATCTCTTCACCTCTCTGTTTTCTTTTTTCTTACCATCCGGCCCTCGCCGACCACTGGGGAAATGAGCCCTCATCGGCTACAGTAAAAAGTAAAAGAAAAAAAAGAACAAACACGAAACGAAAAAGAAGAGAAAAATATAAAATATTAATAAGAGTTCGAAAAAATATTATGAAAAATTTCACGTCATCATTGACCGTGCCACATAGAATGGTCAACATTCACATAAGTTGATTTTTCAGGGCAAAATTAGCCGGATGGATTTAATTGATAAAATGTGACAAAGTTAAGAGCTGAATTAGTAAAAATGCAATATATTTAGGATTATTTGGACAAATTTTTCTCCTATAAATAGGTTGTCTACTCCCCCTCCTCATTGACGCACTTACGATTTATCCATCAAGACTGTCCTAGATTTGTATGGTTTCTTTCGTAAAGGACCGGTTCGATGCGGTGACTCGATTACCCTCGTAAGTGATTTGGATTCAAGCCTAGGTATAAGATCATTGATTTTCTTGCACTGTTGACACAAATGAAGCAACTCCCAACTGTAGCCATAAAGCCACAAGAGCCCGCCCAAAGAGAGTTTGTCATTTCATGAGGTGTTAACATGACTTTTTTAGTTGGGATAAGTACATCGTGAGTGCCATAACTTGTGTACGGCATTCACTTGAGTGCCATAACTTTCAAAACGTTCACTTAAGTGCCATAATTTTTAAAAATCGTTCACTTGAGTGCCACGTCGGAGCAAAATCGTTCACTTAAGTGCTATATCAAATTTTCCGGTGTGCCACGTCAACTTTCCTGCTATCATGTCAGCTTTTCCGGCGTCCACGTCAACATGGTTCTCAAGTGAACAATTTTTGAAAGTTATGCCACTTAAGTGAACGTTTTGAAAGTTATGGCACTCAAGTGAACGCCGTTCAAAAGTTATGGCACTTTTAGTATATTTTTCCCTTTTTAGTTTTACCAGGACTCTTTCATTTGACCATATGAAGACAACCCGGTGCACTTCTTGTCTCTGTTGCTTCAGGAGAAACTTACCTAAGGTAGTTTTTAACTGAGAAATCTCGGGATGCTCGAGCTTCGAATGACTTCCTCAACCTAAAAACACAAGCCAACTACATGAACTGATGAAGCAAGTTAAGCAAAACGCACTTGGGTGTTGGATTGCAGGAAAGAAAGATCCAATCGTCATCTGCGGAACCTTCTTTTATAACATACCATTTGTACATGTTAAGATTAGAGAAGTGGCACCGAAAAAGTAGCTTCATGCTCGTGAAGCTGAGATCGAACTCTTCACATAATTTCTCATTGATGGAATAAAAATCCAGTTAGCCATGCAAAGCTACAACAAATTTAGAAGCTTGGGCCTAACTCTCCAAAATCTCGCCGTTGGTTCAGTCCGCAAGAGGCCAAGTTGACCGCGCTCGATACATCAAATGACCGACATTGGTGCATTGCGAAGCCTTGGACTGATGCCGACCAGCTCCAGCGCACCATAAACTATCTTTGCGGGGATTCGAGGTATGGTGTGTCTTGTGACGACACAAGACAGGGGGATCCTGTTATACTCCAGGAAACAAGGTCTCAGAAGCATCATTCAACATGAACCTCTACTAACAAAAGCAGTCCCGCTCGTCCAGCGCGTGCTACTTCAACAACAGTGGTTTAGTAATTTCTCAGGATCCATGAAAGCAGCATCTTCTACGGCATTCCACCTCCTTCATGCTCAAACTTTTCTAGTCGGATCATATACACTTAAATGTCTTAATTACTCAACTTTTTCTTTTTCCCTCACGCAGCTTGGGGCACATGCCGTTATCCAGCCAATTAGATGACCGCGTCGCCGCATGAGCTTGAAAGCACAAATGAATAAACGATATGACAGAAGCAGCAGACGATATTTGCTCTGGAGCGTTTCACTCTATTTTACATCTTTGTAGTCGAAATTATGGGAAAATCAGTCACGAAATGAACTTCAATTCTCACTATACAAGAGTATATTCCAAATAGACATCTAGTCCGCGAGTCTCTGAGAGTGCAGTATTCTCACCAAGATATGTTTGGTTTTTCTCCGGAGCATCATGACTGTCAAGTTGCCTACATTCACAGAGAACTAAGCCAATCTTTGCCTTTCTTTTGTTTCATGCACTGGACTCTGAAACCACTTTGGCCCAATGGTCGAGTCACGATTCTGTTCCGTGTTGTAATAGACATAGCAGACATAAAGATCAATGACTCCGAAAGAGATATCACACCAGGAAACTTAGACAGCAAATATGATAGCTCATGACATAGCAATAGGTGAGACATGAAAGGGTCTTTCTGAAAATCAAGGACAAATAGGTCTTCGATCAAACGAACCGGAAGTAGCTTCTGGAGGCCTAGTTATTACTGTCCTAAGGTTCAGATAAATGCTATTGCATGTAGTTCTACAGGATGGATAGAGAGTATGTCATCACTTGGGATTTCGAGAATGAAAGGGAAAGGTAGGGGATCACTTGCTCATCTGCGACCAATCAAGTCCGTCACCCTCCCATTTACCAGAGCCGCTATTAGGCCTCCAACTGTGATATTGAACCAAAAAGCAAGTACTGTAACACAAAAAATTGGGGAGAATGTCGATACGAGTTGTGATCCACTTTCCAGTTATCCGTTTGGTGTCACCAAAAGAGATGTCACCTTTAGCTAGTCTGCTAAGTCTCGTGCATTTCATTTCATTCCAACAAATCTAGTCTGCCGAGTCTCGTGCAGTTCATCGACAGATGAACAAAGTCTAGAGATATAGCACGAATGCTCGATAGGACTTGCCGCTGCTGTCCATTATGCCTGACTCGGCTGGTGAAGAATAACCTGTCTGCATTGGAAAAACATGACATCCAGGTGCCTCTGGAAAATAAATTTACTAACTTTTAGGTACCAAAAACAGAAGTAGACACAAATTCAGCCAGAGTTGCGAACACTGATCTTGGTTGCTTCATCCTACCAATTCAGATTTCCACACAGGTACAAATCATTGCTGAAAATGGGCAAGTGATGCTTGCAATTCTTCCAATGCCCGCCCCTTTGTCTCCGGCACTAGTTTCGCGGTGAATAAGATAGTTAAACCGCAAATGCATGAGAAAATTAAAAAGGTTCCTGAAAGCAGCATAGTCAACACATAGATTTGTCAGTACATACACCCGACATATGAACCTATGCAGCTCATCTGTATCGGCTCCAGAGAAGCATAGCCGGTGAAAACTATAGAACAAGAAGGAAAAAAACGATAATCAATTACCGGGTGCACTCCATTCGAACATGAAGTTGAAAGTGTAGCTAACGATCCAACCACAGGACCACTTGGCAAAGGTCACCAGGCTTCCAGCCGACCCTTTGACATTCACTGGGAACACCTATTAGGAATACGACAATCGGAATAAGCAGGAATCCTATATATAGCCTTGAAATGGAGATTACACAGTGCAATGTTTAAAAGTATCGATGTACCTCGGACATTATAACCAAGGGCAACCCTGCCATGCCAAGTGAGTAAGATATGGAATAGACCTGATAGCAATAATCATCTGTCAGCAAATTCGATGCGACTAGTCCTGGAAAGACAGTTGAGGACTTAGAAGCAGCAGTACCATAAAGTAAAATCACTAGACTGTTGCTTCCCTGCTAGAAATAAAACATGGTCCAACATTTTTTAATTTTTCTTCCCTATCTTGTCCTAGACAGATTGAGCAATGAGCGGACAAAGGAACTCATTTCCACACATGTTCTAAAATTGAATAAAATCTATTAGGCACAAAACCTTTTTTTTTTTTGTCAAAGTATGCTCTCCAGTGTATTATTGCCTGGTAAAGTATGATTAAGCCGCAACTCATTATGCCCTTGATCATAAGAGCTAGCCGTGTAGTTTGAAAAACAAGCTACACAAACATACCATAATGCATACATATACCAAAATGGGAGTGACTGACTTCCAATAATGCAGGTCCTGGTTTCACAGGAAGGCAATAAAACACAAAATTAGGCCAGTTCATGAGATCAAGAAGAATGAGTAGGCATAGTTAGTGTTCGAGTACCTGCATGAAGAACGAGAATCCTAGAAGAAAGCAACTCAAGAGCATTCCAGCAGAAGAAACCTACAATTGAAGGTCAGCTTTGGTTATGCTTATGAGGGGCTTACTTTAGGAAATTATGCCGCTATGAATTGGTTGCGTCACCAGTAAAAGCGGTCTTCTTCCAGCTTTATCTGTCAAGATTACACTAAAAGCAGTTGCCGGGATCTGCAAAACAGGTGAGAAATCTGGAAAAAATGTGATAAATAAAATTCATCTTCCAGCACAATCCTCGATAGTGTATTACCTGGACAATTGCCATGCTTCGGGTACCAATGCTGCTGGAAAAGTCTGTCAGGATGATAAGCTAAAATTACTAAGTCTTCATTCTTTATGATTAACGAATGCATTTATGGCATGATTTTTACCAGCTGATTCAAATATAGAGCTTGCATAATAGGGAAATACATCCGAGCCTCCAAGTTGTTGAAGCACCACCAATCCCACTCCTATCTATGCTTTGACAATATTAGGACATTGCAAAAAAACCCTGAGCAAAATATGGCATGCAATTTGAATATTTTGAAGGGAAGGCTTACTATGAGGGAATGAGCATATCTTCGTTGAAACAAATCGAGAATTCTAGACTGGGATTGCCGCTCAAAGATTTCTGTATAGTCCTGTAAGACAATACCAAACGAAATATTAACAAATAGAAGGAAAAGGGACAACTTTCTCCTGTTGATATATGAAACGGCAATTACTCTGATATCTGCCGCTTCCCCGGAAATGTCGACACTTCTGCCTCGGAGTCTTTGCAATGTGACTTCAAATTCCTTTTCTTGACCGACTTTTACCTGTCAATAACTATACTAATCATCTTCCTAATGGAAAATGCAGAGTCTTCCCTCCAACATTCCTACAACATTACCTTCATTTTATGATTTAGATTTCTAAATAATTACTGCATACTCACAAAAATGATTCAGGCCAACTGTACTTGACAAGGAAATTATAACACCTATACCTGTGTTTTTCTCATTTCTAGACTTCAATTTCAGATCATGAGTAACGCTATTCTTTTGCAAGATATTGAATTCAATACCAATCTTCCCACTTCCAGTCTAAGCAGGAGAGCAATTCAAAATTACTTCCATGCCGTGTGATCTGTCGCAGTGTGCTACAAAATACTCTACATGGCATGCAGCATGCTACTTGTGCTATTTTGGTTGCCCCATCAACTAATAATCCAAGTTCCATTGTCACGGTTACTTAACCCTCAAAGTGTCTCCATTGAATAATGAATTTGGACATTACACACATGAAAACGTTAACATTGAATGAAGCCACATAGAGTAAAAAGTGATTGCCACAATCAAAATTAAAGTTTGAAATAAGAATGATAAAGATCACGACATCTTCACCACAAAAAAAAAAAAAAAAAGATCACGACATTACGTGCCTCCTCATGAGTGCCCGATACACTACATTAACAGCTCACCAGCCATCTAGGAGACTCCGGGATGAGGAATAAACCAAAAATTTGAAGTACACAGGGGCTGGCACCTGAAAACAAAATCATGGACATTGATCTTTTGATGTTTCCTAAGATAAATCTAAGAAAAAGCAGAAGAACTGAGACAGTACCTATCAAAGCCAGGACACGCCAGGAAACAATAGTTCCCACAAAGAAAATCACCGAAATGCCACAGCATAGCAGAAACTGCAACAAGATCGAGCAAATGTTGACAGGCAATGCATCGAGTTGACACCATTAACAGTGGCCCAAAATTTTCACCTGATTTAATACTGTGAATGCTCCCCGGATACTTTTGGGTGTTATTTCGGCAATGTACACGGGTATCTGTTTGGCCACAGAATTATTACCAATGTCTAGAAATTAATCAGGATAAGAAATTTGTAGGTTCCTGCGTTTACCACGTAAGATAAAATCCCAAAGCCAGCTCCATTTAACAGTCTTCCGATATTGAGCCACCAAGCATTCTGCAAGGTAAGATGAAATACACCATTAACTACTTCACGGCCTTGGAGAATACACAATTCAGAAAAATAAAATATGATTGAATAATCTTCAAACTTTAGCAGGAAAAATTAGTTTTTTCTTTTTCAATGATGATCTCTGGACCAGAAGGAGGGATAGTTTGAATACAATTTGTCACAAGGAGGATGTGATCCAAATGAAGTGAAAAATCACACAAATACTCCCGTAATCCACTATCCGAGATTTCGAATGCCTTTCCTGTCAAGATATTCTTCAGCGGACTTATACATTATCTGGTAAATGCATACTTGTATATTCAAACTGAAGTTTTGTGGGTCAAGTCATCGACAATCTATCAAAGAAAGTTCTGAAGAGGCAAATAGACAGAGCACAAACCTTGGCAAATGCTATGGAAAGCCATCCTGTAGTGAAAATTATTTGTGAAATCCCCATTGTCTGCATCACAACACATCAGTCAAAGAATTCTGTAACATTTTGTCCAGGTTCTTCACTCAAGTTATAGGATCTTCAAATTCAAGGATAGCTGGAAAGGCTACAGAATGACTTACACGCCTGCGACCCACCATATCAGTCATCCACCCATTAACCAAAGCTCCAATTAACCCTCCTATTGTCAATGTTGAACCAAAAAGTGAATACTGTAACATGAATAATCAGGAATGTCAATAGTGGAGAACCCGAACCATGACTCAGAAGTTCCCTTGTTCCAATGGTGTCAAAGATAAAGAAGTCATTGTTAGCTAGCCTAGCCTTCTTTAGGTCATGAGTTTCTGGGCATCGACAGAGGAAAGTTCGAATCAAATTCGCGATGATAATAGCGGAGGTTCTGCACACAATATCTCTGAACAATGAATTGGCCGAAACTGGCCGCAGTTCATCATACTTTCCAGCAATGCACTGAGGACATGTAGTGTGTATGCATGATAGGACTCACCGCTGCCGTAGAGAGCCCCAGATCCTCCATTATTCCTGACTCGGCGGGTGATGAATACCCAGACTGCATTAGAGAAATATGCCACTGGTTATGGTGAATTCTACTTGGTGGAGAGTAACCTCATTAGAAACTACAGCCCAAACAGAGCAATGGCCCAGGAGATCACATTCCATAGGCAAGACAGCAAATAAAAGATTAAACAACCTGAAAATTGGTTTTTCAGAAGTATCTTTTCTCCAAGATGCAATCCAAGTGGTGAAATGTGATAATTTCATTTCTCTTTGCCAAATTGAGTATCCATTAAAAAACTGAATTGATCCTACGTGTTGGCGAGATTGGCGATATCGGCGAGATTGGCAAGATAAACTTGTCAAATCATGATAAGATTGAAGATCGAGATCCAATATGTAATATCTATATTTACCATAAAAATCATAGGCTATGTTTAGCAACTATAATGTACTCTTCTTTATTTAAGGAGAATGTATCTCCCCCAAGAAAATAAAAAAATATGGAGATTTCTCCCGTGGATGTAGGCTTCCAAGGAACTTTTTCTTGGTTGACCGAACCACGTAAACATCTGTTTATATTCTCTTTTCTCTATCTTTTCTATGTTCGTATTAACTTGCTACATGGTATTAGAGCAAATTAGATCAACATCAAGCTCCTACGCTCCTTGTCGATTCATTGGCGGTTGCACCTTATCTTGTTAATCAGATAAGTTTTTCCGTTTTTGCTATTTTTTGCACAATGGCTAATCCCGATTTGGGTCGTTTCGCTCGAATGAAATGAGCACTCGACTCACCTCTATCCTTTTCAATGGTCGCAATTACCTCCCCTAGTCTCGGGCGGTTACAATCGCTCTTGGAGGCAGATCAAAGTTGGGGCATGTTAATGGTTTGATCAAAGCGCCTCTTATCATTGATCCTAAAAATGCCGAGTGGCAAGCTACCGATAATCTTGTTATGTGATGGATTTTTAACTCCATGAATCCCCGGATCTATGAGATTTTTGCATATTTCCGATATCGCAAATGCCTTATGGGATTCTCTTCGTGATATGTATGGACATCAAGATAATGCTTCTTGGATTTTTGAGTTGCAATAGGAGATTGCTCATACCGAGCAAACCTCTATCCAATCTTTTACTAAACATCTTGGCAATTTGAAATGAAAATGGGATGAACTCCAACAAGATCGTCCTCCGGTTCCATCTGTCGATGTGTACACTCAGCGAGAAGAACAAGATCGCATATTTTAGTTGCTTGCTAGCATTTGACCCGAATATGAAGATGTTAAGAGACAGATTCTTATGAGTGCTACTCTACCATCATTTTCTAATGTATGTGCCACTATTCAATGAGAAGAAACCCATCGAAGGGTGATGAATATTGAACCCAAATTAGGACGAGAACTGGTGGAGAGTTCGGTTAATGTAGCTAATGTTGTCAACCAAGATAATACGGCATTCGTTTTAATGGCGCCAAAGGAAAAGGTCGCGGCCGTAATATAAAGTTTCATTGTTCCCATTGTAGCAAAGATGGGCATACTCATGATTGTTGCTTTGGGAGCTATACCCTCACTTACGGCCCGGTAAGGATAAGGCTACGAGATAAGACTACGGATCCTAAAGTTGCCAGTCATGTTACCACTCCAAATCTTCAAACCTCTTTGGAATAAATATCCTTGCAACTAAAGCAACCGATGTCCTTCGGCGGTGTTTCTCAACCGAGTACTAATTCAGGAAATATGGCTCAAACTTCCGGTAATGTCTTTGCCCTATCTCGCATCCTCTATGACTAGGTTTATAATTGATTCAGAGCAACCGACCACATATGCGGTAGTTCTCGTTGGATAACTCATCTACGTGAGGTTCCTACTGGTTCATACTCTCCTATTATAGTTGCCAATGGTGAAAAGGTCCATATTCAAGGGGTTGGGAAACTAGATTTATTCTCGAACTACTTGGCTGTATTTGCTTACCTCTAAAAGTGAAGTATTGGCAGTCTTCAAGGAATTTACTCGAATGATCTATACGCAATATGGTACTCGGATTAAAATATTGCGTATTGACAATGGGACTGAATATACCAATCATCCTTTTGAGTCGTTTCTCAAAAGTCTAGGTATTGTACACCGGACTTCATGTGTTAAAACTCCCCAACAAAATGGGGTCGCAGAGAGGAAAAATCGTCATCTCCTTGAGGTAACACGATCACTTCTGTTTCATGGAAACTTATCTCGACATTTTTGGGCTGATGTGGTTTTAACAAGTTGCTATTTGATCAATCTTCCCAAGAAGGTGCTGCAATACAAATCTCCTATGGAAGTGCTCCTTGGTCATTCAATTAATCTCTCTCATCTTCGTGTATTTGGTAGTATGTGCTATGTTCACGCTTCATCGGGAGTAAATTAGATCCTCGTGCAAACAAATGCATTTTTGTGGGATATTCCAGTGTTAAAAAGGGTTATAAATGCTTTGATCCCTCCACCAAAAAAATGTTTATTTCTCGGGATGTTACGTTTGATGAAACTCACATGCATTTTTCTTCTAGGGATCAAATTCGGGGGGAGAATAGTGGTAATTACACTAACAATTATGATTACAAGTGTATTTGATATGGAATTTTCTCCCTTACCGATTGTTTCGGATGATGTGGTGATTGATGAAACCCAGAGAGATAGGACAAACACTTCTAATCATGACACAGCTACTTTAGTTCTGGACCCTATCCAGGAAATAGCTCCGGTTCGTCGATCAATTCGAACATCTCAGCCCTCAACTCGTCTTCACGACTTTGTCACGTATCGATCGTCTACGGCCTATCCGATTCGAGCTTACGTTTGCTATGATTTCATCACTCCCGAGTTTTGTGCTTTCCTATCTGCTGTAGATACAAACATTGAGCCTGCAAACTTTCTTGAAGCACAACAATCAGCTGTGTGGAGGAAGGCCATGGATGAGGAACTACAAGCCCTTGACAAAAATCAGACTTGGGATATTTTCCATCACCTACTGGAAAACATCATGTTGGCTATCGATGGATTTACAAAATCAAGTACAAAAGTGATGGTTCAACCGAGGGGCACAATGCTAGATTGGTCGCCAAGGGATACACCCAAACATACGGAGTGGACTACAAAGAAACGTTTGCTCCCGTGGTAAAGATGAATACCGTCGAGTTCTCATGTCGATTGCTTGTCAATTATGACTGGTCATTGTTTCAAATGGACGTTAAGAATGCGTTCCTTCATGGAGAACTTGAAGAAGAAGTGTACATGGAACGGAAAGTTGTTTGCAAACTCAAGAAGGCAATCTATAGCCTCAAGCGGTCACCTCGAGCATGGTACGGAAAGTTGAGTGCAGCCCTAGTGATGTTTGGCTTTAAAATGGGTAAGTCCGACCATTCTCTATTTGTTAAGAAAAATTCTGAAGGAATTGTGGTAGTGTTAATATATGTTGATGATATTGTCATTACTAGTGATAATCTGCAAGAGATTGAATCTCTCAAAAAATATTTGCACGAGAAGTTTGACATCAAGGATTTGGGCCGGTTGCGATACTTCCTTGGAATTGAGGTTGCTAGTTCGAGCGCTGCGCAGAATATAGAGCTATGGCGTCGGTGACATGTGAATTGGTCTGGCTTCGCTTGCTGTTAAGTGATTTAGGTCTTGAAGGATCTCGTGGTCCTATGAAGCTATTTTGTGATAATCAAGCAGTAACTCACATTGCTTCAAATCCGGTCTTCCATGAAGGAACAAAACACAAAAAAGTCGACTGTCATTTTGTTTGAGAGAAATTTCAAGACAAAACTATCGAAACACTATATGTTCGAAGCAAAGAACAACTTACTGATGTGTTTACTAAGCCTCTTTCTAAAGGAGTATTTCAACAACTGTTGGCCAAGTTGATCTCAAAAGACCTCTTCGCCCCAACTTGGAGGCGGAGTGTTGGCGAGATTGGCGATATCGGCGAGATTGGTAAGATAAACTTGTCAAATCATTATAAGATTGAAGATCAAGATTCAATATGTAATGTCTGTATTTACCATAAAAATCATAGGCTATGTTTAGCAACTATGATGTACTCTTCTTTATTTAAAGAGAATGTTTCTCCCCCAAGAAAATAAGAAAATATGGAGATTTCTCCCGTGGATGTAGGCTTCCAAGGAACTTTTTCTTGGTTGAGCGAACCAAGTAAACCTCTGCTCATATTCTCTTTTCTCTATCTTTTCTATGTTTGTATTAACTTGCTATACTACGGAAGCAACTTGGGTATTTTCAATGTTGTCCAAATTATGACATTCTTCAAATCTAGGTCAGCATAGTATCTTGGTCTATTACACAATTGCGATCCACAACATAAGACTAACAGAAAAGAAGAGAAGAGGAAAGCAAGACTGCTCAACAGAAAACAGAGCAATTAACGGAAAGACTTTTGAGGGAGGGGGATACTCACAGCACACCCAGTGGCGAAAGACCCGCAAACGGCAACGAGGGTGCTGAAAACGACCAGAGGCGTGACCTTGGGATCACTTGAAGACTTGGAGTTGGCAGAGTCGCCCAGAAGCAGAGACCTTGTCGGCAACCCATCTTCTTCTTCTGGGCCCTCTCTCTCCATGAGTCCTTTCTATTATAAAGCTCTCGCGAAGAACAAGATTTGCTAAAAATGGCGGTGGCAAGAATCACCTGCCAGTGCAGACAGAGGACAGTGCGTTGGTGGGGGCAGAGGGGGAGAGCCAGAGAGGGTAGGTATAAATTTGGGGCTCGGCCACAAATCATGTCAAAAAGTGGAGGTCATAATCATTCAAACCCATTCAAAATCGGGCCAATCAAATGTTAGATGAGGAAATAATCGCATAGGTCAAGCTTTCTAAGACTACAACAATGTCCCGATGCGGGACCATATCTCAAAATCAAATAAAATACTCCATATCTCCTAATTTGAAAATATTTTTTTTTCATTGTTATGAAATTGCCAACCCAATGTCTAATTCTAGGCTCGAGCCTATAACCGCTAAGGCCTCGACGACTAGTAGACAGAAGTTTAATAAAAAGTGAACAAAATCATGGAATTTCAAGAAAATAAAAAAAAATTATCTATGTCAATGCCGATAAGGCCATCAACATCTTTAGTCCTAATTTGTTAGGATTATACTTTCAATCACAAAAGCTTTAAAATCAAGTCTGAAAAATTTATGGCTAAAACGATCGCTATATAATAATTTTTTGAAATTTTAAATAATTATTCTATTTTAATGTTGAATTCGTATATTTGATCCCATTGTCTCCCTTAGGTACCGTGTCTTAGCAATTTGAGAAAATTTCAAAAAAAGGCTTCAAGTGCCGTCATTTTCTTAATTAAGGGCTAAAATGGACATTGTTTCAAAAATGCCTAAGCTCTCTTTTTTTTTTTTTCAAAAAAGGCATGATCGGGGATATTTTGATCTTTTTACATTTTTTGATTTATTTCTTTATTTCCTATTTTTTCTTTTCCTTTTTCCTTTATTTTTCTCCTTTTCCTTATTTTCTCTTTCGGCTACCGTGGATTGGGCAGTCTCGCCGGCCACAGACGAGGGCTGGCCTCACTGGCAGCCACGCTTCGCCTAGCCAGGGCGAGGGCTGACCTTGCAGCCTCCAGCGAGGGAGCCCTTGCCACCTTGGCCCAATCTGGCGACCGACAAACATTCTCTCTCCCAACCACCACAGACACATGCTTAAATTCTATCTCAGCGGTGCCGATGGATGACGCTCATCTCTCTCCTTCTCTCCTCTTGCAATTCACAAGTTTCACTTCTATCTATCCTCGACATCTCTGTCTCTCGCTCCCTCATTTCATCGACTCTTGCAGGAACTACCCTGTGAATGGCGATGAAGACACAGAGGCAACATGGGCCATGCCTCCGCCCTGCCATGTCAGCTATCTGGAAGCTCCGCTTAGCTGTCATCCATCACCCACTATCTGTCCACGATTCAATTCACAGAAGCCGTACCTCCCTCGAAGATTCTAAGCTACGTTTTCAAAATCTTGTTATTTTTCGTCACCATAGCAAAGTCCTCTATTTTAGAGGAGGAAGGTTGCGAGACGCCCAAGCACGAGGGGTGTAGAATTCCGCTGCCTAGCGTCTATCCCCCGCCCCCGAAGAAGAAGAAGCCGATTGGCGAGAAGAGGAGGGACGCGCCAAAGAACATGTACTTTAAGCCTCCGGATTTCAATGCCCTGTTCTCTGTGGCTCCCAGAGGAGAAGCTTGTGCTTAGCTTAGCTCTCTTTTCTTTCGTAATGTATTATTCTAGTCTTGACTGGTTTAGTTGTTCCCAGCCCATGACCGCCGGCGAGAGGAAGAGAAAAGTTAAGGGAAAAGAAAAAAAAACTTGAAAGGAAAGGAAAGGAAAATGGCACTTATGATCCCTAAATTTATACATATATATATATATATTCATATTCGAATTTTTAATTTGAAACCGATCATAGTCCCATGAACTATTGAGACTAATTGGGTGCAATGTGATTCTGAAATTTTCAATTTGTTAAATGTGATTCCAAAATCTTTTAGAACTGTTCAAGTAGACCAAAACTAGGGAGCAAAATCATTTCGATATCTCGGCTCCTTGAACTTGAATCTATTGAAGGGATTGCATTGAATATGACTTTTCATTGCGACATGCTCTAAGTCAAGTTTATTGATTGATGTGTCTAGTTCAAGGGCAAATCTAGAAAATTTACGAGACCAAATCTTTTATTGCATCCTAAAGTTTTAGGATCGTATTAGTTTAAATTAAAAGAACATGAATCGCATCCTACAAATTCTTGGTCAAAGTTCAACCAATTTATGACATTATCCACTAAATATTAGGAGTTGACGTTGCATGATTTTTATTCGCATTTGTCAATGTATTTATCTGCACATAACACTCAGAGATTTTTTGCTTAAGAAAACATGTATGCATCGAATATTGTCGCGGTCCTCATAAGGGTGAGATGCTTAAGGGAAGTTGATGAATGTTAAGCGAAAAACGATTTCTCTCGCAAGGTGGCGTCATGGGATTTTTGTGTAGCGTAAAAGTTTAGAACTTGATTACGATGTCAATCGAAACAAGAATCAGATTAATTTGGGTAATCATTTGAGTACAACTGTTTATCAATATAGATTGGTTCTAAATATAGGAAAATTCCATGACGGTAACATAAACTTCATAGTGAAATTATAAGTGTCATGCCATTAGTCTTATGATTTGGGATTACTCGACTAATCAGCTTTATCGAAGAAAAATTACTGTCCCTTCGTATTTCAGTAGACAATTGCTTATTCTGACACAATGTTATACTTTGGCAACGACAATCATATGTTCTAAATTGCGATGGTAAAATCATTAAAGAACAAATATTATACAATAATACTATGACTTCAAGTTTACTGGTGCTGATTACACCATTTTTTTTTATTGTTATTATTAGTAATTAAAATCTTGTCATGATAATAAATTGTTGTCAACTCTTATAATTCTTGTCAGAGATAAAATATTACAATTACAAATAAATTTAGGGAAATTTTAATTCGTGATATATTCGAATGTGAGAATGAAGAAATCAAGCACCAACTATATTTCACGCGGATTATGGGAACTCTTAATTATTCCTACCTTATTCCTAGTGGGATTCTGCAAACATAGTCATGGTTTTTGTTATAAATATTTCTGTCCTGCAAATCTAATTAGAGAAGGGAAAATGACTCAAGTCATCATTGAACTTTAGTCCAAAGTACGATATCATCGCTGAACTTTTAATTTGTTTGTTGTGATCCATGAACTTTAACTCAAAGGGCAATATCACTCATGAAGTTTTAATTTGTTTAATACGATCCTAAGATAAATAATTATTTTAGTCTCTAAACTATATGAAAGTATTTGCTGATTTGACTTTTAATCTGATAAGTTTGAACGGTGAACCAAACAAATAACATTACAAGTAAATTATCAAAATATTCAACATTATCCATGATATTTGATGATGTGTATTTATTGTATCTTGATTTGAGTTGAATATTACATTACATATATTTTATCCACTATTCAAACATATCGGATTGGAAGCCAAATAAGTAAGTTCCGTTAACTTGATTTAATGGAAGGATGATACTAGATAATTTCATATTGACTAGAGAGACTACATTAAAATATACCAAAAATTCAGAGAAAACATTGAACAAAATAAAAGATTATGTACGAAAATGTATATTGAGCCAAAGTTCATAGATTATTTATATAATTATCACATTAGACGGCAACTAATCCATTACAATACTCATTATGTTCTATCATGTTTTCATCAACAACTATTTCCTTCTCGTTTTATTCTATTCCGGCATACCAAACTTATGTTATCGTGTTGCCCATTTCGTGAAACCAAGAGCATGATACAACATAGCTCGATTTTAAAAGGCTCACGCTTTTTTCGCTCCCTATGGGCTTTGACATTCCTTTTTGTATGTGTTTTGACCATTTTATCCTTTGTATAGCCCCACCAAATCGATACAATTTTATATGATTTTTTTTTGTTAATTCTTTTATTTGGTTTCTTTTTGTCTTTGTGGGTCCCACCTTCCTCCTTTTCTTCTTCCTCCTCCTTCCCATGCCTCCCACCCGTCTCTTTTTTTCTCTTGCACGATGTTCGCTTTGACGTGTCCCTCTCCTTCCAAAAACCTCGAATAGCTTTGCCACTTTACCATGTTCTCCCAAAATAGGATAAAGGGAAGGAACAAATGCACACAATAACATGTGTTTCACTAATTTGCTTCCAAGTCATGAGATGGTACCCTAAGAACCATCTGGCGTGGATGCACCCTAGGAATTTCAGATTGTAGCAAATAATATAAGATAAAAACTGGGATGAAATATCCAATGATGCATCATCATCCGTGTTCAATAGTAAATCCTGACATGTTCAGCATGGTTCAATGTCACATGCCTTCCTGTAAGTACACAACCTTATGTTCACGAAAATAAACAAAGGAGCAAGCAAATCTCAAGTGTACAACCTATTTATAAAGCAAGTAAACATCCCTCACATAATTTTGATATCGGCAAAGACTATAGTGGACAAGATTGATGGCTGTAAGGGTGACCATCTAAAGTCTAAAACATAGAGTCAGACGAGTTCCGATATGCAAGTGGATACTAATTACACGTTGAGTTTCTTCAAAAAGTAGCATAAGTTTGTTTCACTAGTTTTTGAAGTAAGGTTCTTTCTTGGGTGATACAATATGAGGTAGAGCTGATTGTTCCTCCCGCACTTGCATGTCTTTTGCTTTAAAAACAATGCGGTTTGCTGTACCAGAACCAACAAGCAAAGGGGGCATCAATTCACCGCTGCAGTTCGTAGTTACAAGCCTCTTGAAGTTTACAAGGCAAAGATTCTAACGTACGTTGATGAGGTTATCAAGAAGAAGGCAGGGAAGAAAACAAAATAAGTTTGCAGATGAATATTGCTTCGATAAAAGCATCTATGATGAGATCTTGAAGCAAAAATTACAGTTTGCTATGTGAAGGGAGTTTTGTGGCTTGCTACCATCAAATATTTTGCAGTTAATCGCCTAGTCAATATTAGAATTGACAATCATGTTTCTATTGGGTTTATGTTGTTTTCCCCATTTTCTAGTAGAGAAAAATTGTGCTCCTTTTATAGCTATTAACAACCGAATTCATGGTTGTCGACAGATCCATCTAGTATATATGGGAAGGCTCCAACAAATTGATTCAAGCATGTTCTTGAGAGGTTTTGTCTCTAATATTTCTTGATGTTCCTGCATCTCCTTTATCTAGATAATAATCATGATTTTGGAACTTTTTTCATCTTCGAAATCTGAAGATATTTGTAGCTGAAAGCTGAAGACTGGTGTTTTTTTTTTTTTGCTGGTCTTGTTGTCAAAGTTGACAACGAGATTTTATTGTAAATGACATAGATATGAAAACCCAAAGTCAAAACGTTTTTCTCACAAAACATTCAAGTGTAGCGATAAGTTGAAAGCCTTCTATGAGTCACCAGAAAAAGCACAAAAAGAGGAGCTAAATCTTGCACTAAAATATCAATTCTAAATACATCAAAATGATATTGTTATTACATGTCACAAATTGCAATAGAAATAAATTGTATATGCAACTTAACAAAAAAGAAATTCCATTCAGCTGCTCGGCTCCCCTCAAGAAAATCCACTGTGCCTATATTTCATCACCATGAATTCCAATGGTCCTTGAATGTGTGTTTGATCCGAGATCTTCGCCTTTCAATTTACATATGCGACTATTATGACCATAACACCTACAAGTATCATATCTCTTCCCCTTTTCAATAATCTCAAATGCTTGAAGGATCACGTCTTGTAGAAGTTGCTTCCCCTTTAGTTTTTGAACTAGAAGGACGACCTTTATGAGATGTAACTAGGAACTCATATAAATTAGTATCACTTGCTCGAACGGAATGCTCAATTTGCTTTCGAACAACTTCCTTTTTGGAAAGCGGCCATTGTTGATACTTCCTTTCCAACTCGTGAAGTAGTAGTTGCTTAAATGAATCTCCTTCATTGTTTTGAGCAATATCACTATCCAAAGAGCACCTTATATCCAGCCTCCATTGTGGATTAATTGCATCAAGAGGTAAACCATCGGAAAACCGTAATCTTATCTTGTGCACACATGGAAGTCCTAATAATTGCACAAAATGCTTAGTACAAATAGGTAGCTCAACCCTACGTTTAGCAATCTCATTTTGCTTGTAAAGCTTGTCTAAAGCAAATACTAACACATGAGTAATCAAGTTCCTGAAAAGAGGAATATGAAGATGACGAGAAACTCTTACCTTTTCGCTTGATAATATGCTTCTGATTTCTTGATACCGATTCTCAAGCGCAAGGCATATTTTCTTTTTCACCTCAACTAAATCCCCGTTGAAACTTGTAGATATGCTTTCAAAGTCGAATGTGCCCCTTTAGCTCCTAAAGTAACACAGTTTCCAAAATGCATGTGCAAGTTTGTCCAGGCGGTCACAAAAAGCTCTTTGAAAAGAAGCCATGTATTTTTTATGTAGTTAATAACGGATGGCTTTGCCTAACGATATTCGAATTGCTGAACATTACCCTCATATTTCACTTTAGTCTTGGAGTTCAAAACTTTGCACCAATCGGACATAAAAGAATCCCAATGTGTTCCTTCTTCAAATTGAGATTTACATTTTGCCACAATATTTTTTTCAATATGTCAAACACACAATAAGTTTGCACTTCTAGGAAAGATGAATCGAAGTGCATTCATCAATGCCAATTCTCTATCACTGATAATAGCTTAAGGTTGACAACCAACACCCAAAATGTTACTAAACATTATCAAAGCTCAAACATAATCTTCTTTTTCCTCCTTTCTCAAAAAGACAAAGCATGAATAGAAAGAAGTATTAAAACAGGAAATTCCAATTATATCCAACTAAGGCATTGTGTATCTATTAGTCTTGTAAGTACAATCCATTACGAAGACACTTGAGAAATTCTTTGTTAGTGTCATGGAGATAGGATGGGAGAAAAATAAATGCGTCAAAATAAATGCGTCAAGTGACCTTGAACATCATGTTTAAAATTGTAGATGAATCCACCTGTACTAAGCTCATCCAATAAAGCTTGGACCATGATGCGACCATTTAGATATTCACGACAGAATTTCGCTTCCACATTGTAGATAGTTTCAACTATAGCTTGAATATTGGGATTACTTTGTCTCATTGAATAAAGGATTTGGCAAGGAGGTATATCGGCCTTAGACATCTCTTTCACACGCAAAGCTTCAACCTTAGAAAAGCTATGATAAGTAGGATGTTCGACATATCACTCGAGGGATCATGATTGTGTGATGCACTCACTATTTCGAGTGACCATGATCCATTCTTCTTTTTATAACCACGGACGTCAAAAGGACAATTAGTTAAATGAGATCCAGTCTTTCATCTTTGACATGCAACATAAATATTACATCGATCACGATAACTACCTCCCCTATCGCATCGTGAAGAACATATTTGTCTCATTTTGACCTTTTAATAGAGATGACTTAACCTTGAGCAAGAAGATGGCTCCGCACACTACTCAAAAGATATTCTCGAATTAGAAAATTACCGGGTAAAGTTTCAAACGAACTTGTTGGCGTGATCAATTGCTCTTCTCCATTCAAATTTTCATCATCAATAGATATATTCGAGCAATTTCGATCCTCTTGAATGTTGCTTATTTAAAATCAAGCGGATGCCCAATTAAAATAGATACTCTTTCCTTTGTATTATAACAGCAAACTATCTACGCCAACTCATAATAACGCAACATTTAATTTCCAACAAAGCATGAGTGAGTGAAACAATGGGTTAAACAAGTATAAATGATTCCAAAAAAAGTGCGATTACGAAATGGTTGTTGAGAAATCAAGTTCTACTGTACGCACAACTATAATCTAAGGCTGAAAGTAACAATTACAACACAAAGGAAAAAAAAAAAAAAAACAAACGCGGCATTGTCCTCATAGTGTTCCAAGAAGTTAATCAATAAAAGCACAAATTTTGTTTTGACACTCGCACGTGGCACCGAAAACTGAAATAAGATTAAACCACTAATTCAAATCTCATTTCTTATTATCGGTCAAAACACAACTTGCCTAATATTAACTTTGTGCTTCTCAATATTACCTTCGTGTAGAGAAAAGGCGATCGTTGTTGAGATCATTGGTGAGCCCAATGCTGGCGCTAGCGAAATTGTGGAGGAGGACGGGATTGACATAATAAAGTCGAGGTTTTTGGAAGGAGAGAGAGGTGTCAAAGCGAACGTCATGCGGAGAAAAAAAAAAGAGAGGAGTGCGAGGCATGGGAAGGAGGAAGAAGAAGAAGAAAAGGAGGAAGGTGGGACCCGCAAGAAAAAAAAGAAAACGAAATAAAAGAATTAACAAAAAAAAGGGTCATATAAAATCGTATTAGATTTGATGGGCCACACACAAAGGACATGATGGTCAAAACACACACAAAAAGCGTTTCAAAGCCAAAAGGTGAGTGGAAAAAGCGCAAGTCTTTTTTTTTTATAAAAAAAAGAGTCTATTTTGACTCTAATTACTATCCTTGTACATTAGGATAAGTACACTAGAAGTGCTATAACTTTTGTGCGGTGTTCACTTGGTTCCATAACTTTCAAAACGTTCATTTAAGTATCATAACTTTCAAAAATCGTTCACTTGAGTGCCATGTTGACGTGGATGCCGGAAAAGCGACGTGACGGTAGGAAAGGCGACGTGGCTCGCCGGAAAAGTTGATGTGGCACTCAAGTGAATGGTTTTGCTTCGATGTGGCACTCAAGTGAATGATTTTTTAAAGTTATGTCATTTAAGTAAACGTTTTGAAAGTTATGGCACTTAAGTGAATGCCGTACACAAGTTATGACACTCACGGTGTACTTATCCCTTGTACATGTTTAGAAATGTCTAATGTAAAGTAGCATTTTGGGAATGTCGGCAACAAATGTCTTCAGAAAGCTACACTTTCTATATATTGACAAATAATAAAGAACCCGATCTGTTCAACTAAAAACAAACAGAAGAATTCAAGAGTAAAGAAACTAGATTTGATCTATTCGAGAACATAGATTGAAATAGGGCCAGTAATTTACGTTCACGTGACTAATTGGGATTATTAGTTCTTGACAATTCAGGTCTAAACGGGCTAGTGGCACTATAATTGCAACATGGGTAAATTTTACTTCCTCTATGAATTTTCGTAGATTTTTCTTAATAAATGCCTATGGTTTAATTTATGTAGTTAAGTCCTTCTACGCTCGTATATTTCAATCAAGTCCCTCCAACACCGAACCCAACCTCCAGTTGACGTGGCCTTCAGATTGTAGCGTGGACAAAATTTACATCCCATATGAACGTCCAAATTGACTCAATTTTATCCACATCATACTTTAACATTGTTCAAAATTGGCTCAATTTTACCACGGTGATGTGCACGTAGGTGTTCACATTAGCTAAAGTTTATGCACGTCGTCGATACTGTTTGATGGCATTTTCAACTAGGTTGGGCTGGATTTAATGTTGGAAGGACTTGTTAAAAAATTTATGAAAGTAAAAATATTGAGTTGATAAACTAAAAAAATAGGGATGTTGAACTGAAAAACGCGAAAATATACGGATGAAAAGTAAAAAAAAATATTGTAACATCTAAAGCGACCTAACTTTCACCAAGTTTGTCTAGGTAGAAATTACTGAATGTTGATAGGGGATAAGAACACCACAAGTGCCATAACTTATGCACGACGGTCATTTGAGTATCATAACTTTTTTTTTCAACCACTTAAGTGCCATAATTTCTAAAAAGACATTCCTTGAGTGCCACAACTTTTAATAGATCAATTAAGTGCCAAAATTGTTTAGAAAAGGTCACCTAGTTCTACACAATCCTCTCCATCAGATGCTAAGCTCGGCCATGATTTTAGTACAAACTTCTTGAACCTTTTTAATATTTTACAAGATTGTATTTTTCTTTATGAACTTCATATTGTGATTGTAAATTTATTTGTCAGCTAATTTCATATGTATTCTTGATCTTTGGTCTATTTGAGGGAGCTTTGATACCAAGGTACTTCAACTATGTGAAAATATCTGGCCATTGATAATCTTCTAGACAATGGCTTTGTAAATAATTGTAAATCACATTTATGAATTGCGAGACCACCAAAAGAACTTCATTGATGACTTTTTTGCTCACTCAACTCGGGCTGGGGAAGGGGAAGACAATCATATTTAGAAGATAGCGGAATCATTCGAGGTAGTTAGTGGCTCAAATTATTTTCGTGCGGAATCGTATTACATAGCTCAAGATACAGTAAGCATGTTTATAATCTTTGAGATTATTGTATTTTAAATTCTTAATTTGTAACATGTCATCAAGCAATTGTCTTATCTCATTGATGATAAGCGTGTTATCTTCTTGTTGAGAAACTGCACATTGTTCGAGTGCCACTCGAGGTATGTTCAACATTAGTTTATTCAGATTGAATCTTTCTTAGTGACGTGACAAAAGTAATTTGATTCTGATTTGTAAATTAATTTGGATGCAAAAAGGGCGGCAATTCCTCATTGCGACTATTATTGTGACACTTTGTATCTATTTACATACTCAACATTCAAACACTTGCCTGCAGGTATGCCTTCCTGGATACCCATATTCCCATACTGTTTTCTCCTCACTAATAAAGAAAAACATGATAGGAAATCCGTAATTATCATTGTATCTTTTTTTTCTTCAAAAAACATCTTACATATGATTTTATGATGTAGAAGATCATACGGTGGATGGTTGTGATACTTCATCAACGATTTCAAGTGATGACGTTGAAATGGCTGGTGCAATGTGCGAGAGGAACTCCAAGGATATTACCAAAAAGAATAACAAGGGAGAGACTGATGGATTTTGTGTAGTCTGATATAAAAAAGAAAAGCAATAGTAAGCGCAGAGCTTTTACATGACATACTTGCAATTTACGTCTTAATTATGTATGTCCTAGATTGTTGCTATGTATTGAGGCGATATCTTTTGTATCCGTAACTCCAAAAAACTGATAGTGGAGAGATTGCCAAGTGCGGCACCATGGTTTTTTTTTTTCTGATTTAGAAGGGTTTTTTCACATAAAAAAATTATCATCTTCTTCTATGCTTTTTTTCTCTTCAAAGATTCACGTTCCTAACAGAGGCGACACTGCTAGACATGTGTTCTGGTTGTGGTGCAATGTCCACCGGGTTATGTCTTGGAACTAATCTTTCGGGTTTGAAGCTCGTCACAATATGCATTGTGTATAATTTTTTGTCATAGAAAATGGTTAGTATGTACAACTTATGCATTCTTCATTTCATTTGTTCATAGAGGTGGGTTACTAAAGGCCTACATGATAACACTTCTACTTCTCAATTTCTCTACCGAGAAGTCAATCGACGGAGAAATCGGTTTGGTAAAAACACTTATGAAGTAGAAATTCGTTTGGTAAAAAAATTGACTTGTGGTACGATTTTTCATTTATGGTAGGATTTTTCACCTCGATGGGATTTTTTGCCGATTTTGAGAAGTAAAAAATTTTAGGCTGCGTATGGTAACGTTTCTGTTCCGTGAACAACTTTCGGAACGTAAACACTTTTTCTATTTTTGTTCCAAACAACCATTTTTGGGAACAAAAACGCGTTTGGTAATTGCAAAAAATTCTGTTCTCGAGACAAAAAAAGAACGTAAACGCGTTTGGTAAATACATAAAGTTTATGTTCCCGGTATAAAAAAAAAGAAATACGTTTGGTAACTACAAAAGAATTGTTCCTAATTTTTTCATTTAATTAAGGGGGCTATATATATATATTAAAATTAAGATGCCTTTATCTTTTTAATTTACTAAATCAAATTAAATCTCAGTTATTCAATTTACTAAATCAAATTAGATCAATATATATATATAAGTAATTTATGCATGATTTATCAAATTACAATATGGACAAGATCAACTATAAAAAAAATAATAACCTTTAAACGGGGACCTCTAGAAAAATATTAATTACACTTTGAGTGAAACCGAAGACTAAAATGAAAAACATTTATGCATTTAGGTCCTTTTAGTCCAATTGTGCAATTTTTCCAAACATGAGGACTGAAATAAGATGCGAGTGTATCAAAGTCTCATGTCATTAGTCTAAAAGTAAAAAAAATTGGATAAAATGATTTAAAATGAAATTTTTTAGCCAATTTAGGATTATGTTCAATGAAGAGGCATGTGGTCCCAAACTGAATTTTTAAAAATTTAAGAACCAAAAATGAAAAGGGAATTAAAATAAAAATATGAAATATTTTTGCACATTTTTTCGACCCACGAATACTATTTTTCCTAATTTTCAGCTATTTTTATAATTTAAATAAATCGGAAAAATGTCAAAAATTACGAAAAATATTTTTTTGTTCAAATTGGTTTCTAAGGCTAGGCCAAAGATTCTGAGATTAAATTTTTAATTTTTGAATTATTTTGGTATTTTTAATTAATTTTCTAAAATAAAATAATTAAAAATCAAGTGTCAACATCGTGCGTAACAAAAGAGAAGAGAGTGTATTCAAAAACAAAATTGTTCACAATTGTTTCTAAAAAATGTTCCAAATATGTTTCTAAAAAGTGTTCTAGGAACACGAAACAAGTTTTTCTTGTTTCTTGTTTTTGTTCAAAAATGTTTTTGTTTCTTAAAAGTGTTTTGAACACTTTGGGAACACTTTTTTACCATACATGTTTTTGTTCCCAAAGTGTTCTGGGAACACTTTGGGAACATAAACACTTTTTCTAGAGTGTTACCATACGCAGCCTTAACTTCTCCGCTCCGTAATCACTTCTTGGACCGCACCCGCCTCCGCCAACCACTGTCGTCGACCGCCACGCCTACCGCCGCCGCCGCGCGCGCCGCCGCGGCCCACCGCCACCGTCAACCACCGCCATCGCCCGCCGACCGTCCTCCGCCGCCCCCCTCCCACCAATAGCCGATGATCGCCTCCTACCGACCACCGCAGTTGAAGATTTTGTTAATAATATTTCAAAAGTAGAAATTTTTAACCGTTACCAAATGAATTTATCTAATCAAAAGTCAATCGGAGAAGAAGTAGAAAAATCAACTCGCTTTTGAGGATAAGTAGGAAATCAACTCGGTCGAAGTTGATTTCTGCAGAGAAGTGTTACCATGTGCATCCTAACATGCTCGAAGATGCATGCAACAGTTTGAAGCTAAACCAATCGGAGATAGAGGTACAACCTTTCTTTTTAGTTGATGAATGTATTAATTTTGCCAATTTGCATATATTCTAATAGCTTCGTATTATTCATTGTTACGGTATAATCAGGTGAGGAATGAGTCCGTAGAAGATTTGCTCTTGCTATTAAAGAAGTGGCACAAATTGTGCATGAAATTTGACCTCATTGAAAGCAATGGTCAACAGCTGCCATATGCTGATTTATTTAGCATGGATAATGAAATAAGTGATAAAGTGGAAAACAGCAAGGATGACGATAAGGGTAGTGATGGTGAGGCGTTTGAATAAGAGAAAGTTCTAGCAACTTGTTATGGAGATCCTAAAGAGAAGAGAAGGGTGACAAAGCATTTTACTTTAAGGCACTTAAATTATTGAATTTGACTTGGCAAGGTTTGACATTTATTTATACATAGCTTCAATCCATTTTATTCATTTTAGTCCTTGGTTTATGCTTAGTACGTAGAATGCCAACCTTTTCATTATAGTCGATTCTTAGTCTACGACAATGATGGATTGTTGATGAATTTGGATGTTTAATAATTCTTTATATACATCTTACAAAACCTATGTATATTTATATAATTCGATCATGATGCTTCTTCGTGTACTTTAGCATGTGATATTAAATTTATTGGGAAACTCGAACAAAAATTCTAAAGCAAATCCACCGATTCAATTTGTTGTCCTCTGCTCTTTCAGCAAATTCTCAATCGAATTGTGCTGAGGCAAGTGAGATGCGGTGATGAAGCACTACATTGGGGTGAGAAACAACAACGTTCGGTATCAGTCATAGATTGGACTGTCTCTCGATCGAGATTCGTCAGTGCGGAACCGCCGATGAATTTGGTGTGTTCGGGATCATAGCAGCTTTCGGGCTGGTGCAGGCGCGCGACTAGGACTGTGGCGACACTGGAATAGCAAATCAACGTCGTGTGCAAGGTTTGCCTATCGAAAGACAACTCCAGCTAGTGCTAAAATTTGGGACAGCTCCTCGAGCGGTGGTTAGCCTTGACAAACTGGAGCAGCCATGAGAATTCACGAAGGGCTGCCGCTCCTTTTCTCTGATGGTTCTCACAGACTTTTTTTCTGTGCCGTGTGATGTCGATGATTTGGCCTCCCAAGTTCTGCCGTGAGAATACTCTCAAAGAATCAGCTCTCACTTTTCTCTTTCTTGGAACAATGGCCGGTATTTTCAATGTGTGCCCCCCATTCGAACTTGAGCCCTATGTGTGTATTTATAATGGTGAGCTAGGGTTTACGTTTTATTTTCATTATTTGCAAAATTGTCCCTCAACTTGTGATAATCGTAATTTGATCCAGAGACAAATATTTGTCCATAAAGCCTTTTTTCTCAATTAAAGGATTTTTTTAATTAAAAAGCTTTTTCCCAAATTAAGCATTAAATGGGCTGATTTAAGCTCAAAATTATCCCAATAGCCTTGTTAATTTTCGGCACACACTCCCTCATGATTGCTGAAAAATCCAAACTAAGCCTAGTCCATCCCTCTGTCAAATTGAGCTCAATTGCTTCGCTCCTGTTTCGAATGCAATGATTTGCATGACTGACAAAGAGTAATTATGTAGTGCATGAGAAATTAATTTTTTGTAAGAACTATGATAATTCTCATTTTATACTTAAATGAATGATTTAATAAAAATCAAAATTTAGGTGTCAACATAGGACAGCAAGATCACCTCTCCGATCTCTAGGGTTTCCTTACTATAAAGGAGCGTAATCACCAAGTGGTCAAATGAATCGACAAAGGCGCTAATAATAGAAGCGCTATATCTTCATCCTCGAACTTTACCTCCAAGCTTGTAAGTTCACCGATCATTTGATTGAATACATTAAGGTGTTCTAACATATCTCCTCCTTCACTCATCTAAAGCGCATACAATCTCTTCTTCAAAAACAACTTGTTTGTGAGAGATTTTGTCATGTCGATACTTTTGAGTTTCAACCATACCTCCGGAGCCGAATCGATTTCCACCATTTATTGAAAGGCCTCATCCGATAGGTTCAATCGAGATCGCGTTGCATGCCCTCTCCTCCATGTCGCCCTAGTCATCATCCGTGAATGATGGTCGGCATGCTTGAACTTCCCAAAAGAACCTTTGATAAACCCCGTTGAATCAACAGATCCTTCATCCTTCTCCACCATAGTGTAAAATTATTCTTCCCTGGTGAATTGCTTGATATCGAATCGAACGGTCGAACCTTTTTCAACTATCTAATCAAAATTCGTAATACAGAACAAAGTACCTGGATTGCTCGATACCAATTGTTGTGCGGAAGAGTTCTCTTACTAGATGAGATGAAAAAGAAGAAAAAGCAAGAATAATCAAGAACACGGTGATTTACATGGTTCGGCAAAAGTCCACCTAGGTCCATGGGAGAGAGAGACCATTTTTTATTTTCTGAGCGTAAAGAGATGCAATGTACAATTGCTAAATGAAAAAAAATCATCATATTTGTATCCTAAATATCTTATCAATTTATGCAACTAACTAATAAATCTTTAGTGATTCCTTTTGTTTTTGGTCGAAATGAAGCTGATATCATTCATTCGGTGAAAACGGACTTACACAAACTAGATTTTGCAGAATCAAAAGATAACAAATCTCATAAAGGTTGGGGTCGTTTTGCAATCCAGTCGGATGGAAGTGTATTCCTCCGGTGGGATTTGACTAGCCAGTTCGTCGCTTCATTAGCCTCGCGGGGGTATAATCCACAATCACCACCTTGAGCTAGGCCAAAATAGAGTTGCACTCATGAAACGAAGATTTAAAAGCCCTTGGGCCATCTTCAAGATTGGCCAGGAAGGATAAGATAGATTCATTGTCATTAACACCCTGAACTTCTTGTACGGTTGATTTACTTTCCCTACTTGCAGATCTGATTTCCTGATGCTTTTCTCTCTCTTTTTCCATGCTTCGTAGCGCCTGTAGTACACCTAGGGTTTCTATCTCAAGCACAGATCTGGCATTCTCCTTGCTCGTGAAGCCGGTAATTATATTTCCTCGAGCGGCTTAGCAGATTCCCGTCACAAATTCTTTCCTGCTCTCCTTCGATCCATGAGTCGTCTACGTTGAAGCTCCAATGTCTCTATTTCGAGGGCTTCCAAATTGCAGGTAAAGTTCGTATCTTTTCACTCTGATTCTAATTCTCTATCGAGATACGCTTGTAATTAATTACCTCTATCGCAACATTATCCACGATTAACTCTAGGCTGGGGGATTGGCCGCGGAAGACGACCTTGTTTCGTTCTTTCCAGAGAAGCCAGAGGACGTTCCCAACAAGTTCATGAGTTGGGTTGCTCTTTTGATCTGTAAGGTTGTCCCCTACGCACATGTCCATTCTGCTGACCATGCAAGGAGATGCATCTAACATAATTCGTGGGTCCTCCTAAATATTCTTCAGCAAGCCGCAGAGCCGAAGGAAGTGTTTCAGGGTTTCAGGGGCACTTTGGTACACAAGACAGAGCGGATCGAGAAGGAGCTTTCTCCTGAAAAGATTACCGTTTGAAGGCAATGCGTTCTGGTAGATTCTCCAAAGAAAAATTTTTATGTTTGGAAAGATAGGGGTGTTCCAGATAGATTTCCAGAGGGAGGAAGGAGGTTGATAAGAGGTGGTGGCTGACTCGGTCTTGGGTTGCTGGTTTGAGGTCCTGATTTTGTAATATCCTGCTTTGACAGTATAGGTGTCTTTAGCGTTACCTGTCCACACCAGATGATCCCTTGCTATATCTAGGTCGATTGGGGTAGCCAAAATCTCCTTCACAATGTATTCTTAGAATAATGAATTTAATTTATGCTCATCCCATGATCTGGTCCCTGGAATGAGCAATTCGGCCACTATGGAGGGGTCTCTGCTCTCTAATATTCCTAAGGGCAGCTACTTTTGCTCTATGATATTAATTATTTTCCCATTGCTAATCGCCCATCTGGTCTCTAGGCCAATGGAATCCTTGCCTACGAGTATACTCTACCAACCCCACGAGGGTCTGGCTCCTCTTTTTGCTGCCCATAGGTCGCAATGAGAAAAATAAATCCCTTTGAATATTCTGGTCCAGAGCGATGATAGATTCTTTTGAAATTCAAGACAATATCAGCATATCAATTTCGGAACTTTTTCTTTCATTTTAGATTTGTTCATGTGATACTAAGAGAAATTTGCTTTACAAAGTCACCACAAACTTAAAATTGCGCTTAGCAAGTTTTCGCTTGAGTGGTAGTTTTACCAAGCTTGCACCTCCTCATTTATCTATATCTTTCTTGCTTAAAATGTATTATTTAGATCACATATACAGAGCCGACACAATTGTTTATAGGGCACCATGAAAATCTCAAACTAATACACCTATGGCAAAATTACCCCAAACTACTTTTTTTATCACTAAAAATCCTAAATTGGTACAGTTGTGACAAATTTAACCCAACTTTTTTTTTACCACCAAAAATCCTAAATTAATACACCCGTGATAAATTTACCTCAAAGTAATTTTGTTGACTACAAAAAATCCTAAATTGGTACATTATGACAAATTTACCTTCCGTTAAATTGGGTTAATACCACGAAAAATTTCAAACTAATACACATTTGACAAACAAGATGGTAAAAATCCTAACCTGGTACACTTAGCAATTGTCACGTGTCATACAACTTATCATTTTAACGATTAGATTTAACAAAAGCTAATGGATAGTAAATTTGTGTGACATCCCCGACCCGACCCTCGTACCCGTGATAGGAGGCGCAAGCTCCTTTAGGGCTCTCGGTCTCTTGAATCCCTCCAAGATTACTACGGCTTTACGCCATTTATAACCCAAGACTGTATGAGGATCGTAAAGTCATGACATTGTGGGGGGAGGACATATGGTGTCCCAGTGTACACCGTCCTCATAAACATCTCCTTTTGTTTTATACCCTATTAACGATTCGCATGCGGAAGCGATTACACCCTAACCTTTTTAATCATTTAAGAAACCTTAAGGAACACTTATTAATAATAATATGCTTCTTCTATTTATATCATTTACATTACTCATGTCGATTTACAACATACATATATGCATCATAGACTTTCATATACATGGCTCTATCAAGGTTCTCTACTTCAGGATAGGAAAAAGCCCCAAAAAGTTGCTTTTAGGCTTCCAAAAATTCCTCTTAGCTACCAGGTCTCCTAGGGTGCGCACCATCCCTCTTCATGATGCCACTTTCCCATCAAAAGGTTCCATCTTTACGTTGCCTTTTCAATCCACATGTGGCAATCCTCCATCCGAAAAGCCCAATGGACTTGCGGCATCGGAAAGTGGTCCTATGAGGTTTCCATTAGAAATAAGACACCATGCAATATATTTATGGGGTACAAGGTTGGGTAAACCCTCGTCCACCCAAACGGTAGTCAAGTAGCGTCTAAGGGTTACTTCATGTTCTACGTCTACAACATCAACACAAGAAATCTCTACAGTCATAACCATATTGAAACGAGAAGGTGGTGGACTAACCATTACCTACAAATATAAAAAATAAGGAATGAGATATGTTAATCTTAGTAAATGAATATCTAAGCTAAACATCGGAAGCAAGCTCAAGCAAAATTCATAACACAATCCACTATAAACATGTACGAACCGTTTCGGGTTCCATATCATTTTTGCATGGCATCTCCTCTATTCTTTTCATATTGTGCACGTTTAAAGGCCCTCTCATTCTTGCGAATGAGTCATGTAACATATCATTTTACGTGGATCCACTTTTTATATCATATTGTGCAAGGCCGTCTCACCCTCGCGGATGAGGCATATAACATATCATGTTCATATAATCTCACTACTAAAGTAGCAAGAAATAGGAGAGCATGCAATCATATAATATTTCCAAACAAGCATTAGAACAGCAAAACTTCACATCCTATTAGATATCACTTACTTAGTGTAGATGAACGTAAAATAAAAAGGATTGGCCAGTTGTGTCTTATGTGTCATGGCGTCTCCAAAGATAGTTCGGTGGTGGCGGTTTATGGCGGTGAGGGTGGCGGTTGAAAGTGGCTGAGAGGGAGAGATGAGAGAATTGGAGAAAGTAGCGTGAAAAAGAGAAGGAGAGAAGAGGGGTGGCCGAATTTTTTTAGGGCATTAGTGAGAGAGTGTTGTCTTGAGCTCCTTTTTATAGTGTCAATTTTTCATTTATTTTATTTATTTTCTTACTACTTGTTACCCAAGACAAGCTTAGGTGGCTAATGTTTGTCTTATTCTATCAGTTATTCGCCTCTCACAAGATGTCAAGAGCTAAGGATAAATTGCCACATTTATGCTCTAGATTATTCCATTAGAACACATGTTCTTATCATTTTTTATTTTAATTTAATTGATTCATGTGTCTTATTCTTCAAGCTTCCGTCTAGCAACCCTATAAGACTATATTTTTGGACTTGATATATGGCATCCCTCTATCTCACAAGCCTAAGGGGATATTTTCTCTCATTTAATTAATTTTTGCCATTTATCTTTATCCTATGTCAAGCTAGGTTTTTAGACATACTTACAAGGCATTTTTCTAGAAGGTACTTTTCTTGCTCCTCAACTTTTACCATGTGTCATCTTTTTCTTATGCCACTTAAGATAACTTAGGCTCTAGGAGTCTCTCCTCCTAACTCACACCTATGATAGGACATTTTACACTATTTTCAAATCTAGTTTTCTTATTTAGAATTATAGCAATATTAATTTCTTTTGTCTTTTCTAAATAAATTATTGGTAAAGAATATTCTAGATATGTCATTTGATATTGCCACATGGCTAGTCTAAGGTATCCTAAGATCCTCGGTTACTTTTTCTATTTCAAATTTGTCTTATAGGCTTGACTTGTTCCTCAAGCCAAAAATTATATTATATTTTTATTTTATTTGTGTTATGTGTCTGACTTGTTTTCCAAGTCGAAATTGTCTTGTTCACCTTCCATGTGTCACTCCCTTATTCTAACTAGTTTTCTAAGACAATTCCGTCTTTATGTGCTAACTTGCTCTCCAAGTCAATTATATAGAACGTTTCACATTTAATTTTTGCTTAATAATTGAGAATGTTCTAGATCCCCTTTCTTGTTTCCCAACCAATTATATAATTTTTTTTTGTGCTACACGTCTCATTCTTGAGTAACCCATTTAGTTATCCTATAATCCTATAATATTGAGGCCCTAATGATGACATATTTTTATAATTGAATATCTCATCTCTTTTTCTCTATGGCTTACACGCCTATTATACATAAGAAGATCATTTCTTTTATTTCATTTTACATTCAAAATAGAGATTTAAAACATAAATCTCAGTACCCCTTGGTGTCGTCCAATCAAGAGGGTCTCTAGGCTTCCATTTCTATTCTATAGATGCCATCCATGACTAATGCTAATGGAAATTTGGGCATTCCATTCAAATGGATAAGGTTGTCCAATATTTGGCCTCTTGATTCTTATTCTAAGAGTTAGAATCGCCAGTTGTCATCTATTGAACTATCTAATTTAGGCGCCTAACAAGCTAGAGGTTGGACCATTTACTTTGCCGAATGAAATCGGCTTATGTGTAAGCACATCCAGAGACGCCACCCAATTTATGGTTTGACGCGCTCTAGTACGTGTATGGTTGCCTATCGAGTCGAGAGCCACCCAAATTTATATCGGTTTAGGGTTGGAATCATCTGTTCCTAAACCAATGACATAATCGAACACTACCGAGCTCAACTCTCATGACCAATTCAAATTGATGCGGGATTGATTCGTCTCGATCCATAGTTCTCCAAAGCAACACGTCACACAGTCTAGGGTGATCAATCCTTGACTAGTGCATGGCTGGTACGGGGTTCTAGTACAAATCAACCTTCGTCGAATCCATGGCTAATTTAGTTGTCGACCGTTGTCACCGCAAATCGTTCCACGGATCAATCCCCGGTCGACTTCAAGGTGATCTTATGGTCATTTCACAACTAGACAAGGTCAGTCACAATCGATCCATGTGTTGATTTAAGGTCACCACACGTCGACTCTCAAACGATAGCATAGTCGATTGGTTTATCGAGCCATGAACCATATCGAAGGTGATCTTTATTCCGTGGTGGTTATCTCAACACTTGGTGGCCATCTATAATCAGCCCGAACCCTAAGCTTGAACCGGCCCTAAGTTCGAAGTGCCACAATTTGTCGCGTATATACCAGGTTTGGGGTAAAATTATTAGAAGTGTACCGGTTTGGGGTTTTTTATGGTTAAAAAAATATTTTGAGGTAAATTTATCACAGGTAAATCAATTTGGAGTTTTCTAGGGTATTAACCCTTGTTTATATGATATCTCTTCTCCACATGTAGCTTGGGGCAAATGCACATTTGGACCTCCTAGAAAACAACATAGCGGCACCCGCTTGAGGCCCGCCAGTCTTGCATCTCTTTTTGATGTAGGAGTGTGGAAGAAAGAAAAGTTCAGGTATTCTCTCAATGGAAAGGAAAGAAAGAAGATCCTAGAATGCATCGATCCATCCTGGACACTAAGTTTCCTCGAAGAATATTTTCCAGCTATCCATAAAACAAAAACCTGAAAAAGAAACCCTCTTCGTAATTTTCGCAATAAATGTTAATTTTTCCATGTATCCAAGGGAACTTTCAGTTTGATGCACATATCTGATGAACATTTTCCAATACTTGAACTTCTTGAAACTGAAAAATGCATGCATGCCTCAGATCTTTCAAGCCCAAGCACTCGAACAGGAAAAAGACATTGAAGGAGAAAAGCTCTAAACAAATTGATAATTCTAGAATATTTTCTCTGTCATCACTGTATCCTGCATACCGACAAGCATGTACAGTACCATCTTACCGTGCAAAAATCTCACCATCTAATTACACAAACGTTGCCCCAAAACTCGATCGTCGTCTTCATCGAATTGAGCTCAAGCAGATGCGAAAGGAGCGATTGGATCTCGGCCTGGCGAGAAGGCAAGCAAAATGAGGAGCGACATGATCAGGACCGGCACGAAGAGGAGAATCAGTGGTGGCGGGGGATGCAGCGGCAACACCAGTGGAAGCACCAGCAGCAGAAGAGTGAACAAGGCAAGGAGGATCAGCATCGACCTCATTAACATGAGCCCCGCTGTGTATGAAGCTCTATCTTATAGTCTCTGGTGATGAATATGAAGCAACGAGATCTCCTCAGGGACATAGGATCATCATGTGACGCCGCAGGGTCCAACCATTGCTGCGTTATCATCGATGCCTCCCCCTATGACCCTCTAGAAACTCTCCCCCAGAGAGAGAGAGAGAGAGAGAGAGAGAGAGAGAGAGAGAGAGAGAGGGAGTGTGTGCCGTCAACAAAGGAGATTGAAAAGTTGTTGAAGAGAGGTTCATATACAAACGCACACACCCGAGTACGAGAGAATAAACTTGATAAAAAGAGAGAATTCTCCCCTCTATCTTTTTCTTTTTTGCCCCAGAAAAAGGATGTGACCAGGTTCAAATGAGGCCTAAACCACAACCAACCCTAACCCCTCCCCCCCACCTTAAAAAAAAAAAAACAACAAAACCCTAACCCCCCACCCCCCAAACAGATCTTTCAAGCCCCAGCACTCGAACAGGAAAGATATTGAAGGAGAAAAGCTCTAAACAAATTGATAATTCTGGAATATTTTGTCTCTTGTCATCACTGTATCCTGCATACTGACATGCATGTACAGTACCATCTTACCGTGCAAAAATCTCACCATCTAATTACACAAACCTTGCCCCAAAACTCGATCGTCGTCTTCATCGAATTGAGCTCAAGCAGATGCGAAAGGAGCGCTTGGATCTCGGCCTGGCGAGAAGGCAAGCAAAATGAGGAGCGACATGATCAGGACCGGCACGAAGAGGAGAATCAGTGGTGGCGGGGGCAGCGGCGGCAACACCAGTGGAAGCACCAGCAGCAGAAGAGTGAACAAGGCTAGGAGGATCAGCATCGACCTCATTAACATGAGCCCCGCTGTGTATGAAGCTCTATCTTATAGTCTCTGGTGATGAATATGAAGCAACGAGATCTCCTTGGGGACATAGGATCATCGTGTGACGCCGCAGGGTCCAACCATTGCTGCGTTAACATCGATGCCTCCCCTAAGACCCTCTAGAAACTCTCCCCACAGAGAGAGAGAGAGAGAGAGAGAGAGAGAGAGTGTGTGTGCCGTCAATAAAGTAGATTGAAAAGTTGTTGAAGACAGGTTCATATACAAACGCACACAGCCTAGTATGAGAGAATAAACTTGATAAAAAGAGAGAATTCTCTCCTCTATCTTTTTCTTTTTTGCCCCAGAAAAAGGATGTGACCAGGTTCAAATGAGGCCTAAACCACAACCAACCCTACCCCCCGAAAAGAAAAACAAAAAAAGCCTATTTCTTTTTTTATCTCATAAAAAAACCTTCAACTTTTGCCTTTATCCTAATTATATTTAAAACTTTTTTAGTCTCATACAAAATCTCGATCTTTTAATTTTGTCCCAATTCTATAGGCTTAATATAAAAAAAAACCCTAAATTTAGCATTTATCTCAATTATATATAAAGAAATTGTCTCATAAAGAACCCACAACTTTTACTTTGTCCCAATTCTACCACCGTCGGTCTTCCATCCATAATCACTATTAGTTAATAACACATGTCTCAAATTTTCTCGTCGAACTTGCCAATGAATATTCGAAATTCAAAAATAGTAGGTTTCTAGGATGACGAGATTTAATATCGTTCATCCAAATAATCGGATCTTCACGGCTAGTCATTCTTTAGGCCCCATTTGTATCTCTCGGCAATGTGAGGGAACAAATATTTTTCCATGTTAGCTTTGTCGATGTATAATTCATTAACGACATGAAAATGCCACATAGAATTAACTAATGATGATTATAAATGGAATGCTAACCGTGGTAAAATTGGACGAAAGTAAAAGTTGGAGATTTTTTTGGGAGGCCAAAATTTTTTTTATATATAATTGGGACAGATGCTAAATTTATGAGATTTTTTGGGTTTTAGGCCGTTAAAATTGGAATAAAGCCTAAATTTGATTTTTTTTTGTATTAGATCGGTACAATTGGGACAAAAGTAAAAGTAGAGTTTTTTTATGGGACAAAAAAGGTTTTGGATATAATTGGGATAGATGCAAGTTAGGTTTTTTTTTTTTTGTATTATGTCGGTAGAATTGAGACACAAGTAAAAGTTAGGGATTTTTTATGTGACAATTTTTTTTTTTGCATATAATTGGAACATATCCTAAAATTGAAATATTTTTGGGTATTGAGCCATTCAAATCAGGATCGGACCAACCGTATATTTGATTGGTGTAATAAATTAAAATCTTAGCAAGAGGAACATACAAACTAGTGGAACAAAGACGATCGCCATGGACCAAAAATGTACACACATTATAATCTCTATATCGTCTAAATTAGAAGTGATAGACTTCCGATTTCACTCAAACCGGGAACCGAGTCAAATGATCATGGGATTTAACCGACCGATCCCACTTGGTCCAATAGAATTGGTGGATTATCGGTAGGGATGAGCAACATAGGCTTTAATTTTAATATATTAATTAAAATTAGGTTTGTATTCAACATATAAAAAAACATAAGCGGTAGACTATTGGGATTACATTTAATAAATAAAAAATAATTCATCCGGTTCTGGGCAATCCGGTTCCATGGGGAACCAAGCCGAAATCACCAGCTCCAACTTTATGAAATCAAGAACTAGATCGGCGCCTTTAGGGACTATACCGAACCGCCCAATTCAATCCTGTCCGAGTGGTTTTTTATTTGTTAGGTCCGTCTTGCTCACCTATAGTCCAAACGCATCATAAATGTCATCTTTCCGAGGAAGAGATAAATAAGGCATGGAGGAGGAATATTGTGGAAACTTTCAAAAGAGGAGAGAGAAATGGGGGAGGGCATGGTGAAAGGGACACAGGGTTACGAGAAATGCGTAATTGGGGGGAGGAACGAGAAGGGCACGAGTGGAAAGATTCAATGACTTAAGTTTTATTGCAAGAGGAAAACTTACATTGGACTGGTCATTGTCGTCACCAGTCGCCTTCAAAAGATACTTTCCTTTCTTTATTTCCTTTGTTGGTGTCTTGGTTCACCCAACCCTAACGTGTGTATCATATACAACACGCGGCCACGTCAGCACCCATCAAAGGAAAGGGCAAGAGAAAGAGGAACGGATCAAAAATCGTCAATTGCTCTCATTAAATGTCGATGCTGTTCCGGGACTTTTTGCGTTTTTCCACCCTTTCGATCAGGCGTTGTCCCGGTTTGCCCGTTTCGGAAGTTTTGAAAACCCCCACAACCAAATTTTTGATGTTTAAGTTTCGATTTTAGGGTTGGGATTTGAGTGGTAGAAAGATTTTAGGTGTTGAAATGAGTGGGAGTTTCCCCGAGTTCGATTCCTAGTCAATCATGTAACCTCTTGGAACCATACAATGAGGAAGTAAATTCATCTTCATCACGACTTTCGTAATCCCGAGTAGATGATCAACCAAACAAAGAGGGTATTTTTTTTAGAACTTATGCATGATCTACGCTAGGGACGCACGATTAAAATATGATCCACGCTCGGCCTTTCTAGTGTGAAACTCAACATGATGATATAGGATTTTTCTCTCGGCTACTTTGCTACTTCTCTCTGAGCTTTGGACCTCTTTTGTTCTTATGAGACTCCTTGTCTTTCCGACATCTCGGTCGCAAGAATGACCGTACGTGGTCCCGGAATGTCCGAGGCCCCCAATCGACAACAATAAAGCCATTAATTTTGTGAAGCCGTTCTACTTTTGCAAAGAAAATATGCACAAATTTACGATATTGCAATTGGTAAAGGAACCTATTGCCCTGGAAGAAGTATGACCAAAAAGGAAACTTGAGCCTCGGACTCTAAAGAACCCCTATAGCCCGAGAAGAGGGGGTTTAACAAATGCTGGGTCACAAAGGTTTCTCCATCCTTCTTGACTCCCTCGACAAGCCGCAAGGCGATTGAGTACGTGCTTTCTCTTGCTTCTTACCCTTCTCAATCTGCCATATTCTCCCCCAGGAAATGGCGTACTTCTAATAGTACAACGAGCGAGTCATTTTCAGATGACTAAAGGCATGCACGCGATACCTAACGACAGGAAAGTGTGCGCAGATGCATATAACCTTTGTATTCATCGAATTCCATTAACTTTTAACACAGAGTTGATCCTCCAACTATGGTCTTATTTATCTAGGAAAGTTAAGGAGGATTTATAGGAATCGTCGAGATGCCCTCATCGCCAAAGTGATTGGAATTTGATTATGAAGAAAACTGTTTCCATCAATCCTTCGAAGCTGATCTTTCTTTTGGCCTATCTTGTCCCGCCCTAATTGGTTTGGCTAGAGCTCTATTGGGAAAGGGAACCTGTTATACCGGCCATTTGTCTTTTGCAATGATTTTTAAGGTAAAGGTGTCAATCCGACATCAGGCGACGGATTAGGTCAAAAGATTGAGGTGGTTCATTGAATGTTCCAAATGTTTGGACATGAAAAAGCTAATGGATTGTCCAGTTGATTAAGAGAGCATGGAAAGACGGAAGTCTAAAGTCCATTTAGTTCATGGAAATATTATTGCCAGAAATCATTTCCCAGCATTTGGATTGATCAGGAGCCCATGAAAAATCCTTTTATGATCGATGAAAAAGCTATTTTCAGAGTTCAGAAAAAAAAAAAATCTTGCGAAAAGCTAAAATTATTTACTTAAATACGATTGAACCCTACCACTTGGACACCGGTCCCTCAAGATTGGGCTTGAGACCTTGACACCACCGTCTGAGTCCCCAGTGACCGGACCCAAGACCCCAATGCTCATTCTTGGGGCCCTAGTGGCTATATGTAGGTCTTCGACACCCATACCCACAACTCGAAGGTCGAGCCTAAGTACCGGGCTCCCTCGCCTAGGACCCCGAGGCCGGGCTCAAGTCCCAGCACCCATGCTCGGATCCCCGAGGTTAGGATTGGGACCCCAATGCCCGTCCCCGGGTCTTTGCCGAACGGGCCCAAGATCCGGGTTCTCATGTTCTCGGCATCCCGACCCTAAGGCTCCAATGCTCATGTCTATGTCCCCAGACCTGGGCCTAAGACCCCAACGACCACACCTAGGACCCCGCAGCCGGGTCCCCATTGCCGGAACTTGGGACCTGGTTGTACTTGAGATTTTTCTCAAATGTGTGTTTGATAAAAAAAAAAATGTCGGATAGTGGCCTCCATATTATTTGTAGAATGTAGTCAAAGATCAAAAAATGAGAATGGTTGCCCTTGGAAATAAGTTTGTTTGAACATATTTTCCAGCAAATTTCACTTTCTGTAAAATAAACCGAGCTTTAATCAACAAAAGCGAATATTGGATGCGAGTATTTGTGTTGAAAGTGATAGTCTGATTGTCCTTGGCTAACTAGTATTATATCTTTTGCAAGCATGGGATTAAAAAAATTTACTTTTCCTCAAATAAGGACGAAAGATTTCTGCCGTAGTTGATCTATAAAACATTTGCTTACGTCAAATTTACAGTATGCTGTATACTTCAAAAAACTTCTGAGGAGTTAATGGATAAATTTAACCAATATGTGTATGTGTGTGTTTATACATATGAGAATTGGCTTAAATTTTGGTTAGATTTTTGGTAGGAGTAAAAAACATATTAAATGCTCAAAAGTCACTTTCCCTTACGTATTAGTACTTTGTATTAATATTGAGGGGGTGTTTCGTCGGAATTGCTCCGCGACAAAATATCTTTCATGGAAATTCCTTATTTGATTTTTAAATGTGATGAGGGGTTCTGCGACGATTTTGGATAGGATAGTTCCGGATAGTCAAAAGAATCAATGCACAAAGTTAGTACGTAATCCAATAGAATTACATAAATATTGTCTTAATCGGAGTTTAACTCGATGGTGAGAGTCTACAAGTACAAATCCAAAGGAATCAATACAAATGAAATCAAAAGAAAGTGTACAAACATAAACCAAACTAGAGTTTGACTCAATGGTATGGTCTAGCACAATTCCTCTCAAGAATAATGAACCAACGCATCCAAAACAAGTGTCGAGTTTGATTTGATGGCAATGCCTTGAATATATGTTTCGATAACGCACCAAAATTTGACTCAATGGCACAATATCGGGATAAAGATAAACGCCCAAGTTTGACTCGACAAAGAGACTCGAAAGCTACAGCTAAGAAAAGTAAATGCAGTACAATTAATAAAAATAAGATAAATTTGTTGATTTGTTCGAAGGAAGAGTTTCCTCTATGGATGCTTGGTGGTATTTATAATGGTTGGAGTGGTAATCGCTCCTCGCCGGTTGTAATCCTAGCATGCCAACGAGTTGCCGCTCTCCTTAGCCTTTTCGAATCCTTTTTTGACCCAGTCTTTGAGCAGTTATTTGACTCTAGATAGCTGATGATATTGGTGCCTTTCTTCAATTTCCATTGGTGTCGGTCGTGCTCATGTTCTCCGCATCTTAAGGCTTTGAAGTTCGTCGTTCCAAGAATCGTCAACAGGGCACTTACCATTTCTCTCTCGATCGTGGGGGGATGCTCATATCCTCCGCATTTTGTGGACTCCTCAACCTGTTCTTAGAAATTATTCGAACCTTAACCATCTCGAACTTATCCTCTCTCTATGAAATTCAAGGAGATAATTTCTTCTTCTTTGGTGATCTTTGAAAAACTTTGAATCCTACGGGATTACTTCTTGTTGGCACTCCATTTTACTAACTCGGCTTGATGATTTCTTCAAATGACACCTATCGGGTCTTCTCTATTTTCTATCGAGACATTTTCTTCCCACATGTTTATCACGTGTACCGACTCTTCACGTGTCCTGCTCTAGTGTCGATTCCTCACATGCTTCGCACATGTTTTGGCTCTTCACATGATCTACGGATGCATCGATTTCTCACGTGTGCAACACATATTTAGGCGAGCGATTTATTTTAGTGCCAACAGGGGGACGTCCGGAAAGATTCTAGTTTGACTACAAATGGATATGCATCATATGGACTTTGCTACAAGAAGCACTTAAGCAAATATTATCAAGTAGAGCAATGTTATCTTGAGACTGTTGAAGTGACGAATTCCTCAAATTAAAGGGCGTGTGGGATAAAGAAATTGTTGAAGTGGCTTTTTTATTTTTTCCTGTAGTACATAGTCAGAGGAATCCTTCTGATCTCTCCTATGGGATTAGTGGCATTATGTAAGGCATAACATGTATAGGAAATTGTCACTCGCACAAATATATCAAAACTCTAACAACAAGACACTGTCTCTCCAATTCCAGAACCGCCACAGCTCAACTGCTGCCGCCGTAGCTCCGCCGAGGCCTCCTCAACACCCCTCCCTACTATCTTTCTCTACAAGATCTGTACGTTGACACCGGCACTGACCAAGCCCAGGATGCTTAAATGCATCTATTAACGTTTTTGAATATATCAAAACATATCTTGTTGACACTGATATTACGTGTCTAAGACTATCATGTATAATCGGGTTAAAACAGTCAAACCGCGAACGATGCGCTTATTATTAACATATAAACCAATCAATCCATTTACGACACTAACATGATTAAACTCAACTCAAACATGCTTAACACTGGCCAGATAAACAGATTGGTGTCGAAAATCATGCACCTTATGAAAGCAACAAGCACACAAAATAGTATTGGAGGACTGATAAATATACTCATTTGTAATTAGGAGTCAACATGGTTCTAAGATATAATTAGGAATCGGAGAACTGGACCAGTGCAAACCAATCTTGTTCCAGGTTCTAAGGTATGCCTGGTTGATTCCAAGTTCCAAAAAATTGAGGAACTAGTTTCGACGGATAAGTTTCATGTTCCAAAAGGTGGGACTAGGAACAAGTCTTTGTTTTTTTTTTCTTGTCTTCGATCGATCCTATGGTATTCCTTAATGTCCAAAGATAAGTATGTAATTTGAAACCATTAGTCCGAGCTTCCATTTTCGACGATATCCATAACTGAGACTTTTATTTTGTTAACATTTCGTATTATTCATGTCTCATATATGAGTTGTGGTGGATTGTCGTAGTAAATGGTGGTCAATAAAGGTGACAGTTTACTCGCAATCGTTCAATTAAGAGTATAGGTAGAACCCGGAACAAGATTTTGAAACCTGTAATACGGTAGTTTTCAGAATATGAATGGTAGGTTATAAGTTTCAAAAATTGGTGAATCGCTTCCGATGGATAGTTTCCTAAATCAACCCTAAAACCGTTCAATCCCTATGTATCATCTATCCCCCACAGATAGTGTAACTTTTAAGTCTTTAAGACATCGATGATTACCTATAGAACTGCCTACAGCCCTAACCCCATTAACTGAGTGTATCGTCCTTCTTCCATGCATCCATTTTCACTGCTGTTTCAGAATGCAAGAACTTGTTTTACTGCAGTAAAAAAAAATATAAAAGGACTAAAGATTCGTGATTGGATCGACCTGGGTATATTCGCTATGCAAAATGCTAGTTCTCTGATTATGGAGTTTGATTTAACATCTTCACTGCGAGGTTCATTGCATCGCTCCGGCGTCTTTCGTGGCGCCCACAAACATAAATACAATAATAAAAGTGAGAAATGACCTTAGATTTTAGATTGAGAGTCGTCCAATGAATCCGAAGGTCGAGAGATCGAGAGGTTTGACGTACGAGGAGGGAATGATTCTGCCCGAACCCCATCACCATCAGTCGCCTAGTTGACCGATTTCTTAATGACCCAATTCTCTCTCTAATCAACCAGAATCTTTTACTTTAATTTGCTTGTATTAAATTTCATTTTATTTGTGTGGGCTGGCAAAGGAGTAGTTGCTTTTTTTTTTTTTTTTTTGGGGTCGGAAAAGGAGTAGTTGATTTACATGCGATAACCTTGATATTTTTTTCCAATACAATAAGCGATTGTTCTTTAAATTCCTTATGACGTTAAAAAATTATTATTATTATTTTATTTTTATTATTTGTTAGCACTCAACATAATCTGTCCGTCGATACACGTGATGTACACGTGAGAGAGAGACATTGATGCCTAGGGTCAAGATAAGGAGGTCAAGTGCAAAACACGTGAGGATTCCTATAAGTACCGATCAATGAGGAAACTCTGAACAAACTATCGGCACCAGTAAATGTTAATACCACATGTCTAAACTCCGAAGGGCGTGCAAGAGGAAACAAATATTTCTCTTTTAAATACTTGGCGGGAGACCAATTATTGACGATTATCCGAGTATTGAGACAGCCTCCTGAAAATTCGATTTGAGGGTCCTTAAGGAGCGAAAGACGTGGGAGCAATAAGAGAAAAGGACGGAACCGATACAAAGGTTTTAGGATGGTCGACAGTTGCATGGAGCTTTGCGCAGGATGAAATAACCACATGAAGACATGGTTAAATGAGATCGTGGGAAATAGTAGACAAGGCAGCTATCAATGCGTTAAAAGCTATTGAGGAATAGTTACTTACTCAACCATTATAAATACCACCAAGCATCCACGGAAAAGCCCCTAAATAAATCAACAAAATTATCTTATCTTTACTTTCACACCGCACTTTACATTTTTTAAGCGTAACTTTCGGATTCTTATTGTCAAGTCAAACTCTAGCGTTTATCATCATCCTAGACTCTAAGCCATTGAGTTAAACTCCAGTGTAGTATCGAATCGTATTCAAGCTTTGTTGTCGAGTCAAATTCCGGCATTGTTTCGGGTGTGTCGGTTCATTATTCGATAGGAATTGTGCTCACTAAGCCATTCCGTTGGGTCAAATTCCGGCTTGATCTATGTTTGTGTAATTTCTTCCAAGATTGTATGCATCAATTTCCTTGGAATTGTACTTACTGAGCATTCCTATTGAGTGAAACTCCAATTGGGATCACGTTTATGTAATTATATTGGAATCTTTACAGAATTTGTGTTGATTTTCCGATCATCCGAATCCCGCCTATTCGGAATTGCCAAAGGACCCTTTATCATATTTAAAAACCGAAGAACGAATTTCGGTGAAAGATATTTTGTCGAAGAGCAATTCCAGAGAAACATTATTATTATTATTATTATTATTATTATTATTATTATTATGGGCACAATAGGACCACTTGGGAATAAATTAAGCAACATATGAGCATTCAACTTTATCTGAATGTGTGAGGAACTACGGTCCGTCGCTCTCAGGGCATACTTTTGCTGGCTATGGCTATGGCTTTTCTCTCAAACGTATTTATTTATATATTCGTCTCTCTTCGCAATCGGTAGAACCTAGTTTTGTATTATTTCCAATAGGTCTTAAAACTCTAAACTTTGAATTCTGCCGGGAAAAATAAATCTGCAATTTAAATTGCTTGATCTCATGCTTCATTATTTGGAGAAAACGTTGGGTACACTTCGAACAACACATGCCCCATTCACCAATTTAAGAACTGTTCGGACTTGGTCAGTGTCTCTGAGACGGCTGAAGAGCCTAGAGGGGGCTTGGGAGAGACGACGATGGATGAGGCAAAAATTAGGACGGCCAATTCGTATTCACGTGCCTTATGTCGAGTCGATATAGGAATATACGACCAAACCGATCAAGTCGCACACGACGTGATCAAATAACTATGCCAACCTACATGAGATTGACGTGACTTGAAAATTAGAAAATCGGCACGACAAGATTTGTCCAACCCTCTTGAAAGCGGGTCGAAGAGTCAACACAATCAGATGACCTGCACAACATGAAATCAACCCACCAACACAAACTTGACACGAAATATGCTAACTTTATCGTAAAATACATTGCAATTGTGCAATAATTCATTAAAAGAATGTCACCAAATGAAATTAAATAACTTGTTTGTAGTCAATGAAATATCATCAATTAAAAATATTAACAGTGAATAACATTGAGAAATAATATTATAACTAATTGTGTCTAAATGGATTGCATACAAGTTGCAACAACAATAACCCGATGATTTAAACGGCTTATGCATATCAATTTCTTCTCTTTGAGTAGAACACGAACATGACACGATTATTAATCATGTCTCACGGGTTGACACGAAACTGGCCCAATACAATTAGTCTCAACCTTAATCTGCTAATTCTCTATCACATTGGAGTCGTGTAATCGAGTCGATTTCCACCCCTACTAGAAATTAAACTTTTTGCCAAGGTAGAAATTTGTTGATTATGGTGGACTACTGGAGGCGTGAGGAAACATCTTGCTTAGCTCCCGATTCAGCAATTTTTAATAATCATGTTGTCGGATTCATTTCATACAGAATTTGCGAAGGCTTGAAAGATTTGTTAGAGCCATCATTCAAGAGAGTGGAGATCATGAGAACACTCCCTTTTTTGTGGTCGTTCCTTGTGGGTATGGCTGTTATCTAGGATCGGGGAACATTTATTCGTGAGCGTTTCTAGCGATTGTATCTTAGTCTTGCCGTTCATAGCAAAACCATATCTTCGATCTCTCCCCATGAAATAGGCACACCTCGAGACCATAATACATGGCCTGTCGTCGGGTTCAATTTGTGCAATTCATCTTTTGCTCGGACCGTTGGTTCGTTCACGCTTTCACGTCAGCCATAACAATAGATATAAATCAAACAGAGAAAGACATAAGTTCACATATAAATCATCTCATCAAATCAAATTGTTAATATACAACGACAGAAGATCGCTTCAGGACTACGAGTTTCCGAATCATAATCAAAACCTTCCACCACACAAGTGTCAATAATAAACAACTCTGATCCGGCAGCATGTCCGAAAATAATTGACGACCAGGCCTTTCTCTCTCTTGCGTACGTACGGATGCAGATGTAATTTTTGTCTTCTCTGCAAAATTCATTGCATCTCTTCTTCTCTCTCATCAGTTGTTTACTCCCACCATTCCCACGTAAAGCCATTCACAATCGAGCGCCATTCACAGAGAATAATTCTCCTCGGCTCGCGCAGTTTCTCAGAATCAACTTGTTGTAGAAAAAAAGAACAGTTTCTTCGTCTCTTAATCCAACCCTACACCCTAAACCCTAGATCATGCCATGATTCCGCTGAGCTTTTTGGTCCATGGCGGGTTTTAAAATTGAATATGCCGGATGCAACTTTTTTGTCTTCTCTGCAAAATTCATTGCATCTCTTCTTCCCTCTCATCGGTTGTTTACTCCCACCAGTCCCACGCAAAGCCATTCATAATCGAGCGCCGTTCAAGAGAATAATTCTCCCCCACTTGCGCAGTTTCTTAGAATCAACTTGTTGCAGATAAAAAGATAGGTTTCTTCATCTCTTAATCCAAGCCTAAAACCTAAACTCACGCCATCGTTCTGTTGAGCTTTTTCGTTCACGGCGGGTTTAAAATTGAATATGCCGGATGCAACTTTCAGTATACTAGTCCCTTGGGAATAGAGTTCCCAAGGCGTAGCCTACTTTCCGACACCGCGGCAACTAGATCTATGTTAAATTTATGTGCAACTAAAACCCGTATGTGTGGCCAACCTCGAATGAGGAAAATTTTAACATGTTGTACCTAAATGAAGTAATTCTATGACGCCGGTACATTGCACCTGCTTGTTTTTTATGCCGAGGAAAGCAAAAGGCGAGAGAGCAATATCCGGATAATGATGAAGAACGATTCTGAAAAGCTACAAATATAGGGGGAAGGCATTGTCCGTACAAGGACGTAGAGTTTTGATTTTTCCGTCAGAAGATTCGACTGTATATAAATAGGCAGGTGGGTTCCCATTTTGCCAGAATTTGAAAAGGAGATCATTCTATACAAAGTTGATGAACTGGAAATGGATGGGAACGAGGATCTCAAAAAAGATTGTCTAATATGCTTAATAAGAAAACACATACAATTATGATGTATATATATCTAGTCCAAGTTAAAAGAAGCATTCAATTTCTCTTCCAATCTAAGACAATGTAATCTCTATCGATCTCGATATACTCCGAACAAATTCGTGCAATTGGGAGCTAGAACTAGCGAGAAAACGTACATTGTGTAATGCTATAGTTTCTCCTCACGATTGATTATCATCTTGCTATCACAATTGGGCCTTAGTTCTATTTGCAAGAAGAGGGATTTGATTTGGAAGACTTCAGTGGTACATGATTGATAATTTGATGAGATCTCGGGATAACATATATTGTTTTTGTTAACGGAAGCATGCAATTAAAATGGGCTGGGCCATGAAAGGCCTTCCTCAAATGGGCCAATCCTTCAAAGACCCATCTCAAACATCATTTGGGAGAAGTACACAACAATTACCATAAGTTGTGTACGGCGCTCACTTTAAGTCTTTAAAATTTTCAAAACGATCATTTAAATGTCAAATCGAAAAAATTTCCACCAAATGAACTACGTGGTTTTTACATTTAATTCTATTATTTGACGTGGCATGTTTTTTATAATATTCTCGCCACGTGGACTTTCATGTAGACTTCAAACATAAAAAAATTAAAAAAATAAATTGAATAAAAGACAAATAAGTTGAAATCTTTATAGAGAGATAGAGAGAGAGAGGAGAGAGGGAGAGGGTTGTTAGGTGGCGAGGGCTTGCATGCCTTGGCCACCGCCACCCCACCATCACGGACAAAGGCCGGTGAGGGTGGAGGTTGGTCGGCGACCCCGCCGGGGCAGCAGAGAGGCCTTGCCGGCTTGACCTCGTAGATTTGAGCGAGGTTGCACCTCGCCCTCAGCAATCTAGCCAAGGTCGGGCTAACACTCAACCTCGCCCGGATCGCCGAGGGCATAGTATAGCTCGTCGAGGCCGAGCGATGCCCTACCTACTATTGGAGAGGATTGTTGGCCACTAGCCGGGGCTCGGCGACCCCCGCTAGCCAACCCCAACCCCCGCCGCCTGAATAAACCCTAAGCCCTCCCCCCTTTTAAAATTTTCAACTTATTTTCTTTTAGAGTTAATATCACGGAAAACCTCAAATTAGTACACATGTGATAAATTTACCTCAAAACCTTTTTTTTATCACAAAAAATACTAAATCGGTATATTTGTGATAAATTTATCCCAAATTGATACACTTGTGATAAATTTACCATCCGTTAGTTTTCGTTAAATTTAACTACCGAATTGCCGAGTTGAATAACACGTGGTAGTTGATGGGTATACCAATTTGAGAATTTTATCTTCTATTTATCATAGGTTTATCAATTTAGGATTTTTCATGATATTAACTTAATTTAACGGAGGGTAAATTTATCACAAGTGTACCGATATTGGGTATTTCATGGTCAAAAGAATTAGTTTAGAGTAAATTTATTACGGATATACCGGTTTACCATTTTTTATGGTCAAAAAAATAGTTTGGGGTAAATTTATCATAGGTGCACTAATTTGGGATTTTTTGTGTTCAAAAAATAGTTTGAGGTAAATTTGTCACGGGTGTTCCAGTTTAGGATTTTTCATAATATTAAACCTTTCTTTTATTAAAATTTTTTAATTTTGTATTTAATTTTTAAGTTTAACTCTACATTTACTTCCAACAAACCACGTCGGCTCAGCTTATTCATAAAAAAAAAAATGCCACATTAGATTTCCGGCGAGTCACGTATCTCACGCCTCGTACCCATCGAAACGCCAACATCCCATCCTTGGTCGATAAGTTGTGATGTCCCGGAGACGCATCACCGGCCCATTTAAAATTTCATCTTTCAATTAAACGCACATGAAAGCGATTTACTTCCCCGGATAAATATACAATTGGGGAGATTGTACGGAAAACAACAAAAAGCGAGATAGCAAAAGCATTTTATTTATTTATTTTATTGTTAACCCTAGGAGGACTACAATATTTACAAGTCTATCACAAGGCCACTCCCTACTAACCACATATTCAAAAAGGGACCGGCGGATGGGTTAACCTAACTCCGCTACACAACGTCGGCCACAAAAAGATAAACATACAAAGCTTATCACCACATCCGGCCATAGCTTGCAGGAGACTCCGAATCAAACTCATCCTCTTCTACATCATCCGGATCGGTAATAGCTCCATCACGAGAGTCAAGGCTCGGGGAGTTCCAAATCTCCTCTTCAGCACCACCACCAAGGGGTAGGGGTCCATTAAAACCTCTAATTGGGCTATAAAGCTCGAGCCCATCCTTGAGAAACCATGCTAGGAATTCGCGCAATCGCCACATCTCAAGTTCCTCATCAACCCAAATAGTAGTCATATGCTTTAGATATATCTTCTCCGGTCCTACCGAATATTCTACTACTATAGTATTAATGCTTTAGATCGAAGGTCCGTGAAGAAGAGAAACACCTTAACATGGAAACCCCTCCAAAAAGTGCGATTACACCAGCTCAACATACTTCCCTCCTCTCTCTTGCTCCTCCTCTTGAGTTACGCAAATCTACGGCCTCCAAGATAGACTATCTTTATGAGGTAGCCTTCTCGTAAGATAGCAAGATTTTCGAAACCCCGGCTTCCACTCATCAATCCATACTCGGCTTTTTCCAAACCATCTTCTTTTTCTCCCATCCGTTCCATAAAGCATCTTATTCGACATACCCCTCGATCTCGTAAAGGAGTATGTCCAGTCCTCTAAATTTGATCGGCATCATATTCTAGCTACAGAACAGTTTGTCACGCTCCAAATTCCTCCAAAATTTCCACTCCAATGGATCAAACAAGGATTCACCCATCTTCATTTCGGAGCCATCGACTAGCTCTTTCCTTTCATGGTCGAAAAAGCCTACCTGTTATAGCCAGAATAGCCCTTTTGGATACAAGATTCCTAAACTACCAAGCATGCCCGCATCGGAACTATTCGAGACTACTTTGAATGTTGGGATAGTCTTTGTTACTTTGTTTCTTAACATGGCACTTGCAGATCCGGGGATTGTTGTCGGCCCCGAAAGTTCAACTACGGATAACCGGAGCCCCTCGGACTCCAAATTCTTTGGCTGCCACACTTCATTATCAAATGGTCTACAAAGTCCGAATCATGCTATTGATCTAAACCTTCCCGTATCATATGATGCTCTTATCATCTCTATAGACCATGATCGGACTTCTTGTGTTCATATTCCTAGACAAATACCCGGAGACCAACTTGTCAAACTTCTCCCCGATAATTGGGTAACCACTTATGCGAAACTCCATCAAAACACAAGACATGTCCGATTCTTTGAGCCACAATTTACGAAGAAAAAGGAGGGTACTTGTGACCATCAAATTTGCAAAAGAAAAAGAAGACTCTTCGTCCTTGTTCCCTTCTTTTCCCACTATTCTCTATTTCACTCCATGTCCCTCTCGAGACAATGAATATTGAAGATCCAGAGCCAAAGAAATTTGTCTAGTCTTTTGATTCAAATGGACAACCTGTCCATTTCTTCAAAGACCCTTCGGTGTCATTGTTTCTCGGGATCCATAATGTTCCTGTCCCTCTTGTACCTCTCCCGCTGAAGAAGATGACGGGGCCCTCTTCAAAAAAGAAGAAAAAAGACCCTTTGTATCAAAGGTATCTTGATGGTGATCCTACCGTAGGATCTCTTGGTGAAGATGGCGGAAATTGGCAGTATTTTGTCCAAGTATGGCACCCTACCAAAGACTACAAATCCCTTCCCCATCTCTTTGCAAACCAGATCCACCAAGTTTATCACCACCATCACCCAAAAAACCTATCACCAGTCCTTTCTATAAACCCATCTAGAAATGGATCAAGAAAAACCCATCTTGCTCCATCCAACTCCCAAAACCATATACATATGTCCCTGAACCACTTCCTAGCATATGTATGTTTCAACTTGAAGATTTCCCTCCACTTCAACCCAAGTCCGTTGAATCTCATTCATCTACCTTACAATTTCCTCCGCTTGAAAAGTTTTCAAACCCTCGGCAGTGGTACTTTTATGCTCCTAAGGTACCCGCACCCAGTGAAATTTATCCACATGGTAGAAGAAAAGGTCCGGCCCAAATTGAGATCGTTCTAAATTGGCAAACCGAAAATGCCTTGACCTAGAACGTGGCCCTTGACAAAGTCTCTACTCGGATTGATCGAGTTGATCAAGCTTCCACTCACATCCGAAGATGCTTGAAGACTTCCAAAAAAATTATATATGATGGAAAATTAGCAGGTCCATAATCACTACTTAGAAGACCAAACTCCTCAAATTGAGAAACTCAAAAGGCAAATTCAAATCCTTGAAGGTCGAAAGCTCAACTTGAGTACCAACCTCCTTTTCCACTATCCATTCCTCTTAACTCTTCATTTCCTTCCTTCACCAATCCAGCCACTCATTCATCACAAACCTCCAACAAAACCTCTTCATCACTCTTCCAACAAGTCCTTGAAATGATTCCTTCAAAACCAAGAACAAACGTGCTAGCCCTTAGAGCACGCCTCAAAGAAATCAAGAAAGCAGAAATTGAAAAAGCAAAAGCCCAAAGCAATCGCATCGTTTCTTCTGTTCCTACTTTTTCTATTCCCCTTCGGCTCCACCGGAACCACCGGATTCACCTCCTCCTTTTCCTTCTCGATACTCCCTTCCTTCATGGTTTCTAATCCCATTGAAAGTTTCTTGAGGAAACAAGTCCCACATATTTCAATAAATTCCATAAAACAAAATGACAATAAAGATTTTTCATCCTCTTCATTAGCCCCTCCTTCCGAAACCCTTTCCTCTTCGGAATCGGAAAATGATCCGGAACCAATTCCCGCTATAATGATGGTAAAGCAATCGTTCAAAAAGAGAAAGAAGATGCGTAAGAAGAAATGGAGTTTGTTAATCTCTCCTCTCCAAATCCAGCTCCCAAGCTATCTTCTCACCACCCTCATTCCTCTTCGGGAACTTTTTTCACCTTTGATGAAGTTCCCTATCGGCGATGGTCTATAAAGTTTCAAGAGTTTCACACATAGCTTGTCGCAAAAAATTTGAGTGAGCAAAGTACTTACGAAGTCCTTCCGGAATTCACAAGTAAATTCATTGGAACCCTAAAAGATCGGTGGACATCCATTTCGAGCAAGACCATATTGCTTTCCTCCTAATATCTTTTGATCAAGCCATACAGGTCATTCACCTATATTTTATTGGCCACCAACCGGTGAAAAAGAGCTCAAAAGAAAAGAATTCTTTGAAAGAAAGTGTTACTCTACCGCCCAATATTTATCATCGGCATCCGTTCGGAGGATCCTCATTCCATTGGAAGGAATTCGAAGAGGTGGCAAATTTTGCAATTGATCTTTCAAGGTCTTAATGGCATTGGTCTGTTTTTTCGATCAAGGAGGAGGTTTCTTTTTCAACATCTTTTGCGAGAGGATGAAGGATCTCGAGAAATCTTTGAGACAAAATCTCTAAGATAATTAACACTTCCTAAAAAAGGATTGGATTTGCTAGACAGAGAGATTTTCATCTAGGAATTTCTAAAGATCTTCGCAATGTGAGGTCCTGGGCAATAGTTTTCATTTTTCAAACGCATGCCTAGAAATTCAATTTCTCTTTGGGCTAGGACCATTTTTTTTTTGGGAAAGCATGATGCCATAGATATGTACAATTTCAACAAATTCTTGAAGGAGCTTTGTATGAGATTCTTTATCATGGGAAAAAAGGAGGATGTCATCAATGTAGATCCGGGCATTGGTAAGAATGGGCTGGAAAATTTTGCACATAACTTTTTGAAACAGAGACGGAGCAGTTTTGAGTCCAAATGGAAGGACCTTCCATTGGAAATGTTGATTAGGAATGCAAAATTCAGTTTTAAATCTGTCCAAAGGGTGTATTTCTATTTTCAAAAACCCGCCTTAAGATCAAACTTGGAATAGATCTTTGCTTGGGCAAGGCTGGAGAATAAAGAATTTTTGTGAGACAAAAGGAATTTATCATCTTAAATGAACAGATTGAAGGGTTGATAGTTTATGACTAATCTCGGCTTTCCTCGATTTTTATTCTCGCTCTCTTGTTGACATAAAAGGCTTCGCATGCCCATGAGGACGTGAGGGCTCGATGAGTCCTTGGGAAAGAAGTTGGGCACATTCCGCTTGTGTAAGTGTATGGTGTTCGGATTTATGCCCGAATGACAAGCTTTGGTAGGATTGATTTCTCCATTTTTCTTGAAAGAAATTTTGACAAAAAAGTTAGGATTCTTCCAAAGGGGATTGGAGCAAGTTTGAATGAATTGCTGATGAAATTCGAGCGGTGGGAAAGAAGGGACTAAGTGATTGGGTCAAGGATTTCCTGGCTGAATAACAAAGAGTCTTTGGATTTCCACAAACTCTTGGAAATTTTCTTGGAACCGTAACCCCTTATAGTTGATTCCGAGTTTGGGAAGTTTGGACAATATGTCCCGGCCAATGATGAGATCCTTGTCATGTGATGGACACCTAAGAATTCTTAGTGATTTCGCATCCGGGAAGGATATGGATGGAGTTAAGTTTACTACGCAATTTGGTGGAGAAAGTTTCTCCCGAGGCTGATTGGAAATGCCTGGTGTTTGGTGTCCAAGATTCTTCCGGGGAGAATCTTGCTATCAAGGAGAGATGCAGCTGCGCCAGTATCAATGAGGGCTATTACTTGGATTGGTTTGGTATTTTCTAAGGGATGGATTTATCTTGGAAAGTATGGAGGATGAAATGTAGATGAATGGATTCTAAATGAGTCGAAAGAGAGAAATCGGAAAGTGGGAAGAAGGAGAAGATGTCTCCTGGAGAAGAGTCCGAATCGAGAGGAATAAGTTTGTATGACACAAGAGTGTCTGGAGGAGGTTCTTCTTCGATGGAGAAGACGGAATAAGCAGAGGGGGACGGTTCATGGTCGGGGTCCGAAAATGTTTAGAACAACAATAATGAGATAAATCTCAACAAGTTAATGACCTAGGCCTTGATTAGGAGGTCAACTTAGCTTGGATGCATTTAGAACCTATAATGCAACACAGTATATACATACGAGTATCCTACCATACAATCACGGGTAACCTTACTTGCCTTGGCACACGTCTTGCACGTTACAACTCATTGCGGGCAACATATTGCAATAAATAAATGCATGATCGAATACATTTCACTTTCTCGTGCACAATGCGCTCAAACATACTCTCATCATTACGGCCACTCATGGCACGTCCGTTCTCACAAGGAGGTCTTTCGGCTCTGCAGATTATTTATTCATTCGATCAATCATGGCCGATTGAGCGCATGCCGGTCTTCCTACGGGGTTCTTCCGACAATATCGAGGATTTATCCGTTCGATCAATCACGGCCGATCGAGGGCACGCCCGTCTTTCTACGGGGGTCTTCCGACTCATTCGGGTATTTATCCTTTCAATCAATCACGGCCAATCGAGGGCACGTCCGTCTTCCTACGGGGTCTTCCGACTCATTTCAGTATTTATCCTTTCGATCAATCACGGCCAATCGAGGGCACGCCCATCTTCCTATGGGGGTCTTCCGATTCATTCAAGTATTCTCATACTAACTCAATTCTCATGTCATGTATGCAGTAAATAAATTGGATATGATCAAATACTTAATAAATAAATTACACGTGACTAGTAAATAAATTGCACGTGACCAAATACTTAATAAATAAATTGTACGTGACCACATACTTAGTAAATAAATTGCACGTAACCAAATACTTAATAAATAAATTGCACGTGACTAAATACACTCAATTCAATCACCATCCTTATACATTGCCAATCAATTTATTAGAAAAGCCAATTTGTATGGCTATTCCCATTAGCGACTTCATAACATAATATTAAATACTTGTACTAGAGCATATTAATAAATAAAATATCTAATTGCTAAAAATTAATTTACTTAATTAGAGAATAACAATTAATTATTAAAATAACTTGATAGCTTATCAAAAAATTAGAAATAGCTTATCATCAAAATACCGATAGCTTATCGTAGAATTTGATAGCTTATCATAAAAATATGCAATAGATTATCTTCTTAAAATAGGTGTATTATCCAAAATAGGTGATAGCTTATCACATTTTCAATAACTTATCAAGTCTACTTATCGCTTATCAAGATAGCTTATCGACCATGGTTCACTAACCCAACCATGGTTAACAAAAGTAACTATGGTTAATTAATCTAACCAAGGTTAACTAACTCCACCATGATTAACTAATCCAACTATGGTTAACTAACCCAACCATGGTTAATTAGATTAGTACTAAGCACATTTAGACTAATTTAAACACAACCTAATCAAGTTTAACATATTAATCTAGGGATTAGGGCGATAACACATTCGATTGCAAAATCAAGAATACCGGCGTATTGACGGCAGCTACACAAAATCGGTGGCTGTTCTTGGCTTGACGAGGCTCGATTCGGCGTTGAAAACCGCTAGAACAAGCAACGTACGGCAACGGGAGCTCACGGTGGCACTTGGGGACGTCTTGGCCGGAAAAATAGTAGCCAATGGAGTGAGATGGTGCTGGTTTTTGGGGCTGGTCGTGAGCAGCAAAGTGCGGAGGCGTTTGGCCAAAAAGAGAGAGATATATATATATATTTATATATATATATATATATATATATCAATAGGGCTTCTTGCAAGTTGATCAAGATGAATTTTCCCTCATAAATGACATGCCACAAAAGTCTTCATCCCAATTAATGCTTCTTGTTTTTTGCTAATAATTCAAGAAGGGCAAATTGGTCTTTTCACAAAGTAAGGGCAGTTTGGTAATTTCGCAAAGTATAGTATGAAGTACTATATGCGTCTTTGAGCTAATTTTGTACGAATTTGTATAAATTGAAATTGGGCTCGGATGAATAAAATTTGGGCTTTAAAATTACTTAACGAACTTTAGAATGCTTAGTGGATTTTAGTGGGCTTTACTAGGCCCACTTGGGTTGCTCTTGGGCCAAAATGGTCGAACCTCATTGGGCTTGAGGCCTAATGTGTCCTCGTCCGACTCGCTTTCTCGTGGGCTCCAAATCTCGGCCCGTTGATCCCTAATTTGAGAGTCTTGAGAAAAACGATAAATTAGCAGTTCAATGAGGCAATGTCCCATAATTTAGTCATGAGATCCTCGAAATTTCGAAATCCACATTCGGATTCTAATCCATAGTCAAAATTGATCGATTGCAACTATAGTTCATCTTGAGCTAACGGGTGGCTTCTAGGAGTTACGCGTACTTGACTTGTAATTGCTTTGATATCAATCTACGTTTAAGCTATCTCGAACCATGGATTACCTCGGTTGTCATGTAACCGCAAGGGTTCAATAATTAATTCTAATTTACTCAATCATTAGAAATTGGTTTAGGATCATTCGCAATCTATACAATGGTCAGGCGGAATCACCCGCGATCCGATCGTATAATATTGCCAAAACGTTCTATAGCCGTTCCTTGATCGGCTTAATGGCTCAAAACCGTCCTTCGTCAATCCTTATGATCAAATTGTCAATCCATAGTTGAGTTCTCAAGTCAAGCGTACTTATATCCTTAATAGCCTTTCCCTTTTGGTTAACCTCTCATGAGTGATCATTTCAAACCGAGAATTTACTAATAGTGCGTAAATAGGGTCGAATATAAGGATGTCACAACATAAGCTTCAAATCGGAGTTGACTCTCAAGTGAGCGTTTTTCAAAAAAATTGGCACTTGAATGTTTATTTTGAAATTTTACCCAAAAAAAATATTTATTTTGAAAGTTTTTACACTAAAAGTGAGCATTGCACATAATTTATGGCACTTATAACGTACTTCACCAAACATCAATCCACCCCCTCACTTTTGGGGGGAAATTATGTGGTCCAGCACACCTAATGACCTAAATATGGGACCGGCTCGATGCGCCATCTCAGCCATGGAATAAATAAGTTTTAATTTTAACCTTCGGAACATTTTAAGGATAAAGAAAAAAGAAAAGAGACATGTTAAATCGGTTGTTGCTAGTAACTTACCATTTCGTTAAGGTAGTCACTCAAAATAATGTTGTCAAACTTCACAATTGAATGAGGACAATTACGACGTACGAGGAGAGATACCACTGATAAGTCGCTTCAATTTAGGAATCAAGAAAGAACGTACTGATCTTGAGGTAAGTTTATTCACAGAACATTACCAAATAAATTATAAACATATTATAATTGTGTCAATTCAGCTCTAAACCTTTTGCATTTATGTCAATTCTGTCCTTTCGGCCAACTTTGGTCTGTCGAAGCTAACGTATCAATTTCTAACAATATTTTAATTTTAAAAAAAATTCTTTTTCTTTTTCATTTCTTTTCCTTTTCTCCCCTTAGACTTTACGGCCAGGCAAGGGTTGTGACGGCCTCGCCCGATCCGGGCTAGCGAGGGTGTGTGGCCCTCGCCTTTGGCCAGCGATCCTCGCCAAAGCAATAAAGTCTAAGGGAAAAAATCAAAAAAAAAAAAAAGTTATAAAAGAATTCAAGAAATTATTAAAATTTGTCATGTTAGTATCGACCAGCCAAAGTTGGCCGAAAGGACTAAATTGACACAAATGCAAAATGTTTAGGACTGAATTGGCCAAATATATATATTTACAATTGAATTGGCAAAATTGAATAGATTTATGATTTTTTTAGTAATTTTCAGGAACTCCAAAGATACCGATTCCGATGGATACATAAACATATTATAAATTTATGCCACTCTAATATTTACGAATCTATCTCATTACATTAATGTGAAGTTTTTTGTTAGGGACTCTGTGATGCAACATGATGTGCTTGATGCTATAAATAAAGTCCATATAGTCAGTTTGGATGTCTTAATTTAATGATGGATCGGAGTCCCAACATAGAATTTTGTTGCTTTCACTGTCCAAATTAGTAGACCCAAGGCCGATCCAAGATGTTGGTTAGTTGATATTTTCTTGGCTAGGGTTTCGTCGGGTCATGATGGAGTGGGGAAATGTTAGGGGAACGTCAAACGAAGGTCCACTGTTTATTAGCCGCTGTCAAATTCTTCGGGGAAATTTTTTTTCCGTATATTTTGAAATCCACAGATTTTGATCTCGTTTTTTCTCTGGGTATTACATAACAAGCCGAATGGTTGTGAGGTGCTTGGGAACTTCATGAAAATTAGTTCACGAGTACCCAACATCTTCTCATAATTGAAATTTGCTCCATGGTCATATCATGTATAACCAAGAGTAGACGATATAAATTACCAATTTATATATAACCTATTTACACATGTGTAAAGGAAAATTAGATACGAAGGACTTAGCATTATTAAATAGATCAAATAAACGTTTATTTGACTTATGTAATATTTTTTTTTTTTTGGGGGGAGGGGTTGTAATACTACTAATCATCTCCATGGTTATAAAATAGCTTCAAAATACTTAAAGTAAAAGAATTGTTAACTTCGTTTAAGTAATACACCAGCTAAAAAGACATTCATTCAACAGCCTTTAATGATCTGTTTGGTAACTATTCGACTCTGTTTCTCGGAATAAAAAAGGATCAAAAACAAGTTTGGTAACGTAAATGATTCGATTCTAATTCGTTCCGGGAACAGATTTGAAGCAAAAATAAAAATAAAAAAATGTTGATTATGAAAAACAGAATCACTTTTGATAATCATAAAAAAGACAAAGTCTCAGTTCTTTTAAAAAGACTTAGTCCACGTAGACTTTTCGTGAACTTCGAACTTTAAGTAAATTAAAATTAGATTGAAAAATTTACTAAGAACTAATTTTTTAAATAATTTTTTTAAAAATTAAATTTAAAATAAGCTTTAAAATTTAACAAAAAATATAAAATTTTTAAAAGGGGGAAATTAAAAAATTCAAAAAATACAAAAATAAAATAAAAATAAAAATAAAAAAACTGGGGGAAATTAAAAAATGTAATTTTTTTTAAAAATAAAAATTGAAAAAAAAAAAAATATAAAAAGATTTTAAAAAAAGATGAAAAATTTAAAAAAATAATTCTCGTCACTTGGTTGTTCCTTGGAGCAGAAATTTTTTGCAGTTACCAAACATGTTTCTATTTGAAAATAGAAATTTTGTGTAGTTACAAACGCATTTTGATTTTTTAAAAACCATCTAGGGAATAGAATAAAAAACCTTATTCTAATAAGAATCACTTTTTTGGGTCAAAATAGTTGCCAAACAGGTTCTAAATAGTTATCTGTTTAAAGACTTACACGTTCGAACAAGGAATTCATAAAGAAAATTATATACATAAATTACAATATCTGCAAATGCATAATGTGAACACCTAAGTGAAGACTGCATTAATAAATTTAAATACTACTGAAGGGACTATCACATTATGATATGATTCTTATGTCGTCTCAGGAATTTCACTTCCCTTCCCTTCTGATCATACAACGCCAACAGTTTCTCCTTCAAAGCCTCACACTCCATCCCCCAACTTCTCTCCACCTTCCCATTTCAAATGATCATCATTCAAAAAGCATGCCATTGATATAATTACATACCATGTCAAAAAATTAAAATTGCAAATTTGGGCATGACGAGAGAAACTAATGGTAAACCAACTGAAGTACCTGAAGGTGTAGATCGTAGAAGGTTGTTCTTGTTCCTCTGAATGACTCAAACGTCGAAGCATTTATCAGAGGAAAGCCATGATAGTCCAAGTCAAGCAAGATCTCAGAGAAGTCGACAGACTTCTGAGTCGTGACCTTTGTTGTGCAAATTTGGATTGCAACCTCGCTCTCGCTCAAACGATTTGTCGAAATAGACAGCGCTGAAATGGGGAGTGCGCTTTTCCTTTGCTGGTTTCTTGGTGAGTGCAGTGATCTCTTCCTTGGGAGGCATTTATTCATGAAAGAAGTTCTTCCGTCTCTTGAGCGAGTATCTAGACTTGCTGTTGCCGTTCCGGTATGTATTTCAGCACTCGTGACACTGTCGCCGGAATATTCAACTTTTTCTACAGGGAAAAATACAAGATGTAACTCTGTTAAAACCTAATTTTAGGTGCCTCCCTTTAATTTCTCTGGACCCTATACTGAAAGATAACTGAGTATGTACTGACTTGAAGTTGAAGCAGCTATAAACAGGAAGTATGGAACGTCAAGTTTTACATTAAGGATGTAGACAATAATACAAATAACTTTGCTAGCATAACTGTTTTTGTTTTGGGTGACTATGAGAATAATAATATGTTGTGAGTCACAAATTCTTGAGAATGTGGACCCCACAAATTTTTTTAATTAATTATTATTTGTTATTTGTGGCCCAAAATAGACGGTTAGCTACAGTCACCCAAAAGACTGATATATAATTAATTCTCTAACACAAAAGCTAGGGTCGATATGTCATCAACAATATTTTCCACTAGCTTCTACTCTTTATTATGCTCTCGATCACTTTCTCCTTATTTGGCAAAGTGTGCCCGAGGAAAGGATATAAAAGACCAGCTCTAACTACACCCTTGGAGATACAGGACTTGAGGGTTACCGTCTGATCGACCGACTGGAGCAGCAAACGTAGTGTGGAGTACAAGCTGCTGATTTTCTTCTGCCGATCACGCTCGCTGGCGTTGTGCTTCAGCTTCTTGACCATCATGGGCGCCGTGAGGTGAAAGTTTGAATCAAGCCCGCAACTGAGTACCGATTGTACGCTACTGGTTCGGCGATACAAATCCCCGTCACGCTGCGTCTTGGATCTTTAGAGTCTAAGGATACTCTACCGAAAATTGTGTCATTATGAGACAACAATTAAGTCGACTGTTCTTAGTCTCATGATGCTTTTTGGGTGCTTTCGATGTACTTTGTAACGCTAAATACACGTGGGTACTTTACTGCAAAGCACATTTTCTTTGATTGTAGATTTGTCCATGTGACACTAAGAAAAAAACAAGGGAGAGAAGGAGCTCACGTTTGTACAGGTGATATCAAACCCTTCCATATTTTTCTTGCAACTCAAAGGACAAATTTGCTTTTCCGACCAAAACAAAAAGGGACAAATTTGCTTTACAAAGGAACTACAAACTTAAAATTGCGCTTATCAAGTTTTCACTTAAGTGGCACTTTTACCAACCTTGCACCTAGACGTGGCCAAATGGAACCGGGGCCCGGAACCGGCCCGTTGACCGGGCCCATTGTTCCTAAATTGTCGGAACCGGCCCGGAACAGCCGGTTTCGGGCCTATTCCGACCCATTTTTTTATAATAAAAAAAGGAGGGGCCCGGGCCCCAACGGCTCTTTGGGCCGTTGCTTCAACAAAAAAAAATTGATTTTTTTTTAAAGTTAAATAACCCTCCCTTTCTCTATAAATACATATTTTCTCCCTTTCATTTTTCTCACAAATCCTCTCAACAATTCTCTCAATTCCCTTAAATTTTCTCAATCCCGCCTCAATTCCGTCAAAAATGGCGGTGGAAACAAAATACTTGGAAAGGCCAAGATAGCGATGGGAGATTCCGAACATCCTATTCTTGGATATGATCTTCGTGAGTATACAAATTGGGAAGACGACGACGATAATATTAACGTTGTTCCTATTCCGAACGTCGAGCACGTCCCAACACAAGAAAGTCTTTATCTTCCTATTGGTGTCGAAAAAAATCGACGGCAAATGAGCCGAACGAAGGGCCGAGAGAGTACATTCGACTTGTAGCTGCACTTCGACAAGGTATGTGATGAAAGAGAAAGTAAGTATAATATAAATTGTAAATATTGTTCGCAAACATACAAATTTACCAAAGGAGACGGCTACGGAACATTCCGTCGGTATCGATGAAAAAACATCCAACGCAAGCGGGGATCGACACTAAGCAACAACAAATTTCTGGGTGCGCTAATCTTAATACTTATCCTTTATTCCGTTACACCGATGCATTTTATAAACAAACATTAGTTGAATATGTTGCCCTTGATCATGCTCCGTTTACAACCGGTGAAAATTTTAATTTGAAATATTTGATAAATACTGCGTTGGTTCCGCAAGCACCAACTATTCCAAAAAGTACTCTTAAACGGTAACTTTTGCATCTTTATAAAAAAACAAAAAAAAATCTTTAGCAAAATTTTTTCGAAATTCAATGGACGTGTGCATTTAGGTAGCGATATTTGGAGTGATCATTGGCAAATTCATTCTTATAAGGGTGTTACGTGTCATTGGATAGGTGACGATTGGACCATTCAAAAAAGACTTCTTGCATTTCGAGTTTTTGATGAAAAGCATTCAGCTCATAATATTTATAGAATAATTAGGCAAGTTTTAGAAGAATATATTTTGATAAATAAAGTATTTTCAATTGGTTTTGATAATGCCGCCGCAAATACCTCTTCCATTCCCGAATTAGAAAATATTTGCAAACCCTCTTTTGGAGGACAATTTTTTCACATTAGATGTGCTTGCCATGTTTTAAATTTATGTGTACAAGATAGTTTACGAACTCTTGAGACTTCTCTCGCCCCAATAAAGGGTGCAATTAAATTTTTATGGAGTCGTGCCCATTTTATGAAAGCATGGGGAAACTTTTGTAAACAACATGGGAGAATGGCAAAAGGTTTCCAAAAGATATTCCGACTCGTTGAAATTCTACCTACGAGTTGATTCGTCAAACTTTTGATTACAAAGATTTATTATGTATATTTATTTCGTAAAATATTCCCGAAATTACTTTACTTCCGCAAAATAAAAAAAATTTAGAGTTTTTGAAAATTTTTAATGATACTTCTAATGCTTTATCCGATATTTATTATTCTACTACGCATTTATTTTTAATAGAGTGTGTTAATATTGGTAGTGTTTTTAATGAAAATGAAAAAGATACTTGAATTAGCTTTGACTATTTTAGTAATGCGAGAAAATTGGTTGCATTATTATTTCAAAATTCTTCTTGTCTATTTATTTGGTATTGTTTTTTATCCACGTATTAAATTAAATGGTTTGTTGGATTATCCGAATGTGTATTATTATGATTGTTTATATTTGGAAGATGCAATAGATATTTCAAATATACAAGGAGAGGTTAAAGAATCTATAGTAGTATTATATAGAGAATTTTGTGGTAGATATGATTTAAGTAATTGTGGATCTTTACAATCTACTACCTCACGAAGCGAAGCTGGTAGTTCACTTAGTAGAGGGTACAATATACTCAAGAGTAGACAAAAAATAAATAAAAAGGGGCAATAGGTAGTAATTCTGAATTAGAAAAATATTTAACCACTCAATTTGAGTTTCGTGATGCCGAACACGATGATTTCCAAATCCTAGAGTGGTGGAAGAGTCATTCAAACGATTACACGGTTCTCGCCCTCATCGCTCGCCGGATATTAGAAACTCATTCTTCAACGGTTGCAGTTGAACAAGCATTTAATGTTGGAGGATTAGGTTTGGACTTTCGCCGTTCAAGATTAAGTCTTGAGTCCGTGGAAGTTCAAGCTTGTGTCGACGATTGGACAAAGGCTAGATTTCAACACCAAAAGCCGGATTGAAAATACGAATTCTTTAGTGAGGATTGTGGAGATACCACCACAACGGGTACCACAACGAGTAGCGACGATTGATGATGAGGTAAGTTAGGGTTATCAATGGTAAAAGAACTACATAGACTTTGATTACGCTAAGTTCTATCCCCAAGAACATAAGTAGGTGCTTAATGATAATTCATTAAGTTCAAGCCCATTCCTCATCTCTCTCTTTTTTTTTCCCAAATTTTATTACAATGTACAATTTGATTATAATTTATAATTTATAATTTCTTATGTTTATTTTATTATTTATTATTTTAAAAATTAAATTTAAAAAATGGAATCGGAATAGGCCCGGGAACCGGCCCGAAACCGGAGCCAGGCCCTTCAAGGGCCGGTTCTGGTTCCACCTTTTCGAGGAACCGAGAGCGCCGGTTCCTAAATCGGAACCAGCGGTTCCGAGGAACCGGCCACGTCTTCCTCTTCCTTTATCTATATCTTTCTTACTCGAAATGTATTATTCACATCATATATACTGAGCCGACACAATTGCTTATATGGTCTCTTCTCCACATGTAGCTTGGGGCAACTGTACATTTAGGGGACAGTAATGTAGAAGTGGCGGTGAAGGGTGGCCTCACTATACATATATCGTTTACATAAACATCTACTCCTTTGCGATTCCCAGAGATCGAGGTATTCACTATGATAGTATGTTTTAAGCCATGGTGAGAATATTATGTTGGTTTTTACGGAACATGTAGAGGTAAATAATTCTCTGCACTCTTAACATTTCGAACGGAAGAAAGAACTCACAGGTAATCACCATCTTAATTGTGTTGGTAATCACCATCTTAATTGTGCTAGCAATCTCATGAAGACAGTTCTCTGCACTTTTAATATTTCGGTCATGACATCCAAAAAAAGGAGAAAAATCTTTTTTTCCTCTAACGCACAGATATTGCACGCCGGCACGCGCAATTGTTGCTAATCACACTTTTATTATGCAATCAACAACGATTGTTGACCATGTGTGTGTACCCCTCTTTTTATATATTGTTGTTGTTGTCGTCGTCGTAGTCGTCGTCGTCGTCTAAAAACAAAAGAGTACACAACCAGAATGTGTGCAATTTATCCGCGCTCTTGATATTTCAGTCACGACACTCACAAAGAAGAGAGAAATTTCGTTTCCTCTCACGCACGCATATTGCACGCCCGCAGCCGCAACTATTGCTAGTCACATTTTTATTGTGCAATCAGCAACAGTTGCTGAAAGTGTGCTGCACATGGTCTGTGCACATGTGCATGTATCCCTCTTTTATTATTATTATTATTATTATTATTATTATTATTATTATTATTATTATTATTATTATGTATTACGGAGTACACTACTAATATGTGTCCATTTTTGGGTGCGTTTGCTTCGGCTTTGATAATGGATTTGACCTCTTTAAAGAACTTCAGGCAGATGCGATACCTTGGTCCTTCAAGTGTGATATGGTTGGAAATTATCGCCTTGGCAAGATTCGTAGCAAACCCATTTTCATTCCCTCAAAATCCTTAATTTTGCACTAATTTACCGTCCTACAGCATGAGGACTCTGTTTTGAAAAAAATAATTATAATAATTTGAAGCCTCTCAAGATGACGCAATGCGGAGAGCCGTCACATGGAGGCAGTCCAAATCGGATCCGTGACGTGTAGACAGAATATCCCGAATGAACTTCTTGAAGAAAGATAGAGTATTATCAAGTAGTCATTCTCAGTTTATGTGGTTTGAAAGCGAAAGAAAACGCGGTGCAATTAAACTAGTAAGCTCACATTGCTTTGATGAATTCGAGCTTTCTTCTTTTTGGCCAAGTTTTGATGCCGGGACTGCGTACTAATATAGCTATTTTCATGCCTGTAGAAATAAATATATGGCCAGCTAAGGTCCCAACCTATGCTTCGAGCCCTTCCTCAAAAGCCAAAATTATATTGTTGTATGACCCATGACAAGATTGCCACTAATGAATTGTCCCGACACAATTGCATATATGATATCTCTTCTTCACATGTAGCTTAGGGCAAGTGCAAATGTCGAGCCTCCTACAAAACCAACATCGCCGCACCCGCTTGAGGCGTGGAAGTAGAGATGAATAAAGGATGCGGGGAAAACAGTAGATGCCATGTTGCTTTAGAGCATTTTGGTTCAGACCTCACACCTCACTCTACGTATATATTCGATATGATGATACGGGTTAAGCCACTGTAAGAAGATTACGTTGGTGTCTACAGAACATGTATAGGTAAAAAGTAAAAAATGCAGTGGAAGCAAAAATAAGAAATTAAATCATACGTGCCTCTAAGTTACCACGTCGGATCTCTAGTTCGGATACCTCATCAATCGCATGTCGAACGGAAGAAAGAACTCGTGGCTAATTACCACGTTGATTGTGCTAGCAATCTCGTGGAGACAACTCTCCGCACCTTTGATATTTCGGTCACAACACCCACAAAAAGGAGAGAAATTTTTTTTTTCCTCTCACGCACAAATATTGCACGCCGGTCGCACGCAACTATTGCCGATTCTACGATTAAAAAAGTTGCCGTTACGAGGCGCACATGACAATACTTTTGCTTTAGAAATCAACTTCGACCAAAAGTTTATTTTTCTACTTCTAAAAAGAAGTATTTTTTTTTTACTTCTTCGAATGGCTCCAAAATTACTTCTTGAGCAAAAAAAAATACTTCGGAAATAGAAAAATGAAGTAATGGTGGTGCCTAGTGCTATGAGGTTGGTTTGAAATTGACTGTTTCGATGGCAAACATCAACAATATACAAGCACGAAGAAATCTCATATCCAAGCTCTCGTTAGTATATCTAGTCGGACTCATATTCACTTAAAAGCTTAAGCCAACAAGTTAGGTACCAACTAGGCTATATTAACTGTTTCAAATAACACTAATTCTCTTGATATGGAACTCTTTCTAAGACAACTCGGGTGTGCGCCTCAACATATGATCATCGAGGTCCGTTGCATACACAAAGCTGGATTGATATTTCGCAGCAACAGAACGTCTAATGGTAACTTTCAATTTGTTGAGAAAGCTGAAATACGCACTTTGTTGGCACTCTTAGAAAATACTTTAATAAACAAAAATTAAAAAGCATAATTTCTTAGATTTCATTTTTTCTGCGTTATGGTCATCGCAGGTTTGTATTTTTCTATCATTTCTATATTTTCTTTCTTTGAAGATCTATTTCTTGTATTATTCTCATTCGAGTTCTCCACCTACTATGTGTTCTGTTAAGGATAATGGCAGAGATCAAGGAATCAAGATCAAATCAAATTACACTAGTACAAGCAAGTGCTAAAATTAAGGGATTGTAAATTCAATTTGATTGATTTTAACGGATTGTAATCTCTTGTATAAATATCATGTACTCGCATATGAAAATGTATAAGTTGCAAAAAGTTCTTTTCTCATAATTATCTTGGTTCTTATAAAACTTTTATGGTATCGAGCTTTTTTGCTCAATTGAGCCCTCGATCCCATCATGTCGAGTTTAACCAATGACAACACCAACTCTTCGCAACCGGTCTCATTACTATTAACAACACTGTCCAGGCTTCCCGTGAAGCTCACACCTAGCAACTTTCCATCTTGGAGAGCACAACTTCAAGCCATTTTAATTGGGCATGATATGCTCCAATTTGTTGACGGAACACACCGTTGTCCTTCACTTGATTCATCCGGATCACGCACATTGTAGATCCACCAGGACCAATTGCTTGTTATCCGCCATTTTCGGCTCGGTTTCTAAACTCATTTTACCGTTGATTGCATTCGGTGGAACCTCTCAAGAGGTATTAAAAAACTCACCAACCTTTATGTCAACAAATCCCGTTCTCGACTAATGTTTCTCAAGGACTAGTTGTCCATAATCCGGCGTCAATCGAGGTTAGTTTCCGAATATCTTCAAGAATTAAAGGGTATTACCGATGAATTCTCCATTATTGATACACCCCTTCAAGATGATGATATTGTTATTCTTGCCTTACATGGAATTGGTCATGAATTTAAAGAATTAGAACCCGCAATTCGGCTAGTGAAAATCCTATTTCATTTGAGGAATTACACAACAAACTTGTGGCTTATGAAACTTACCTTAAGCATGAAGAAAAAGCTGCATAATTCATTCCTATCACAACACAAGTATACTACCAAATCATGCTCCGGTTCATCCATTGATTGTTGGAACGGTGCCCAAAATGGACGCAACGCTTCTCATGGTGCTTGCAACAACTATGGCAACCAACAGTCCCGTAGAAACCCCACCCAGTGGAGCAGCCCATCTCAATCTCATGACTCTAGGCCTCAATGTCAATTTTCCGATAAATACGGCCACATGGCCAAGATTTGCCATCGTATCCGAGGTTGTCCAAATCGAACCTGTGCACCACACAACCGCTATACGCTCAGCCCCGCAATGGCTTGTTGATTCGGGAGCATCCCACCACGTCACCAACGACTTAGCAAACCTATCTCTCCACTCGAAGTATGAAGGACCAAATGACATTGTTATTGGTGATGGGACAAGGTTTGAGTATTTCACATGTCGGGATGACAAAACTTGTGTCCCCCGAAAACATATTTGTTTTACGCAACACATTTTGTGCATATTCTCTTACTCAAAATTTAATTTCCGTCTCTAAATTTTGTGCCCAAAATAATACCAATATTGAATTTTTTGCCACATCCTTTTTGGTGAATGATCTTCAAATGGGAGCGACGTTGTTGTGTGGCAAGCATAAGCATGGAGTTTATTGGATGTCACTATCTCTATGGTTACACGCAAAGATCAACATGTGGCGTTCATAGGAGAAAAAGTGGCTCATTGGGACTGGCATCGACGTTTGGAACATCATTCTCTCTCCATTCAAAATTATGTAGTTATGACATTTTCATTACCCATAAGTCCTACCTCCAAATCCATTTTCAAATCATATTGTGATTCGTACCAATGCAATAAAAGTCATCATTTTGTCATTCAATGTTTCCACTCTCTCAAGTCAAGCTCCACTAGAACTCTTATACACCGATATTTGGGGTTTTGCTTGTGAACATCTCGATTGATGGTTTCAAATATTACGTTTCATTTGTCGACCATTTTACAAAATACATATGGCTTTATCCTATGCAAAAAAAAAAAATCGACGTTTATGCCATTTTTTATGCATTTAAATCACTTATCGAAAAATAATTTCAACGTCCTATTATCTATGTCTACTTCGATGGCGGAGGTGAATATCTAAAACTCAAAACATTTTTCACCACACACGGTATTTCTCACTTCACTACTCCTCCTCACACCCCCGCAACATAATGGCACCGCCAAACGCCGATATCACCATGTTGTAGAAACGGGCTTAACTTTACTTCACAACGCATCTCTTCCAATCTCGTTTTGGTCCTATGCCTTTCAAACCACTACATATATCATCAATCGACTACTCAATCCTCAATCCTTCAATATCAATCTCCATATCAAAAACTCTTTAATCAAAAAATTCGAACTATCTCAAACTTCGAATTTTTGGATGCTTATGCTATCCGTGGCTCCGCCCAAATACCCAAAACAAGTTTGATAATGGTTCCCGTCCGTACATATTCCTTGGCTATTCTCTCTCTCAAAGCGCATACAAATGTTTCGAACCTCAAACCAAACGCACTTACATTTCTCGTCACTTTGTGTTCCACGACACATTTTTTTATATATCACAACAAACTCTTCACCTCCAAGCCCATTATCACCTACGAATCCCACATAGATCCAACTTTCAATCCTTACCCAACAAATGAGTTCAACCTCGCAACCAATCCCAACGTCGATCCAATCGCAAGATCCTACAATTGTTGTCGAGTCGCTGCCTACTCCCCATGCAACATCTATTTCTCCAATTCGTAGCACCAACGCCATCAACAACCGTCATCTACTCGAATCACAACCTCAACCATCACTCAACCTACCCACAACCGACCCTTTACCCGAAACCTAGACCAACTCAAATCAAAATAACGCACCACTATCTATCATCAATCACATCTCATCTATAATATATAAGCCCATTTAAGAAAAAGAAAAAAAAAAAGAGAAGCCCAACCTAGCCCATGACTTTATCTTCCTTCAATAGAATGTGAAACTAAAAGAGAGAGGAGAACAATCGAGACAAAGAGAGAAAAGAGGGATAGCACGATCGAGAGAGAAAAAGGGAGGAGAAGGGAAGAAAATCATTTCAACGCATGATCTAAAGCCATTTAGATGCGAATCGCTATGCTTCGGGTAAGCATTTAACATTATGTTTCATCCTCTTGAGATTGTGTTCAATTGCAAAATTTTTGGGGAAACCAAGTTGATGTGTGCGATCTCATGGGCATTTGGCTGCGTTTTTGGATGAGAATGAAATTTTACAATGCGTCATTTGCACTTCCGGTTTGTCCGAAACGACGTTTTTAAGTTGACCCTCTTTGCTGAAAAACGTGAATTCAAACCAATGTAGGGGCATTTTTTCACATGTTGTCGACTATTTTTGGTACGGGCTTGTTGGGGATTTTGAAGTATGTTAAATAAGCTTCACTTTGACTACAATATTGCGTTAATTGGAGTTCGTTGGATCAAGTTGATGAAGTTTTCGCAATTAGGGCTGGAAAATCTGAGTTTTGGGGATTTTGATGTCGTGGGGCTTGATTTTGGTGTTGCTCAGCTGTGATTATTGTAGAAATAAACTTAAGGGTGTTACGGAGCTAATGCTTTTGACGGTTCGTAGATCGGATTTACGGTTTGTAAGGATGAAATTTTTGAAATTTAGCGCAGGTTGTCCAATACGCAACCAGCAGCTTTTTTGCCCTTAGGTGATCGGGTTATCGATGTTTATACGTCGTTTAGTAATTTTTTTCTAGCGTAGTATTTTTTAGCTCTCAATATTTTTTTCAATTAATTTTTAGGATTTCAAGCTTTGGGGTTCGAGTGACTACTATAGGTTGGATTGTGACTTTTTAAGGTGAGATGTACTTTATCTTCTAAGAATTTATAAAACTCATGCTTTAAAGATGAGCATGTGTATTGTGGTTTGATTTTATTGACAAAGTGAAGAAAGGTAACGTTTAGAGCATTATTTTTGCATAAACAGGATCGAGCTATTACTACCATTTGATTATTTGATATGGCTTGTTGACGATTATCTTACTTGAAATACTATTTGAGAAATATGTTTCGAGGAAGTCTATGTATTTGGTTTATAGCCTTCGGTTTGTGAAACTGGATCGTTGTAGTTTTTCCGAATTTGATATTGGGGTTAATACTCATGTCCCCATGAATAGAACCCACCGAGGTGGGGGTAGTATGCACACTGTCGGGACGCTATTGAGCCGAACCACCGGCTGAAATAGGTGGTAGACGCGACCAAGAGGGGTAAACTTGGTCGCCTTGTCACGGCGTTAAACTTGACCATAGTTGACGATGAGTGTGAGATTATTCGATGGATGGACCATCGAAAGTTAGTTTAATGAGATTAATCAATGGATTAAACCATTGATAGTTTGTTATTACTATGAATTGCTATTTGATTTACTTTGACGATTGCATAGAGATTTCTCGATCCGCTTAGAAGAGATTGTACTTCTCACCGAACTATGGTTGCTCACCCATTTATCCTCTTTTGTCTTTCGGGTTCATCGGCGAGCCGCAAGTAGGATCGATCCTACTTTAGCCGTAGGACTTTTGGGATAGTGGGGATATATTTTTTTTTGGATAAGTTGTATATAGTTGGTAAGTTTCGAGCTAGATGTGGAAAGATATGTATGTATATCTTTTTGGTTATAGTAAATGAGCTCTAATTTTGTGGACATGTGACCTTTTTATCAAATATATATGGTGGTGTATATTTTGATATCAGGTTTTTGTTCGAGCTATATTTGAGGCTGCGTCCTTTAATGAAAAAAAAAAAGGACGGCCATATCATACCTTTTTCTCGAAAGAATCGGAGTGTGACATTTGTTGGTATCGAAAGCATAGGTTATGATTTTTTGGTATAGATATGGGACGTTGTGAGATTGTGTGATAGATTTTAACGCATTATCTTTTTAGATACTAAGGTTATGTTCTATTGGATGGTTCCAGGTAGTTATGAGCTCCCAACTCGGTTCCACCACTTATCTCTCTTCTCAAAGACGGAGGTAAGAAAGTTGTTGACTTCGATCCCAGAGATGTGCCTCGAGCTTCTAGAGGCAGGCCTTCGACAAGACGTCAAGATGATACGATAGCGAGACTCACAAGAAACAAGATAGTAGAACCAACAACTAAGGATCCAAAACATTATATCCGGAGTTATTAAACTTGGCAGTGATCGGGGTTACACCTTTGCCCAATTCAGGAAGATGAAACCACCAACTTATGATGGGAAAACCGATCCTCTTATGGCTAAACGTTGGATTAGAAAAATAGAGGGAATATTTAGAGTTGAAGGGGTTCCCGAAGAGAAGAAATTTGATTTTACTACCTAATATTTAGAGGCGAAGCTGAATATTGGTGGGAAAGCACTAGACTAGCACTTGGAGGTAGGGATGCAACTATTCCTTGGAAGGACTTTGTTGATATATTTGACGCTCAATTCTTTCCGAAGTTATTCTAAGTAAAGATGAGGAGTGATTTCGTACATATTTCTCAAGGTGATTCTACAATATCGGAGTATGCGAGCCGCTTCAACCGGTTGAGTAGATTTGCGAAACAATTTGTTGCTAGTAAGGAAGATAAGGCTGAACATTTTCGGACAGGGCTTCGACCGAGATCCGTTTCACACTTATGCCTCTTGCACTCACAACTTACGAGACATACTGGAGCGAGCAATGAGGGTTGAACAAGGTGCTTCAAAATGCGAGAATACAAGGTGGCTCTCAACTTAAGAAGCCCAAATTCACTGATTCTCAATAAAGTTATGCAAGTGAAAGCATAAAGAGAAGAGGCATCTACCGATCGGGAAAGGATAAAAACCTCACCGATCAAGGCCTTTACTCTACCTACGGAAGACACCATAACGGTCGGTGTTATTGGAAGATCGGAGTTTGCTTTTTATATGGAAAAGCAAAATATATACGACAAAATTGTCCTATACAAAGGAATGCTCCACAAGATAACAGATCATGTTTTGTATGTGGGCAACCCAAACACCTAGCACACACTTGCCCTAGGCGGAAGAATGTACCTCCCGGTTGATAGGCCAGGGAGAATCAGCTAAAGCAAAGGACAGTTGGAAAGGTCTTTGCGATGATAGAAGAGGATGTAGCGGCGTCTAATGCGGTTGTAGCAGGTAATATTTCTATCATCTCATGATATGCTTACGCCTTATTTGATCCTAGTGCCATGCATTCTTTTGTTTCCATGGAATTCGCTAAGAAACTTGATCTTCCGCCTAAGTCGCTTGATTTTTGTGTATATAAGAGATGTATGCTTTGGATTGATGATGTCGAGATGACTTTGGATCTTGTGGAATTAAATATACGGGATTTTGATGTCATTCTAGGAATGGACTGCGGTCATTAACGAATCATGCTCCCTGTTGATTGTTATGCGAAAATAGGTTATTTTTCGACCTCCAAATGAGGATGAATTCTCTTTTTCGGGGAGTTGTAAGGTTATCTTTCCAAGGCTGATTTTAGTTTTGCAAGCGGGAAAGCTTTTGAAGAAGGGTTGTCATGGTTATTTGGCTTATGTGAAAAACACAAACAAGGAGGTCGAAAAGCTTAAAAATGTTCCCATTGTTCGAGATTTTCCGAATATATTTCCTAAAGACTTGCATGGTTTGCCTCCCGATAGAGAGATCAAATTTTCCATCGACCCGATACCCGGCACCACACCCATTTCTAAGGCACCATATTGGATGGCACCGGCTGAATTAAGAAAGTTGAAAACACAACCGCAAGAACTTATGGATAAAGGATTTATCCGACCTAGTGTTTCACCTTGGGGAGCTCCTGTATTATTCGTGAAAAGAAAGACGATAGTATGAGGCTATACATAGACTACCGAGACCTTAATTAGGTAACGATCAAAAATTAATATCCTTTACCTCGGATTGACGATTTATTTGATCAACTTTAGAGAGATCAAGTATTTTCTAAGATCAACCTTCGCTCTTGATATCATCAATTGAAGATTAAAGTAGATGATGTGCCTAAAATGGCTTTCGGGATGAGGTATGGTCATTATGAATTTCTTGTCATGCTTTTTGGATTAACAAACGCTCCTGCTGCTTTCATGGACTTGATGAACAAGGTGTTCGGGTAATATCTTGATAGATTCATTGTAGTATTTATTAATGATATTATGGTGTATTCAAGAAGTACAAGGGAAACACAAGCAATATTTAAGGGTTTGTTTTGCGGACTTTTGCACAAAAAGAAGCCGTATGCGAAATTCAATAAGTATGAGTTCGGCTTGGTCACATTGACTTTTTGGGCCATGTGATCTCGAAGGATGGTATTTCAATTGATCCGAAGAAAGTCGAAGCGGTTGTTCGGTGAAAACGTCCCACCAATGCCACTGAAGTCAGAAATTTTCTTGGCTTAGTAGGCTACTATAGGTGATTTGTGGATGGATTTTTCTAGAATTGCTAGTCCACTTACTCGCTTAACTCAAATGGGAGTTAAATTCGTATGGTCGGATCAATGTGAGCGTGGTTTTCAAGAACTAAATAGACGATTGGTGTCGGCTCTCGTATTAACCTTGCTTTCGGGTACCGGTGGTTTCATTATATATTGTGATGCATCTAAAGAAGGTTTAGGTTGTGTTCTTATGAAGGATGGGAATGTTATAGCCTATACCTCTAGACAGTTGAAGTCACATGAGAAGAATTATCCGACGCATGATCTAGAGTTGGCAGCAATCGTGTTTGCCTTGAAAATATGGCGTCAATATCTATATAGCGAGAGATGTGAAGTCTTTAACGATCATAAGAGTTTGAAATATATATTTTCTCAAAGAGAACTCAATATGAGGCAGCGGAGATAGCTAGAATTCCTGAAAGATTATGACTTGTCCATCAATTATTACCCGGATAAAGCGAATGTAGTAGGCGATGCCTTGAGTCGTAAATCTTCTAGAAATATGGCCGTATTACTTACTTCTCAAAGCTTATTTTCGAGGACATGCGAAAATTGGACTTAGAGGTATTGATACATCATCTTGGCACTCGATTAGCTAATCTTAGAGTACAACCCACGTTGATAGACAGAATTAAAGCAAAACAGAATGATGATCCTCATTTGAGAAAGATTAGAGAAGGCGTCGAAGTCGGAAGACAAGGAGGACTTCAATATTCATATCGATGAGTCATCGAGATTTTGTGGTCAACTCTATGTCCTCGACGATTCAAAATTGAAAAAGGGGATATTGTAGGAAGCCCACGGCACTAGATTTTCTATTCATCCAGGAAGCACTAAGCTAAATAGAGACTCGAGAGAAAACTTCTAGTGGATCAACATGTAGAAAGATGTCATCAAATTTGTCGACTAGTGTCTTGTTTGCCAAGTAGGTAAAGATTGAATATCAAAAGCCAAGTGGATAGCTATACCCACTTGAAATACCTAAATGGAAGTGGAAGCATATTACCATGGATTTCATTGTCGGTTTATCGGGGACACCAAGCGATAAGAATGCTATATGGGTGATTATCGATCTGTTGACTAAGTCGGCTCACTTCTTGTCATATAGATTCGGCCTCTCACTTGAAGACATGGCAAAACAAGATGTTAATAAGATAGAAAAGCTTCATGGGGTTCCAGTGAGCATTGTTTCGACGTAAATCCATGGTTCGTGTCCAACTTTTGGAAGAATCTTCAAAGAGCGTTGGGTACTAGACTCAACTTCAAGACGTCATTTCATCCGAGACAGACAAACAATCGGTCAGAGAGAACCATTCGGACTTTAGAGAATATCTCCGAAAGCATGTGCTATTGATTTTGGCGGCTCTTGGGACAAGCACCTCCTCCATTTGGCAAAATTCTCTTATAATAATAGCTACCATTCCAACATCAAGATGGCCCCCTTTGAAGCTTTATATGGTCGAAAGTGTAGGACACCTGTTTATTGGGATGATATGGGTGAGAAAAGACTAACGGTCCCGAGTTTATATAGGAATCAAAAGGGAAAATTAGACTTGTTTGAGAGCTTTGAGGACAGCACAAAGCCGTCGGAAAAGTTATGCCGATCTCAAACGGCGTAAGTTAGAATTCGATGTGGGTGATCATGTATTTCGAAGGTCTCTCTTGTGAGGGGCGTTATGAGATTTGGCACGCGTGGCAAGCTGAGTCCTAGATATGTGGAACCATTCTTGATATTAGAAAAGATTGGCAATGTTGCTTATAAATTGGCATTGCCGCAAGCGTTATCCGGAGTGCATGACGTGTTTTGTGTATCTTTATTGCAAAAAAATGTGCCAAGTCCTAATCATATATTGGATTATACTCCTTTAAGGTTAAAGGAAGACTTAGCATATAAAGAGCAGCCTTTACGTATCATGGACAAGAAGGATCAAGTGTTACGGAGTTGTACGATCCCTTACGTGAAGATTCAATGGCAAAACCACACGGTGAGAGAGGCCACTTGGGAGCTAGAAGAGAAGACAAGACGCAAGTATCCTCACTTGTTCAAAAATTGAGGTAAATTCAATTATCTAAATTTCAAGGACGAATATTTTTTTAAGGAGGGTAGATTGTAAATATGAGCCCATTTAAGAAAAAATAAAAATAAGAGAAGCCCAACTCAACCTAGCCCATGACTTTATCTTCCTTCAAAAGAATGTGAAACTTGAAGAGATGGGAGAACGATCGAGAGAAAGAGAGAAAAGAGGGCAAAGCATGACCGAGAGAAAAAAAGAGAGGAAAAGGGAATAAAATCCTTACATCTCACGATCTCAAGCCATTTTAGATGCAAATCGCTATGCCGAGTAAGCATTTAACACTATGTTTCATCCTCTTAAGATTGTGTTCAACAATTAGGGCAAAATTCAAATTTTGGGGGAAACTAAGTTGCTGTGTGTGATCTCATGGGCTTTTGGCTGCATTTTTGCATAAGAATGAAACTTTAGAATGTCTCAAAGCTATAGGATTTTACGGCGCATGATTTGCACTTTCGGTTTGTCCGAACGATGTTTTTAAGTTGACCCTCTTTGCTGAAAAACGTGAATTCAGACCATTGTGGGGGCACTTTTTCGCATGTTGTCGACTATTTTTGGTACGTGCCTGTTGGGGATTTTGAAGTACGTTAAATAAGCTTCGTTTTGACTACAATATTGCGTTAATCGGAGTTCATTTGATCAAGTTGAGAAAGTTTCTGCAATTAGGGCTGGAAAATCCAAGTTGTGGGGTTTTGATGCCGTGGAGCCTGATTTTGGTGTCACTCAGCTAATGCTTTTGACGGTTCGTGAATCGGATTTACGGTTTATCCGAATGAAATTTTTGAAGTTTAGCGTGCGGCTGTCCAATGCTCAACCAGCAGCTTTTTGGCCCTTAGATGTCGCAGCTTTTTTGGCCCTTAGATGTCGGGTTGTCGACGTTTATACGTCATTTAGTCAAGTTTTTCTCTAGCGTAGTATTTTTCTAGCTTTTAATGTTATGTTTCAATTAATTTTTAGGATTTCAAGCTTTGCGGTTCGAGTGACTACTATAGGTTGGATGGTGACTTTTTAAGGTGAGATGTACTTTATGTTCTAAGAATTTATAAAACCCATGCTTTGAAGATGAGCTTGTGTACTGTGGTTTGATTTTCTTGACAAGGTGAAAAAAGATGACATTTAGAGCATTATTTTTGCATAAATAGGATGGAGCTATTCTACTATTTGATTATTTGATATGGCTTGTTGACGATTATCTTACTCGAAATGCTATTTGAGAAATATATTTTTGAGGAAGTCTATGTATTTGGTTTATAGCCTTCGGTTTGTGAAATTGGATTATTGTAGTTTTTTGGATTTGGTATTGGGGTTAATACTCATGTCCCTATGAATAGAACCCATTGAGATAGGGGTAGTATGCATATTGTCGGGACGTCATTGAGCTAAACCACCAGGCTGAAATGGGTGGTAGACCTAACCAAAAAAGGTAAACTTGATCGCTTTGTCACGGCGTTAAACGTGACCATAGTTGACGATGAGAATGAGATTATTCGATGGATGGACCATCGAAAGTTGGTTTAATGAGATTAATCAATGGATTAAACCATTGATAGTTTGTTATTACTATGAATTGCTATTTGATTTATTTTGACGATAGCATAGTGATTTTTGATCCGCTTAAAAGAGATTATACTTCTTATTGAGCTATGGTTGCTCACCCATTTATCCCTTTTTGTTTTTCGGGTTCATCGGCGAACCGCAAGTAGGATCAAGCATACGTTAGTTGCAGAGACTTTTGGGATAATGGGGATATATATTTTTTTATATATTTTAGTTGTTTATAGTTGGATGAGTTTCAAGCTAGATATGGAAAGATATGTATGTATATCTTTTTTGTTATAGTAGATGAGCTCGATTTTGTGGACATGTGACTTTTTTATCAAATATAGATGGAGGTATATATTTCGATATTAGGTTTTCATTCGAGCTATGTTTGAGGTTGCATCCTTTGATTGAAAAAAAAAAAAAAAAAAGGACGGCCGTGTCATGCCCTTTTTCTCAAAGAATTGAGGTGTGACACCATCGGACCCACCTCACTCATCCTCTCGATCCACTACCACCTCTAACAACCGCAACCCGAAGACATCCAATGACTACACGATCCAGGATTAACATATTCAAACTCAAACAAATTCATCACACCACTAAACATCATTTACCCGACACCATTGAACCAACATGTATTACTCGGGCCTTACGAGATGCCAAATGGCAACATGCCATGTCCGAGGAATTTAATCCGCTTCTGCACAATGGAACATGGGAAACTCACCTCTCACACAAATTCCAATAATGTTGTTGGTTGCGGGTGGATCTTCCGGGATTAAACGCCGACCTAACCGCATTATTGAGCACTACAAAGCGCATCTTGTTGCCAAAAGCTTCCACCAATGCCCCGGGATTGACTACAAGGACACATTTAGTCCCGTTGTCAAACCGACCACCATTCATGTTGTGCTTCCTATTGCATTGAACCAAAGATGGCCACTTCGACAACTTGATGTCAACAATGCGTTCCTACAAAGGGATCTCACGGATGACGTATATGACTCAATCTCTTCTGGGGTTTATTTATTCGACTCAACCGAACCATGTATGCAAACTGAGGAAAACTATTTACGGATTAAAACAAGCGCCAAGAGCATGGTACACCGCATTGAGTAAAGTCCTACACACTTATGACTTTCGCAACTCCCGCTCCGATCCATCCTTGTTCATTTACACAATTGGTCCAATTACAACATTCTTCCTTGTCTACGTTGATGATCTCGTCATCACAAGGAATGACACCTTTTTCATCGCCAACTTCATCGAGGCACCGTCTACGCATTTCTCCGTGAAAGATTTGGGAATAATTCATTACTTCATTGGCATTGAAGTAATCCCAACCAAGACATGTATACTTCTCTCTCAACATAAGTATATCCATGAGATTCTACAAAAACACAAAATGGATGAAGCCAAGGAGATAGGCACTCCATTGGCAATGGGAATCAACTTATCTCGCTCATGATCCAGCTGAGGACAACCAATGCTAGTGAGTATCAAAGTCTTATTGAGGCCCTTCAATATCTCACTATCACAAGACCTAACATCGCATTCTACGTCAACAAATTATCTTAGTTCATGCAACGTCCCACTATCACGGTCTTCTAAACGACTTCTCCGGTACTTAAAATGAAGCATATTTCATGAATTACATCTAACACGCCCCACGACTTCTATTCTTCATGGGTTCTCCGATGCGATTGGGCAAGGTAATACGGATGACCGATCATCCACCTCTGCATTTGTCATCTATCTCGGCCCTAATCCAAGTATCCTGGAGTGCGCGAAAACAACGCACAATTGCCCGATCTTCAACCGAAGCCAAGTACCGTGCCATTGCTACCGCCAGTGAGAACTACAATGGGTCCGAAACGTGTTGTCCAAACTTGTCATCCAACCGACCACTACTCCAACTCTATAGTATGACAACATTGGCGCCACATATGTATGTGCAAATCCGATATTTCACTCCCGAATGAAGCACATTGCCATAGATTATCATTTTGTTCATGATCTAGTTGCAAGTGGAGCTCTCCGCATCTCCTACATCTCAACCACAGATCAACTCGCGAGATGCCCTCACAAAACCATTATCAAAACCTCGATTAAATTATTTGCAACCCAAGATTGGCATCCTCAATGGAAGTGCCATTTTGCGGGGCCGTGTTAAGGATAATGGCAGAGATCAAGGAATCAAGATCAAATCAAATCACACTAGTACAAGCAAGTGCTAAAATTAAGGGATTGTAAATTCAATTTGATTGATTCTAATGGATTGTAATCTCTAGTATAAATACATGTACTTGCACATGAAAAATATGTCAATTGCAAAAAGTTCTTTTCTCAGAATTGTCTTGGTTCTTATAGACCTTTTGTGTTCCAGGGTTTCATATAAGAACCATCTAACCAAGCAACGACAGGACCCAAACCGGTCGATGAAATTACAAAAAAGCTGGCAATAGAAGGAACTAGAACAATGAGCAATTTTTTGTGAATTTTTTTTTGTTTGCTCCAAAAAATTTTCATTTTCCAAAGGTGCCTACCAAGAATTTCTCAAATCGTCAATGTGAGTACAAGAACCAAAACTGGAAAAGTTCCAAAGTCCGGTAAGATTTGGACAGAATTGTCGAAAGATGTCCTTAATTCGCAATTAGAAAATGGTATGAGGGATCGGATTTGCCGCGAGACATAATAGAGGGATGAAAAGCAAACTTGTGCAAAAGAAAGGGCACCCTGAATGTAACTTTTCCTAGTTCTAATTCTATATGATGGTACACAAGAATCAAAATCAGCATATTACTAATCTTCAACCGGGCATTTCAGGGTTTACAAGCTCGTATAGTTAAAACCAGTGGCGATAATGTTGCAAGTACTTGAACTTTTGTCCATTTTGCGATCAAGTACCTAAACTTATTTTTTTGTTCAATCAAGCACTTCAACTTTTTAAATTTGGCTCAAATGCGAGGCCTCGTTCAAATAAGTTGTCATGTTGTACGATTTTGCTAATGAGGCTCACTTACATAGGGAAAGCTAAGCCCAATTACTAAGGTGGCTCGCTTGCAATTTTGACCGCCTAATATGTCTCTGTTCACGTGGTATCATTTAAAAGCTATGTCATGTGCCAATGTTGACAGTTGATTTTGACGGGTGTTTTGCATTGACCCAATTTGAGAATTTGATGCGCTTGATTGTAACCAAAAAAGAAAAAAAAAAGGTTTGGATCCTCGAATATAAAGTGGACAAGCGTACATGTAATTGCATTGTCATTAGATTGGGCAATGTTCTGTTGAAAATTAGACGGCTTTCACAACCAGACTCGAGGCAAGAATGGGCACGATCGTCTGTTCAATATTCTGGATATGCTACTATGAAATAGCCACAAATGGACTCAGTACGAGCCAGTTTTGTTCAAAAAAATAGCGACAAAAGGAGGTCACTTCAGGTCAATATCACTTCAGCTGCAATTCCACTGGCCTCTCCTGACGATTGCATTCGTATGCTTCTTGGTATATCCCAAGCTGCAAAGGGATTCGATATAATCTTGCAAGTTAAAGTCACATTTCAGTTCAGGGTCCATGGCCTTGTGAGGAACGACATGGGCGCTCTGAATCTAGAGGCGTGGCCGCACGTCTCTGCACATCGCGGCTTTTGATCTTTCAAGGTCATCCCGCTGTTATCCATGGCCAATTTGTTGGCTGCTCTGAATCGTTAACCTTTAAACAATTTGTCAATTGAGTCCTTTCAGCCAAATTTTGACCAGAAATCGATGATATGGACATCAATCGTCCTACATGACACGGCTATTATTGACGTTGACTATTTTTCACATTTTTTTGTAAAAATTGTAGTCTTTATTCAGTTTTTTTCTTTCTTCTTTCATTTTGGCTAGCGAGGGCTAGCAAGCCATCGCCGATTGTTGGCAAGACTCGCGATCCTCGCCGGCCACTAGTAAGGACGCAAGGCCCACCTTACCTACTACATGTGAGTTGGCGAAGGCCTTGGGCGAGGGCTCGAAGGGGGCCATCGCAGCCTCTCCGGCCACGAGTGAGGGCACAAAGGCTCTCGCCTAGGGCCATCACGGCCCTCGCAAGTCGGCAAGGGCCTAGTGAGGGGGAGGGCGCAAAGGCCTAGCCCAAATTAGGGTGAGGCCTTTGCAATCGGCAAGAGCCTCGCTCAAATCTAGCGAGGGCCTTCGCACCCTCACCGGCTGCCCACCGGTGAGGTCTTTGCGATCGAAGAGGGCCCTTGCCTAGTGCTTGGCAACCCGACAAAAAACGAAGAAAAAATTTCAGAAATATAAAAGAAACTCAAGTTTAAAAAAAAATAAGAATTGTTCACTTTAGCGTCAATTATGCCGCGTAAGATAACCGAGGTACATATCAGCAATTTCTCGTGGCAATTTGTCAAAAGGTTTAGAACCGAATCGACCAAATTAAAAGATTTATGACTGAATTAGCGCAAGTGTCATGTATCCTATCCTGGTGTCAAGGATTCCTATGATGACAGCTTCTCTCACTTGTAGTTCTCCTTTGTTTGTGGCGGTTGTTTTGCCGGTGTTGAAGCTCTCCCGATCATACTCAGCCCTCAGTCTCTTTAAAATTGAAAATTTTGCAGTAGGCATTTCAAGCACCAATTATGGACCTCCGAGAGTTTGGATCGGTCTTTTAGGAGTACAACCCTGAAACGTTACATATAATTTACCCAATCTTAAAGGGAAAATTAAATAACAATAATAATAATAACAATAAACTTTAAGTCCGCAGAATTTACCCAATCGTAAAAGAAAATTAAATGATAGACTTTTCTAGTCATTACCATACCTTGAATAGTGAGAATTATCGGAAGGTTTTGACAATAAAATTGGTGGAGTTTTAATTTCCATCGAATATTTTATCCAATAACCACTTAAGTAAGCTCTTATTTACTTAACTCAGTAAGTGATGTTAAACTTAAAACGAGCAATTTTGCTTAGAAAAGAAATATAAATCTTCATAAAATGAGAAAGTTTTATATTTTTGGGAGGAAAGTACCTATAGAATCAGTGGAAAATTCATTGACCATTTTAGGTTATGATCTTTGTCAGCTTTGTTATACCCTCTAAATACATAAAAAAAAAAAATAGACGTGGACATTTTATGAAGTGTAAACACAATGGTTAATGCTGTCAAAAACCTCTAACTAGTAAGTAGGTGTCATACCTACTCCAAACTTATTTTCGTGTGACAAAACACCTTGAATTGATACATTCATGCCACATTTATCCCAAACTAATTCTTATGTCACAAAAATCTCAAATTAGTATACTTGGTGCCACATTTATCCCAATTTGATGAACCCGTGCCACATTTACCCGTAAAATTTTCCTAATATACTGTAGTTTGAGATAAATATGACACAAGTGGAGTAGTTTGGGGGTAAATGTGGCACGGGTCTACCAATTTGAGATTTTTTGTGAAATAAGAATTAGTGTGGGATAAATGTGGCGCACATGTTCCACTTTGGATTTTATTTATTTATTTATATAATTTGCTCTAAAAGAATACGTAGAGATGTTTTTTTTTTTTTTTGGTAAGGAAAATACGCAGAGATGTTGATTTGCCTTTTTTAATATAATTTTGCTTGTTGCAAAAGTAATGACAAGAGATTTATGGAATCTTGGCACTTGCTTTAAATTCAAATTAGCAGATAAGAAATTCGTAGCTCACTTTTCAGTCATCTTGATTATGATCAAACGAGATAGTAATCAAATGAATCTATCCCACTAGTAAGTGGTAAGTAATACAACCACCATAAGGTTGAGGGTGATTGTGTAGATTTTGAATATTTGTTAGTGTCGCTGGATCGCATAGAATCTTATAAATTGACTCAGTAATTAATGCTCGTCTTTCAATAAGAGCAAAATTTACCAACTCACATAATTAAGATCGTAGGAGCAACTATTTTAATGTTAACAATTGTCCATTTTCGCTACAGGTATACAAAATAAAATACATCACATTGAATTGTTGATATGTGAAAGACTTCATTACAAAATTAACTCCAAATGCACATTTTACTCATCCAATGGTGAATATATATATAAGGTCAATACCACCAAAAACCCTAAACTAGTACGGTCGTGCTATATTTGCCCCAAACTATATTTTGTGTCCCAAAACTCGCAGATTGGTATCTAGCTCAAAATGGTACATTCGTACCACATTTACCCAAACTAATTTTGGCGTATAGAAAAACCTCAAACTAGTGCATCCATGCCAAATTTATCAACAACAAAAAAAATTCCTAGATGTACCACAATTTGGGTAAATATGGCATGGTACACTAGCTTAGGGTGAATGTGGCCCATGTAAACCATTTTGGAGATTATATGACACAAAAAATGAATGTGGTGTGAATGTGGCACGGATGTACTAATTTGTGGGTTTTGTGACACAAAAATTAGTTTAGGATAATTGTGGCGCGCGCGCTTGCACATTATGTAAATGTTTTATACTGACGATTGATCTAGTAATTATCCAACTTTGAAATAGGACGATTCACTTGGCGTAATCATTTTATCAATTATAGAAGATATAAAATTTAAAAAATACTAAGAAGGCTTAGGCATCACTAGTTTTGGGGAAAAAAAAAACTTAGGCTCCTCCTATGGGACGACGATTATCAACATAAGTATGATGGATTTATTCTATGAGTTTAGACTTTGATATAGGGTCATTAATATTGGATCGAACTTTGTCCATTTATTTATATAACGTTCTTCTAAAAAGGGTCAGTTGCACATTCAAGAAATTGACAATATGTTTAGTGAGAACTAGTCGAAAATCATAGTGATCATTTTAAAGCACGATGTTTGTAAATTTTGTGATACCATCTCATTCAGTACACCTCAATAACAGAAATCGAAATCTAATCAAGTGCAAAGAGATAGTGAAGAGTGTTATGTACCGCCAGGGTTTTGATGGTTTTATGCTAAGATGTGTTGGATAAGTTAAGGGTGATAATCTTATGTGGTAGTTCATGATGGCGTGTGTTTGAGATGAAATGCGGAAATGTGCTAATCAAACCAGGCTCAAGGTCAATGATTTAGCTCAAGAAAGGGATAATAGCCTTTATGTCTTGAGCCTGATAAATCATAAATATAATAAAAGAGTATGTAGAGATTTTGGTCTACTTTTTCCAACATAATTTTGCTTGCTGTAAAAGTAAAGATAAGAGATTTATGGACTACTTGACAATTTTTTGGAATTCAAATTTATTGAATAGGAGATCCATCGACTACTTGTCAATTTATTATGAATTACAATTTTGCCCATCTATGGAATGTGTGGTCATATGACATAGGTTGTTTTAAACCTATTCATGGATTTTTCGGGTTAAGGTGGCCACTGAGTTTCGCAAACTAATGGAATTGAATTTGAACATTTCTTAGGGTGGCTATCATGGGATAGAATCTATAAAAATTACCTTCTTAGTCAAGGCTTTCGACCCAAAATGGGAGAAGAAAATTTACCAAACTCTATTTACTTTGGGAAAAAATGAACGATTTAGAAAAAAAAATTCTCCTTAAAGTTACTCTACGAAAATAATCAATCAATAAAAAAAAATTCATTACCAGCAGCAATTTGTTTCTAAATATTTTTATGGAAGATGAGAATATTATTCGTTTATTAATTTTTGTTAATTTCATTAGGGATTTTTTATTTTCGGAAATTATCTTTTCAATCCTTCATTATTCACGAAATAAACGGAGCTTATTCAGTTAGAACGGTATGAACAATTCTTCTTAATGGTAACAATAAGCCTATTCTTCCAATTAGAAAGGGGAAAGTACCTTGCAAATTTTGAAATGGGATTCTTAGTGAATTTATTGCCGATATAAGAAATAAGATTTTAGGTTTTGGGGGAAAAAGAAACTTTGGCGCCTCCTGTTATGCAAGAAAGTTCCAGAAGGTGACTACTGCCTATATATACTCCCTTTAGGACAACGATTCTCCTCACTGCAAATCGATGGCCTAACCTCAACGCGTGAGCCGTTTGGCCCTCAACAAAGAACTCTCGGAAGCGGTCGAGATCACCCCGTCGATCTCAAGCCTCGCCATTTTGCTCAAACCGGAGAATCCCGTGTCTACTTTCTTCCCCGCAAACGGCGGACGCTCGGCGCAGAAGAAGATCCGAAGAGAACGGCTGAAATCTTTCCGGGTCAGCGTGCCGTGTCTCGCTTTTGTGCCGAACGCTCTGTGGTCCGGTCGGGAGTAGACTGGGGATTCCCGTTTTGGGGAAAATGTCGGAGCTTTTTCCCTTCTCGGGATCCTGAGATCGATGGGGCGATCTTCGAACGTTTCGATGGGTGGGTCGTTTCTTGGGGGCGAAACGGCGCGAGCGTCGAGGTTAGTCCATGGTTTGCAGCGAAAAGGCCTCGGCGACCCACATTAGACATTTCAGAAGAAAGGGCTTTCGCATCCCCCCCAAGAAAGCGGGAAGCCATTGTTTCGTCTGACTTGTTTATCTTGCTATTTGAAGTGACTTGTACGGTCGCCATTGTTAGTGTCTTTCCTTTTCGATATGCCTCTGGTTCAACCAAAGTTGCCGGGTCGGATGTTGGGGGTGTTCCATGGAATCGGTGTTTGCTGCGGTGGTGACAGCTCCGCTATTAGGGTAATTTGTAAATGAAATATGAGGAATAAGATGAGGGGGTTTCCTCGGTTTCCGTTTTGCCCTGTTGTTCTGCTGAACCTTTCTTGCACATCCCAAAAACTCGCCTTCTCATATTTAAATTATTGTTTCTACTTAGAAATTTTTATAGGATTGATTTTTATGTTTAATGTTGGTTTGGCATGTGAAGAATTCTATTAAATTATTTGGGGTGCCCATGTCGATCATGTGGAAGTTTTGCTACACCTTTAGCATACCTAGCGATGACGCTTTTTCAGTTTTTTGGTAAAACCCAATTCTTATGAAGCCCAATAATGAGAAGAGATTGAAATTGGTGTTTTAAGGAGAGGGAATAGTTATCCGAACAATTTTCAAATGAAGCTGTCTATATTCGTTTGAGGATGTAAGGGAACCTTGACATAATTTTTATTCCACTTGGAAATTCAGAACTACATAACAACAAATCGCTAAACATTATTTCCAAGCGGGATCCTGAGATCGATGGGGCGATCTTCGAACGTTTCGATGGGTGGGTCGTTTCTTGGGGGCGAAACGGCGCGAGCGTCGAGGTTAGTCCATGGTTTGCAGCGAAAAGGCCTCGGCGACCCACATTAGACATTTCAGCAGAAGAAAGGGCTTTCGCATCCCCCCAAGAAAGCGGGAAGCCATTGTTTCGTCTGACTTGTTTATCTTGCTATTTGAAGTGACTTGTACGGTCGCCATTGTTAGTGTCTTTCCTTTTCGAATGCCTCTGGTTCAACCAAAGTTGCCGGGTCGGATGTTGGTGGGTGTTCCATGGAATCGGTGTTTGCTGCGGTGGTGACAGCTCCGCTATTAGGGTAATTTGTAAATGAGAATATGAGGGAGTTTCTCGGTTTCCGTTTTGCCCTGTTGTTCTGCTGAACCTTTCTTGCACATCCCAAAAACTCGCCTTCTCATATTTAAATTATTGTTTCTACTTAGAAATTTTTATAGGATTGATTTTTATGTTTAATGTTGGTTTGGCATGTGAAGAATTCTATTAAATTATTTGGGGTGCCCATGTCGATCATGTGGAAGTTTTGCTACACCTTTAGCATACCTAGCGATGACGCTTTTTCAGTTTTTTTGGTAAAACCCAATTCTTATGAAGCCCAATAATGAGAAGAGATTGAAATTGGTGTTTTAAGGAGAGGGAATAGTTATCCGAACAATTTTCAAATGAAGCTGTCTATATTCGTTTGAGGATGTAAGGAAACTTGACATAATTTTTATTCCACTTGGAAATTCAGAACTACATAACAACAAATCGCTAAACATTATTTCCAAGAAATTTCTACAGGGAAATCTAATCTATATGAAAAGGCGACATAAGATATAGGATAACTAAACTAGGAACTAGCTTCGTCTTCGAGGAGAATAAACCGGCAGGAATTGGATGAGGCAGTGACGGAGGCGGCCATGATGAAATGGTCGGATAGAAGTAAAGTGGACCAAACCAGTGCCCCCTCATCATATGTCTACGGAGCAAAATGCATTAAAAGACGCAGTATGCTCATTCGATAACTTCGCCTCTAAGGCCATACTTTCCCAACTCAAGCTTCGTCACGACATTTAAGGACTCACTGATCTTGGCAAAGAAAAAAGCCCCGCATAGGGGCAGCCAAATTGAGAGCACTGCATGTTCACATAAAGGTAATTGGATTGAGAGCACTATTTGTAGACCTTGGAGAGTCGCAGCTAAAAAGAAACTCTAGCGCATGCAAAAGGGATCTCAAGTCCACCAAAGGTAGTCAACACAGATGAGCATGAACATAGAACCTATATAAGTTCATTTGGAAACATAAATAAAGGAACCGAAGAACACAGAATGATCATTATGGTAACTAAAATCTGTACAAGATACTGCATAACGCTATTACCAGACAAGGTCTTATCTATCCAGCCAATCATAACATGTGGCATGTGTGGAAATTGCAAGGCGAATCCCTGATTCTAATATCTAGAGAAAATGAAAAATGTATGACTCGTCTCAAGCAGGAGATGAATTGAAGAGCATATTGTGGCTTAAGTGGGGAACTTCAGAATCTCAGATTAGCTCATGAATCCCCCGCCGGGAATGTTGGGTAGCCCTTGCGATGAAACGGGGCCCTGGGGCATCAACTGTGAACGCCCTGGACCTTGAACGTACCCTTGCCCCATTCCCGTTCCCATCAACTGCTGCGGCGCATGTTGCAACTGCTGAAGTTGCTGCTGCTGCGGGTGTTGAGGCTGCAGCTGTTGGAGGTGTTGCTGTGGTGGCTGCTGCTGCTGCTGCTGCATTTGTGGCATCTGCGGCTGGAGTTGCTGCATCTGCTGCTGTTGTTGGGGCAGCATCTGCATCTGTTGGTGCTGGGGCTGCAGCTGTTGAGACATCTGCTGCTGCTGCATCTGGGAAAGCTGTTGCTGCTGCATCTGCGGATGTGGTGGGGCCTGCAATTGCTGCTGCATCTGTTGCTGTTGTTGCTGCATTTGTTGCTGTTGTTGCTGGCTTGGTATTTGCGGCTTGAACACAACCATATCCTGAACACACCCGGAATCTATGGTTCGGACACTTCGGAATATTTTAGGGGGAAAAGGAGTAGTAGTTGCTCAAAGAAGAACCCCCTTCTTGAATTTTGAAGCATTCCTTAAAATTGAGTAGGTAGTAGTGTTTTGTTTTTTGTGTTTTTTTGTATACTTGGCACAAATCTAATATATCATACAAGCTATATAGTTTCGGATTCTTTTGTAAGAACAAAAAGAGAGTGATTGCTTAAAGTGGGAACCCCAGTCTCTTTGATAGATTAGTACAGCATAGATTATTATTAGTTAATTGTAGGAGCCTTGATATTTGCTATGCTATCAAAGACTCTTGGTGCAGGCACGATTTCACTGATATAGATTATGCAGGACCTGTTTATGGGAGTGTTTGAAGATGAAATCATTTAGTTCTAACAAGTATATATGTTGCTTTTAGTCGTGGAATATTTTCATTGCACAAGAAATTATTATATCTATCTTAAATGTTGTGATAATAGATCTCTATCTCTTCCTATCCACTTCTTGAAGACTTTTTCAAGTCCTAATGCCTAGACGTAAATCCTCTTTCCGTTTTCTTATGATTTGTATATATTTGTAGCTCCAATCCTCCCCATTCTCCAGCAACTGTATGATTCAACAAATAAATCAAATCTGTACATTTGTCCCACATCTGACCCCTGTATTTTGCGGTAAGTTGTCATAAGGCTTTGCTTTGAATAATATTCACGAGTTAATTCTTTTAAGCACTTGAGCGCCTTGATTTAGATTCTTTGTTTTCTTCCTCTTCTTTCAATGACATGGGTAGGGCAGAGACTTTTCGTATTTATGGAAATGACATGTCCGATACATATTAGTTTGACAAATTTGCCTACAGAAATTAAAAATTACACTTGATTTACCTCTCTGTTTATACAACAATTTAATTCTACTCTGTTGTAGAAGTCAATAATATGATTCTATAAGTATTCATCTAGAAGCATATATATTCGACAAACACGACTCCACTGATAGCACTATTCTAAGGCAACTGTCTTCTTTAACTCTTTGCTTTTGCTCTTTACAAAGTAAAGTCAAATGGCATTCTAGAATAACAGGAAGTGAATTGTTATTTTGTGACAGATATGTAACTTTCATTCTCCTGTTGCAAATAACACTCTAATCGATAAGTAACATCTAATGATAGGTTTATTCTTAATTATTGCAATGTTCTCTTGTTATAGTATTTTGTCATAACTCCTGAGAATGAACATTTGGCATTAGAAAAAAGAGTGTTACATATAATTTTTTCGTCCATTAACCATATAGTAGAATAAGTACAAAAATATGAAAACATAGCATGGCAAAGAAAATGCAAACTATATAAGGAACTACTACCCTTTTTCTTCCTCTAAAATTTACAAAGATGAATTCATTTAAAAGTCATTCCTTGATTGTCCTTGCATTGTGCAGGCAATAAAACCAGTGTAGAGCAAAACAGTTTTTGTCTGGTCCCATTGATTTGAACCTGTTGGCAGAAGATGGATTCAAGTTCAGACATGACTCACCCCAGGGAAAAGCATTCCAATCAAGCGGCATGCCTTGTCTGACACAGAGAGCAGCAGCGTCTGAGACGGTAATTGAATGACTGCACACTACAGAGAGAGAGAGAGCCAGAAGCGCAAAGTCAGAATATTGGATCAGATTAACATTGGAGAGCCCGGAAGTAATTCTGCATTACACAATCAAACAGTAGTCAAGCAATATATTTTGGGCATGTGCGTGCGTGTTGGAAGCGAAGCCTGACCCATTTTTACTGGTTTCCTAGAAAAACCACCTCTTTAAGATGTTGCTTTAGACTTACATATCTAAAGTAATGGCCCAAAATAACCTAATTACACAGAAGAGCACCCTAAGACTATACGTATTTGGAACCAGTGAGGGCTCTGACACTGTCCATGTTCATGTAATTACACCACTTAGTTTTGTATCTATCAACTTTATGCATCTCTCAAAACTATAACATTGAAAGATAAAATAAAGTCCCCTAAATTACTTTTTCAATCAGGCTCAAATTAGCTGCCGTCGAGGCAGCTGACCACTAGCTGTCACTCGCTTATTTGTTTGTCCCATTATGTATTTGGACCTACAGCAGCATACTAATATTTTCCACATGAAAATAGCCTGGAACTAGTCAATCTAATCCCATCTCTTCTCTCAGGGTTAATGACTTCATCTTAGCAAGGCCGGCACCTCCTCACCAACACCTCAGTCCCAGCCACCACCAATCGCGGCCAGCATTGCTCATGGCCGCTCCTGCTTGCTGCCATCCTCGACCTCCCTCTATCTAACAGTTGTGTCACTAATAAACGTGACCAGCACAGATTCATCGCCAACACGATGCCATCCGCATGCAGCCATCCTTGTAGACTCAAATTGCCACAACTCGCCCACCATCAACGTCTCACATCTCTACAGTCTCCGAAGGTCCATGACCTCAGATCGGTCTCTATCTGAGGTTATGGAGCTCAAATCACTATATAGGACTCATCACTCGATTATAGGACTCAAAGAGGCAACCGTGGGCATGGCGAGTGAGAGAGAGGGGGTGGGTGTTGGTTGGGTGGGGGCTGAGAGATATCATCGTGGTGGTGAGGTGGCTGTGACGCTTTCCATAGTGGCCATGTCAAGCCGTCTGCAGAGAAAAAGAGAGATTGTGGCGGCTCTGCTCCTGCATGGGGGAAAGGGAGAGGTAGGGGAGGGAGAAGGAAGGGAGTAGGGTTTCTTGGTCTTTGTAATTTAGATCACATGTATGCAGGTTTAAGATAGTTCATTCCAACAATGAGAAAATGGGCAGCAGCCATGTCTGCAGCTAATTTGTGCCCAAATCCTTTGCAGTTTTCCGCTATTTTACTCTCCTTATCTAGCTTGACCCTCCTTTATCATTTTCTTTGTTACCACCAGGTGAAGTGGGAACGGGGTTGGGATTGAGCATAGAAGTAAACATGTAACAAAATGGAGCATTACATACTCCAATTATCACCATATACTCCAATCATGGAGCAGGACAAGCAAAACTACCTTACGCATCGCTCCCTAGTGCTCCATGAATATAAGCATATTAAAGTTGCAGCAAAGAGCATCATACAGGACTTATAATCTGTATAAATATACTTCTGCCTATGCTTCCCATCCAAGACCAATGTGTGACACAGTAGAAAAAATAACACTTGCACTCTAATACTGACATAGTGGAAAGACAAAATAGAAAGGACATAGGTAATCAGTCGACTTACAAGTTTTTTCTCTTGGAGCTGCCCAAGAAAACCATGCTGATTCATTGCCCGAAAAACCAGGAAATCCGCCTTCCCAACGTATTGCCTGCATAAAGTTCCAATTGAGCAAAGTGCAGCAGTAATTGCTCAACCCAGTATAAACAGTGGCAATGAAAATTCCACACAAGGTTGGATTTCCATAAGCAGAATTACTTGTTATTCATGTGGTCCTGAGATATTAGACGAACTATCTGCATGGTAGGAGGCCAGTTTGCTGCAAGCCTGAAAGAAGCAAAAGAATGTTCATGCAGTGAAAGATTAATCTCGAGACAAACTTAGTGAGATTCAAGATGCAGCTGACAAGAATGAATAAATATCCAGATTCCATCTAAATGACTGAAAATTGAAAGGCAGATGTAATACAAAAGCAATTTCACAATTCTAGCATTTTCAAGAAATGAGAATATAAATACAAGCTTTCTGAAAGTGACGATAAAATCATGATCAGCATTTCAGTAACTGATTTGACACTATGTAAGAGAATTCTGTAAGTGCTATCAAATAAACAGCCAACGGGAGAAACAATGTCACAGCAAATCTTTCATTTGCATTGCTCCGATCAGTAACTAAGACATGAATGATTAAACGAGCAGATAATAAGGCCAGAAAACTTAATGAAGGGCATCAGATAGATAATGACAATGTAAAAAAGGTTTCCACAAAAATTGCGCTATGTTTGGGAGAGCAAAGGGAAAGGAGAATGGAAAGAAAAACACCTATAACTATAAATTGTCCCTCATTTTCCAACACACAAAATTTCAAATTTTCAGAACTTTCCACCCAAATTTTATCCTCCCCACTTTCCCCTCCACAAACATAGCCTTGGTGATCTTCCCCGAACCACAAGCCCTTATTGCTAGTGCATCCACAATTTTTAGCCATAATTGCACTGCTCCTAATACACGTCATCCTCCACCACTGCCCCTAATGCACATGTCAATATATAAAAGAAAAAACAAAAAAGGAGCCCTAATAGCATATCCACATTTTTCAGTGGAGAACTCCATGGGGCAGAAGAAATGTACATATTCCTAATATATTATATAGCAAAAGGAACATGAAATTGCTCTTCTATCTCTCCCTGGCTTATGACTAATGAGCATTTTCAGAGGTGGTAATCCGTGTTGGATTGAAGTGGTCATTTACTAGCAATGTACAGGGCACAGAATGGCAGGAGTAAGGCTTCTGGAGGAACATCATTCAATGTACTTTTCTAACCTCCAGTATCTATCTTCATAATCTCTCCTCTTTTATAACCTTCACTCTGTGATCTTGTCTTGATTTATCATGAAATCAATTTGGTGAAAGATTCCAGTTAAGTATTCAAACCCCCCATCTAAATGGAGTTCATAACATCGTCTTAAGTTAGACAAAGGAGCTTCAGGATATCTAGGTTTCAACAAAGAATTTCTTCCATCTTAAACTCCCACATAATCAACCTTTAGATAAGCTCTATGCATAATTTAAGATACTTCTCCCCTCCAAATACCGGAAAAAATATGTCTACTCTTTTGAACAAAGAAAGAGCAAAAGATTAATTCCTTTCAAGGGGTTTATCTTGACCTAGAAAGAATGCCATCCATGATTAACTCTCACTGAGACCCTTTACGTAATTGATTTGGACCAACTAAGAAAGTTAATGTTAGATATCTGTGCTTTGCAGGGAGACAGTGCTTTAATTGAAACAATGAAAAAAAAAATTCATCTGTCCAGTCTCTGTCGTTGTCATAGTAAACTCATGGATTCGATGGAGCATAACTATAGCAGATATTTTTGTGGAAAAAAGGAACACAACAGCTGATATCATCAAATGGAGCATTATTCTTTAGTTGTTAAAAAACGAAATGCCATATCAAAACGGATACTGTCTATAATTCCACTCTAGAGGCAAAATGATTTGAGACTTACGTCTCAGAAGCTGATGCACTCCTATAACCCTGCCACCAAACAAGTACAGCATTAACGCTTGTAAAAGATAAATAAATAAATAAACTTTGTAACAAGTAACAAGCAGGAAAAACCATAACGTGGGTGTTCATTTTACACAACCTCATCAGAGATTGAATACATACCTCCAATCTGGTGATTAAGACGGGCTGTCCTTGTCTTTGCCCAGATAAATTACCCTGCTCACATATTTTCAAGGAAGATAAATCTCAGTCAGTGATCTTATGACTTTACAACAGTCAGCATTTTGCAGGCTAGAGAAATTATTATGCACAACCAGGTAAATAATCAAACAAACAAAAAAGTAATCGATGACGACATTCTCTATTGTAAACACTTGCGACAGAGTATTAGTTTCATTGCAAAGTTCATAGTATTGGCACATTATTGATTGGCTATTGAGTTTTCTTTTGATTATGTGCCACAGTTATAAGAGAGAATGCTCGGAAAGTTCTGTAAATCTTACTCCACTTAGTTAGACCTTTTCATGCACCCAAATGCCAGCAACCCAACCATTTTGGGACACAAGATTTGGAAAGGAATTTGGTTAAGAGCCTCCGATAGAACAGTAATCTAGGCTAAAGAGGCCAGATGATTTGCTTGGCTAGAGGCGGCCACCTTTCTAGAGCTTGTCAGCAGCAAGTATTAAGCTCAAAGCTCATCTTCTGGAGAGAGTGATATCTATCTCACTTATGAAGAGAGCCCGCGTAGAACTTATATTTGTTCAATCTTAAAAGAAACCATTCAAAGATGATTCCCCCAGATAGAGGAGCAAATCATCATAGCTACATATTAGACAACAAATGCAGAGCCAGACTTTGAATGATTCTTCCCATCTACGTTAAAGCGCACGCTCTGTGAAAATACACCATCATTTGAAACTACCAAAGAAGAGCCATTGTTGATTTGCAGATGAAAGTTCCAAAAGAGTCAGAATCACGGCAGACAAAAGAAAAGGGTAGGTTCCTAACCGAATCACAGTTGGTTTCTTTTCTAGAGACTAGTTTTAGGAGAAAGGCTTTTGGATCATATCTGGAGAGGAACAGTGAACCATGGTATAAGCTCCAGCCACATGTATTTGACATTTACATGTGAACCATGGTATAACTCCAACCACATTGAACAGCAGAACACTAAAGTGGAACTGGGAACAAAAATAGAACAGCCAAGAAAGAGGACCATTGCCAAACCAAGACCCAATGCCTTATCGTGTTGTAAGCGGATAGAAGACAAAGTAAGATTACAATGACATAAAATTGCAGATAAATGATCTTAGTGAAATCGCTAACAAGACATACTCCATATAAAGGAAAAAAAAAAGGAGAATTCTCAGCAACATGCGATGGAATTTGACCACATGAAATCCATAAACTTGTTGTCAACCAAACAAAATTAATCAAGAACCTGAGATCCTCCAGCAACAATCAATGAAGAATGCAAAATGCAAAAGGTTTCTAATCCTGTTGTCCATATATATTTTCCTAGAAAGAACATACTCTTGAGTTCATACCTCCCAAACTTTCACATATTTGGATTGTGCACTTTGCAAAGCACTTGACGATTGCTGTGACAACGGCATACTTGCTCCTGGATTGTTGTTACCATTAATTGATGGCATGCCAGATTGTCCTAGTGAAGGCATTCCTGGAGTAGGTATCATTGTGCCAGTTCCAGAAGAGGGAGCTGTTGGACCCAGGCCACTCATCATATTAGGATTCATGCCAACTCCATTCTGCACCATTTGCGATCCAGATAGGCTTCCTTGGCTCATGCCTGGAGTAGGTTGACCCATATCAGCACCAACTTGAAGATTGCCAGTTGGTTGGGATATTCCGATGTTTGAATTTCCAGTAATGTTGCTAGTTGCAGGAGCGAATGAACCAAGGCCTTGGTTTTGTCCAGTTGGTATGGTCCCTGTGAGAGAGCCAGGGCCTGTCACTGAGGTCATGCCCGATTGGGCTGAGGAATACCCTGTTTGAGCTGCAGGCACAGTAGACTGCATCCCACTAGAAATCATATTTGACATATGCATGGCCATTGGATTTTGACCCATCGATTGAAGCCCTATTGAAGTCCCTCCAGTCAATGCTGCAGAATTGACCGCTTGTCTTACTTGAGAGAGGTTGTTTAGTATGTTTGAATTTGCAGGACCTCCAGGTCGCGATGGTTGTGGAATGCCACCACTCACCACCGGCTTCAAATCCTGCATGCTTTCATTGTTTGTTACCATGTCTTGAGATGCAGAAGAAGGAGAGGAAGTCTGCAAGGCAGAGACTCCTTGAGTAGTAGGACGCGGTATGGATGGAATGTGAGGAAAGGTGGGGCCAGCTACCACAGAAGTCACTGTAGTTGGTTCCTGGAAAAGCAATATCTAAGTCCATGCAGCAAAAGAGAAAAAGAATACTTCATTTTGTAGAGGCATTAGCCCCTAACATTTAATTGGAAAGAGATAGAAGACTCACAACTTTGACAGTGGCAGGAGGACCATTTCCCGCAGAAACTGCTTGTCTGTTCAGTAAGGGTCCATTTACTACAAAAAGATTGTAAGTAAAAATCAAATTACCATTGTGAACTAATTGTCCTGCGCTTATAATGCAAAACACAAGCTCATGCAGGATAAACTGCATTCCTAACATAAAGATATACTACAGACATTGCCCCCGGTGACATTGAGCTCCTTTCGTCAACTGAAAATCAAGAGCTTAGGACTCACTCACTGATAGTGACTCCTTCCTCGTTACTACATTTTGTGCAGGGACAAATATCACCAGAATTACAGTCTAATTACTGAATATTATGACTGAACAATCCTATAACCTGAGAGAGAGAGAGAGAGAGAGAGATATATATATATTAGCAACTTCCGGCCTCCAGAAACATAGGAATATTTTCAATTCAGACTCCTTCATAGACCAATAGTATATTCACTACGGTTGCCATGATTCAGGAGTTTGTCCCAAAACACGCAAGCTCTACAAGTGGCTAGATGACACCTTGATTAGGAAAGATGGTAATAACAAGCTACAGAAAGAAGAACGTGTAAAATAACTAAATCTTTGCCAAATCCAGCAATAAGGCCTCCTAGATGCAAGATAGTAGATCTATTCACGATTTACCATCTACTGAACAGACAGCAGTGAATTGTATTACCATAACTTTCATTCTGCAACAAATCCAGTTAAATACTGTCCAAAGAAAGATAAACAGTTCGAAAAAGGATACTGGGATGGCAACTAAGGTGCATAAGATTATATCACAAACAAGGGAAAAAACTAATTAAGCAGTGCTAGTACACAAAAAACCTGGTGGAACAGAAGTAGGAGGTTGTGCCGTGACTGAATTAACTGGAGGTGGAGCTGTGTCCATCTTGACAGGACTCTGATTTGAAGGCAAGCTAGATGTTCCAGGACGACTCAAAGCTGCCCGTGCCTCAAGGAAATTCTCCGCAATTAATACAAGAAAATGGGGATTCTTTACATTATCAACCGGTGGATCTACTGCACGAAGATTGTGTTTTCCCTACATTTTTTAATAACTCGTGAGCACCACGAACAAATTCAAATGGGTGGTACAACCTATAAAGTCAGTAAATCTTCTCAACTTCCATAGAGAATGCATGCACTGTAGTGAACATACATTTTGTAACCTGTGAGACATCACAATTTTTATTGTTGTATGTTCTTGGGTATCTAACTTAGTCACTGTTCATTTCATGGCTAAAGGTGACTTAATTCAAAGTCCATAGACTACACTAAAGTCCAGGGTCCTTGTCTGAAATCCCATTTTAGCAGCAAACTATATCCTTCCCCGAACTCGAGAGAGCACCAGTTGAACAAGAAAGAGCTCAGTTGAGATGCTCAACAAACAACTATAGCAAATAAAATAATAGAAGCAAAGCAGCTTCCTTACAGCATTGTAGATTGCCCGAAGTTTTGGAAGCTGCTTTGGACAAATAACTGAGAGAGAAACACAGCACTGCATCACAGTAAAAGGCCAGTCACATGGGAGTATGAAGTTCTCGGAAGACAACACAATCCCAAGCACCAACTACTGAAATACAAAAATACCTGAGGGAAAAATTTCGCAACACCCTCAGCATCACATAAAGGTCCTCCAGTGTAAGTTTCAACATGCTCCTCTTCCAGCTGAAAAGTTGGTCGATAAACTGGAGTTGGCAAGGGATAAGGATTGGTTGCAGCAACAAGAACACAGTGCCTTTTTCCATCTAGACTTTGCGGAGGTAGGTTTCCGTTTGGAGGAAGGGGGAACATCTGACGAAGAAGAAGAAGACCAGAGTCAACATGAGTCCTCTGGAACCAAAGTTAATTTACTCGTTGCTTCAAGTATAGCAGATTATATGAGTTGTCACTTGAAGAAAACCACAATAACCACACGTATAATTAAAACATTTGTGGCAAAAGTAATTACAGATGAACTAATTCATTTCAGGGTCAAATGGACAACAATGGAACAAAAGTTTGCTAACTATGTTTGCCCCCATGTTTGTGGCCCCCTTAAAAAAGGGATAGAGAGAGATAATAATGATGATGATGATGATGATGATGAGAGCACATAGAGCTGAATGAGTAAAAGCTAAAAAAACATAACAGCTTCGATCAAATGTACATCGACATGGATAAAGTCAAGATGAGGCATTCTATCCAAACTATAGTGATGCACAACGCTTAAAAAACCTTTTTTTTCCAAGAACACAATGGGGGTAGAAGAAGAAGAGCACCAACTACAGAAGGTATAGGTGATAAACAGGAGATAAAGAACCAACTCTATGGACATATCTTACGGAGAAAAAACTGTATACAAATTGCACCAGTAGTGTCATTTAGCAGCTAAATATAAATCAATAGATTGCCAAAGGCTTTGTAAAGAATCAATGGCCAGAAAAATGAGGCCTCAAAAGTTGTTTCATTCCAGTCAGTGCACAACTAGACCATTCACAAGCTCTCCGAACACACTACATCAGGCTAATATTCGAATGCCCGCGCTTAAACCAAACTGATAATATATCAGCTACATAGCCAGCTTGGGCTCACATATCCAATGAGCTAGTGTGCTAAATAATTCAAATTAGGTGTACACAAGTAGTGCAATATACCATCAAAGCTTCAGAAAGACCTTCTGCAATAGCGGCATCATTAAAACCACCACCACTAAAAGACATTGCTGAGAGCCAATCCAGGAAATGGCTGACATCTTTTGTCCAGGCGCTTCGCTGAACCATGCAAGCTGTAAAAGGATCACAGACAGAAAACCCCATTTATTTAACTGCACCGAAGGAAAATGAAAAACCATCAAAAATCACAATAGCAATCACTGAAGTTACTACAATAACTTTCTAGCATTATAATAGCTCCAAAAATTACATTTTACCTTGACTTCATAGCCATAACTACACTCTCTAAAGATTAACATATTTTTTGTTGACAAGCCACGGTTGTCACAAGAATGCAACGCAATGATAAAACAAGCCAGTTGAAATTACTCCTTTAACTCCTGCTTATTTTCTTCAATTTTTTACAATCTGCAGCAGTTTTGACATTAAACTTAATAGTTACTGCAGGTCCACCAAGAATATCTATTCAGGGGAAGCCAACGCTCTTTGGTCAACGTAGCATGCGAAACAACATACCAGACAAATTGCCATGAGAACTGAACATGACCAGAGAGAGATCACATGATTTCTGCAGGGAAACAAAGCCGAGAAAACAGTTCAGACATTCTGAAAAATTATGCGACTGTGATTTGCAAGCAAAACAGAAGGACTCAGCTAAAGTCACATACCTGTGCAGTCACCTCATTCCCCACGAAAGCCCTGTGCAAATACCCATCTTGTCAAATCAAGCACCCACAATATTACAATCGATAAAACATTTCTCTCAGTCCCAAAACAAATGACGCATTTCTTTCAAGTAATGTGGACTCGATTCATTATATAACAAGGAGGATAGAGAAAATATCATAGTGCAAAAAGAGAGCGCAAATGGACCTGACAATCTTCTCGAGGTAATCGGAAACAATGGTTTTCCAGTAGGACCCCATGGCTGCAGTGCCGTCGACAGCCACGATCAGCGATCTCTCCGCAGACATCGGGACGCTCGATCCCTTGGCGATATCGCCGAGCGCCATATCAGGGCTCAATGACTGCACAACCATTTCTCGGGAGGAGGAAAAGGCTAAAAACGAACTACCCGGGGACCAGATGCGACGATCGAGAGGTGCAAGTCCAACAGGTGAAGCGTTCGGATTCGACTGGACAGACAGCCAAGAGATTGCGCAATTCGTTCAACCAGGAATCAAGAGAAGAGCGCACTACCCTTCAGAATCGAGCCCGTTTCGCAGGGTCGGAATCGGAGAAACGGGACTTCCGGGCTGGCGGAGAGAGAGAGGGGACTTGTGCCGCCGCGACAACTGTGCCAACGAGTGAGTCGCCGAGCTCCCTTTCAAGCTCGAGCCCGAGTTGACAGTGCGACCGCGCGACGGTTTACAGGGGTTTCTGAGCTGCGATTGTGAATCCTTCTGCCATCGACCCTGTACGTCCGTGATTTGACCTGCGAAGCTCTCTCACGTATAAAAACACATAATTGTTTTTTTCAAAAAGATAATTCTCATTAAAAAAATTTCTAATTCTGTTACCTAAATAAATTTTAAAAAATCAGAACATATTTGGTAACTACACAAAATTTTTATTCCTAAAACAGAAATGCATTTGATAACTATATAAAATTCTTATTCTCAAAAATAATTTCTGTTCCTAATTTTTATCATTTAAGTCAAATAATTACATAGTTACTTTGACATAATTCATTTTACATTTTGAATTAATTGAAAATTAATTTATATTGATTCTCTTAGATAACCATTCTGATTCAAAAAAGTCACAGTGATTAAAATGACTTTTTTTTATTCTATTCCCTATATGAGTTTTTAGAGAATCGGAGCGCGTTTTAGAACTATTTAAAATTTCTATTCCTAAAACATAAACATGCTTGATACCCGCATAAAATTTATGTTTCCGGGAACAATTGCTCTTCCCAATTTTTGTCATTTAAGTCAAATAATTACGTAGTTACTTTGTAAATTTTCATCTTACATTTTCGAATTAATTAAATATTAATTCATATTGATTCTCTTATATAACATATTGCATATTGAAATATAAAAATAAATATCAAGAATCATCACGAGTCATTGTAGCCATTTATTATGGAGTTTCATCGAATTTTTTTTAGCAAGCGGATAATTGATACAAGCAACACCTTCGTTTATGCAAGGAAAATTTACTACACCGCTTCTCTGCATTTGTGTGCGCTTTTGCTTCTACGAAATCAAATCTCAATCTTAATTCATTGAAAACTTAAGAACGAGAGCTTGCTAAGTATTCATTTTTGTCTTTTTTCATCTTTTTCTAGGACTATACTAAGTCTAAAGTATACAAACCTAGACAATCACAACCAATGAAATCAAGTGCGCAATCAAAGACGATGACATTGATAAATCGCATCACAAAACCCTAATAAAGGCCTAAAGGCTTAGAGAAATGTGGTTCGAATTTACTTGCAAAGGTGTTTATGATTTTACTAATAAAGAACAATATGTATGAAATCTAGGGAATTTAGGTCCAAAATTATTAAAATGAGGTCAAACTAGTATAATCTAAGCTTCTTCTATTTTTAGGGATTTTCTAAAATTTTCTGACTTTTTAGAATTTTTTCCAATTTTTTTTATTTTATATTTTATATTTTATTATCTTATGAATTTTTCTTTGAATTTTGTTTTAGGTCGAGGGAAAATTGACGACGTAACTTAAAAAGAAAAGTGAAAGATGTGAAACTTTATTTTATTTTGTAATTCTCAAAAAGTGATTCTTTTTTTCATAATCAAATTTTTTTCTTGTTTTTATTTCAAAACTATTTTCGATAATCCGAATCGAATCATTTACGTTACCAAATAGGATTCTCAACTTTTTTTGTTGGAGAACGAGGATTAAAAAGCCGGAATGGTTGTCATGTAGGTCATTATATAACAAATTGCATATTGCATATAATATTTTTCCATACTATTCCGTCTAGTTGTCGTGTCATAACAAGTTATTTTAAACTTAATAAAGCATAGACTATGTTGGGTTAATGTGTGATTTCAAATTAGCTCCGCGCCGCAGCCTATACCAAATCGCAACGAAAGAATATCAAATTCGATCTTAACGTGATTGATGTCTTATGTATGTATACATGCAAATAGAGTCACCATTGGTCTTTGAAGAAGGTAAATCATGAATCTTATCGAACGGTCGGGAGAAACCTGTTCGATTCTACGCAACTGCAGAAATCTAAGGTCGGAAACTTGGTTACATTAGTCTTTCCACATACACCCTTTCGGCATCGAAGTTGAGTATTTTCTAAACATGTTTCATGCAAATTTTTAATTCATTTTTAATCATATGAGGTAAGCCAATACCAAGTATTCATGCAGGTTGTTTTTGTCTTTTTCCAAATTTTCTAAAGCTAAACTATGTCTAAAGTACTTAAATATAGGCATATCACAACAAATGAAATCAAGTGCGCAATCAAGAAATCATAACATGGATAAATTGCATCATAGAACCCTAATGAAACCCTAAGGGCTTAGACAAAATTTGATTCGGGTTTCATTTCAAAGATGTTCATGATTTTCCTAAAAAGAATAAAATCAATGAAATCTAAGGAATATAGGCCCAAATTTATGAAAATGAAGTCAAACCAGCCTAATCTAAGCTTATTCTATTTTTAGGGGTTTTCAGCATTTTTTTATTTTTTAGGTTTTTTTATTTTTTTTTATTAATTTATATAATTTTCTTTGAAAATGCGACCTCCTTATGTTTTAGGTCGAGTGAAACGTGATAATAGAACTAAAAGCGAAAAGTGAGAGATATGAAACTTCATTCTATTTTGTGATTCTCAAAAGTGATTTTTTTTGTCCGGAATCAATTTTTTTTTTTGTTCTTGTTTTTGCTTCAAAAACTGTTTTCTAAAACAGAATCCGAATCTGAATCATATACGATACCAAACATGACCCTTATCCTTTTTTGCTCCAGAGAACATAATTAGAGAATCGGAATCGTTGCCATATAGGCTCTAATCGATTAATATCCGTTTATTAATTGGGCTCTATTTCGATAAACCCATCTCAAATCCATTATTAAAACTCTAAGCAACGCATATTCTACCCAATTCATCTAATATGAGAACCCATTTTGTCACTTCTGTCTATGAGCGAGAGTGTTGGTCCCACACAAAACTCGAGATAGAATTACTAACCGTTTTTTTTTTTTTTGGTTGGTCAGAAGATAGAATTGCTAACGTAACAGGCAGAATATCTGACATGAATAGGTGATGATGCCGATCACAATGCTTTGTTTTTTTTTTTTTACTTTTTTCCGGAGTGTCTATTAATAGATTGTTTGGTGGAGGGGAAAAAAAATGCTAGTTTCCAATATCAATATCAAGGTAAATTACTTAATACCCCCAAATCTTTTAGGTTTGTTGTGAATAGCCCCCCTGAAGCTTCGTTATTTGCAATTTGGCCCAGTGCACATTGATATAAAGTTTTGAAATAATTTTTGCAGTATATCTTTTCTCACAAATATAGATAATATATATATGACTTGACTTTCACAACTAATCACGTGTAGCCACGAGGTCAAATATGTGAAAAAGAATTTGCCAGAGTCAACTCTAAGCCGGCCTCGACCAAAGAAAAAAAAGTCTGAGGGGGCACATTGCCGCCAATTTCAAAGAGGCGGGGGACAAATGCAAAGATTGAAACGTAGGGGGAGCTTTCCACAATCCCAAAAAATATGGGGGCCAAAATGTAATTCTCGCTCGCTATCAAATATGCGTGGCAGGAAGGAAACTGAAAACAAGCGGCGACGCTGTCACCTGAAACAGGGGTCTCCGTCTCATGTCCTTGTCCACCGCAAGATGCGGACTCCACGCCCGAGAAATTCTGTATTCTTCCATCTCGGAAGCCTTGTCTTCAATCCGAAACTCCACAGAACTGCACAAGGTGCACGCACTAGTGATCACCGCGGGGCTCGATCGATCCGCCTTCCTCACTGGCAAGCTCATAAGCAAGTACGCACATTTTCGAGAGCCCGCCTCCTGTATCTCCGTCTTCGACCGAGTTTCACCCACCAACAATGCCTACCCGTGGAATTCCATCATCAGAGCGCTCACCCACAACGCCCTTTTCTCCGAAGCCCTTGGCTTCTACTCCAGGATGCGAGATGTTGGTGTTCGACCTGATGCTTATACGTACCCTTCGGTCATCAATGCCTGTGCGGGCTTGGGTGATGCCGAGATGGGTAAGGTCGTGCACCAACATGTCTCGGAGGCGGGGTTTGGCTCGGACCTGTACATTGGGAATGCTCTGATTGATATGTACGCTAGGTTTGATGACATGGGGAAAGCATGCCACGTGTTCGAGGAAATGTCTCAGAGGGATGTTGTGTCTTGGAATAGTCTGATATCAGGGTACAGTTCAAATCAGTACTGGGAGGAGGCTTTGTGGTATTATAGCGAGTTGAAATTGGATGGAATTCTGCCGGACTTGTATACCGTGTCCAGCGTTTTACCTGCTTGTGGAGGTTTGGTAGCGGTGAGAGAGGGTCGAATACTTCATGGTTTGGTAGAGAAGATCGGGGTGGATCGAGATATCATTGTGAGGAATGGACTCCTCTCCATGTACTTCAAGTTTGGCAATGTTACGGATGCTCAGAAAGTTTTTGATGAGATGGTATTTAGAGATATTGTCAGTTGGAACACCCTGGTCTGTGGGTATTGTCAACTGAGATTGTTTGAAGACTCGATCCAATTGTTTAGGGACATGATCACCACATGTACACCTGATTTATTGACTGTCACCTCTGTTCTCCGTGCTTGTGGACATTTAGGTGACTTAGAATTAGGAACATTTGTTCATGATTACTCGGAAAGGAAAAGAATGGAGTTTGATACTAGGGCTAACAATATTCTTCTAGATATGTATGCTAAAGGTGGCAATCTACTTGCTGCTCATCAACTATTTAATAAGATGAAAGATAAGGATTTTGTATCATGGAATTCCTTGTTAAATGGTTATATCCTACATGGGTCATACGGGGAAGCAATGCAGCTTTTTAAGATGATGAAGATGGAAACTGAACCTGATTCTATTACTCATGTGATGCTCCTATCTGTATCTACTCAGTTTGCAGATATTTACCTGGGGGAAGAAGTCCATTGCCACATAGTAAAGTTAGGATTTACTATGGATTTACGTGTTTGCAATGCTCTCATAGATATGTACGCCAAATGTAGTAAGTTGGAGGATTCTTTGAGAATTTTTGGGCTCATGGATATACGTGATATAGTTACTTGGAACACGATTATCTCTGCATGCATCCATCATCAGGATTGTTGTTTAGGATTTCAAATGATCAATGCTATGAGAAATGAGGGGCTGGTGCCAGATGAGGCCTCGTTGTTGGGCATATTGCCAATATGTTCCTTACTTGCTGCTAAACAGCAGGGGAAAGAGATACATGGATACATTTTCAGATTGGGGTTTGAATCAAATGTACCAGTAGGAAATGCACTGATTGAAATGTATTCAAAATGTGGCAATCTAAAGGGTGCTGTCGGAGTATTTGAGCTTATGAAAGTAAAAGATGTGGTGACCTGGACTGCATTAATCTCTGCTTATGGGATGTATGGTGAGGGGCAGAAAGCATTGAAAGCTTTTGCACAGATGGAAGTTGCCGGCATCCTTCCTGATCATGTTGCTTTCATTGCTATAATTTTTGCTTGTAGCCATTCGGGTATGGTGGAGGAGGGACTAAATCTTTTTGACTGCATGAAGAATAAGTACAATATAGAACCTAGAATAGAACACTATGCTTGCACTGTGGATCTTCTTTCTAGATCAGGGCATTTAACTAAGGCAGAGGATTTTATCCTCTCAATGCCATTGAAGCCAGATGCAAGCATATGGGGAGCTCTACTTAGTGCTTGTCGTTCAAATGGTAACATGAAAATTGCTGAAAGGGTCTCCAAGAGGATTATTGAATTGGATACAGACATGATTGGGTATAATGTTTTAGTTTCAAACGTGTATGCCTCAATGGGGAAGTGGGAACAAGTAAGATCAGTGCGGAAGTCAATAAGATCTAAAGGGCTTAAAAAAAGTGCTGGCTGTAGCTGGATGGAGATAAAGAAAAGGGTTTATATATTTGGTACAGGGGATAGATCTTTCGAACAGTTTGAGGAGGTTTATCAGTTGCTAGATATACTTGGCAGTCTGATGGCTAAACAAGGCTATGTTCCTGATTTGCAATGTGTCCTGCATGATGTTGACGATGATGAGAAGGAGGACATGCTTTGTGGGCACAGCGAAAGGCTAGCGATAGCATTTGGTTTGCTAAATACAGAACCTGGAAGTCCCTTACAGATAATGAAGAACCTTAGGGTTTGTGCTGATTGCCATACTGTCTCCAAGTATATATCTTCTATTGTACAAAGAGAAATTTTAGTGAGAGATGCGAATCGCTTCCATCTCTTCAAAAATGGGGCTTGTAGCTGTGGTGATCGATGGTGAGAGATCTGCTCATTTGATCAGTTATTTTGCTTGTGCGAGTGAGGATCAATATTTGTTGCCATGAATTTTTAACACGAATTCTCCAGCTGGAGTTTGCTGCTAAGTTTTATTTTATCATAAGAGAAGGCTTGTATAGTTGGAGAATTGGAGGCAGATAAGAAGAAAAGGTTGGGAGGACTTCCTTTTGGCAGATTGCTTATCAAGTTTATCAAGGAGAATATATCCTTAAAAAAGACAGGTGTAGGGAATGCTCATTGAAGAAGCAGTGCAGATACTTTGGGTACAGCATAGGGCATGCAGATAGGCACAAGAAATGTGCCAGCCTTTGAGTTGGAGATTCTTTTCAGTCCCTATGAGATGCAGGCCATGGCAGAGTCCTAAGAGATAGAAATATGGAAAGGAGGGTGGGTCAAAGGCTGGAATCTATTAGGTGAAACAGTTTGTAGCATTGCCAATGTGGATGAGCATTTGAGCAGTGAATTTGCAGCAAGACCATCCCTTGGAGAAGAGTTCGGACTACTACATCTTATTCACCGTACTTAGTATTTTAACTTGAATATCTTTTCACATAAATCAGGATTGGCATTTGCAAAATTTCTTATGCAAAACCTTACACAATTAGTGAAAAGTGGGGTAAGATAGGGATGGATGGATTGTTCTACAAACTGTAAAGTAATAAACAGGTTGGGTGAGTGATTATCCTGTTAAATACTTTTCTCTCATGGAGGAGAAAGTAGTTGTCTTTAGTTTACAGTTTGACGAAGCATTCCTCCGAGATTACCAGATGAACAAAACAGCTATCATAGGAGTATTTGGACGGACATTACAACCAGCAAAGAGAAATGACAAAAGAATATGTAAGAAAACAGACTATCTTTGTTTTCTCTGTTTACTCAATATGATGTGTAAATTTACTGAGAAGTGCTGTTTACTTTATCTTCTCCGTGCTTGCTATATGATTTCTTATGTATAATTGATATAATTAGTCTTTTTCACAAATTTTTTTATCCCTTCTGCAGGAAGTCTATACTCATGAGAAGTACTCAGACAAAACTAGGCATGTGAATTCACGCATATGCAACCATTGGGAAACAGTCCAATGACGTGGTCTGCTCTAACACAGTAACTGATGACAGGAGTTTTGTGGATGATGTATCGAAGACAGATGAGTCAGGTGACATTAAAATCATGCTTATTCAATATTAGTGCACATTATATTTGAATAGCATATGATATTTGTGCAATCCGAATATGGATTGTAGGTTCACTTTGCACTTTACATGGGAAAGTTACTAGGACAGCTTGTTTGAGGCCAATAAATCTGACCCCGAAAAAGTATAGTTAAGCGGTGTGTAAATGAACAAAAATTGTGATTTGAAATCTATATCATAGGATTAAACTCTTGTGTGTTTTCTGCTGCAGTAATAACTCAATTTCTCTCTGTAGTTTTAGTAAGGAGAAATTTGTGATGACTACCCAGTTTTCTGGGGCAAAATTTAAACTCAGGGAACTGACAACCGCACCAAAAGACTCAGTTATCTGTACCAGAAACCTAGTTTAATTGCTGATGCAGAGAACTTAGTTATCCGGTGCTGAGCTGAAAACTGAGTCTAATGCTCAGACTCTTCAGGTCTCTAGGGGATTTTTACAGCAGAATTATAAACTTGTCGAGATAATGCACACGAGATCTAACACTTTCATTTTGTGCATTTAAGTCCTAAAACTTGTCACATCTTCCACTTTAATCCTTCCTAAGTTCCATTAGGTTTTATGGAAGGAAAATCTACGTGGCCTTTTTTTATTGCCCAAGGTATGCTTGCCAAACTGGTTTAATGCACGTTTACGGTCAGGTTTGAATAAGAAGATCAGCCTAATGGAGATGAAGGCGCTCTACTTGGTATTTTTGTGGCTCTCTTGCAAGAAATGCTGGTTAGCACCACTGAATTTTAAATTATGGCATTAGATGCCTAAATTAATGAAAAGAGGACATTAGGTGAATTATGGAGGTAATCTATCATTTTGAATATGAAGGTATGCATGTCTGGTAATGAATGCTTATTATAGAAATGAAGTTGTTATATTTTTTTCTCTCTCATTTTCTTAGTTTGATTTCACCCATACACGATCTATGAAGAAGTGGTTAACAACATCCATACATCTGAATGGAGATTTTACAAGTGATCTAAAAGTAGCACATTACGATCGCTCTCAATCACTGTCATTGGGCATGTTGCTCTTTAAAATGTAGAACTTTTCTGCTAGGTCCGCTCCATGATATGTCAAGTTGTTATAAATTTGTCGTAGGAATCATTGCTTCTGCTCATGGAGACTCAGTGAGACAGATAAGGCTAACAGAGCAAAATAGATATGCGCCACAAGGAAAAAGAGCTGTGCGAAGATGGCTGCCGAGAAGATAATCTCCATTTCATCTAAAAAATACAATGGAGAACTTCAGTTCGGCTGCTGCCAAACTGATTTGTTGATTTAATCATGCTGCAGCAAACTCGTCTTGATTTTTCACTGTCATTCAGAAGTCATTGGGTTTGACAATGACAAGAATCGACCACAAAAGAGTCGAGTTGGGATGATCTGCGGCATCTGTTCGATGCAGTCATCCTCACCAAGGATAAGATGCTGGTTGATGAAGCTGCTGGAGAAGCAATTGTATGCATTCTCCACTGATAGGGAATTAAGGAGATCTTGAGCGATTATCCAGAACATGGAAGTGATGCTCCGACGAATGAAGATTGTAACTGTGGCCTTGGGAAAAGAGTTACCTGAACTGCTGTGATATTCATATTATGGCTTAGGAAGGGACATTTGCAAGGAATTTTGTAGGCTCTGTGTCAATGAATTTTGAACTCCCAGAGTGAAAACGGAAGGAGGAACTTTGATGACAAGGGGGCAATTACCGGCAACATGGCCACTGGAGATGTTGAGAAGTTACAAGATCAATTGAAAACCATCTTTGGAATGTTTGAGGAGTCGTCAGCTTTCAACCAGGATGATTTTGGAAAGGCACCACCAAGCGCAGCAACAGTAATTGATGGCATTCTTTACTGGGACGAAGTAAGTCGATGGGTTTGTGTGTGGGTGGTATGATAAAGGGTAATCTCTGTGGTTCTATGTTATTAATAGAACTTGATGGACTCTTACTATTCAGAAAAACAAACTAAGTGGACTCTTGCTAGCTCACTGCCTCCCTTTGACTTATTTTTATTAGACACTGCTTAATCTCGATAGGCTGTAATTGTTGTTCCATTATCTCCTGTCATTGAGTTACCATTGTTTTTAATCACCTGACGGAAAGGCAACATACAATGGCACTTAAAAAAGGGTGTCAATTAGCCCCAAAGAAACAACACACACACACACACACACTCAATTTTTTCCTTTATTGCAAATTTTACATGAACTTTTAAATGATTCAAAAAAAGAAAAATTGACTCAACATTTTTGCAAATTTAGCCTCCGTTCACCTCACATCCATCCTCGTCTCTTCCAAATGTCAGACTGATGCCGTTGTTATTGAGAAATACTATATTTTGTCCATTAAGCTAAAAAAACTTATGTTTGTTAAATTCGTGTCAATTCGTATCTAACACATGGAAGAGATAATGATGAGACTAGACGAACTATTACCAAATGCTAAATTTGCAACATCGTAAAAGGTTGTTTAATCTTTAAAGATGGCAGCAATAACCGGAAAATTATTCAAAAAGTCCTAAATTTATTGCACTTTTGTCAATTTATTCTTAGATCTTTTAATATTGTCAAGAAAAGTTTACCAATAATTTTGTCGGTTGAGTCTTAAGCTTTTTCGGGTTTTTTCTTATTGAGTCTATTTGGCCAATTTTAATCGAAAGTCACTAACGTAGACGCCGATCGTCCTACATGCATGGTCGGTCTTGATGTCAATAATTTTTAATAATATTTATTATTTTTAAGTCAAAAATGATTTATTTATTTTCTCTTTTCCTTTTTTTTTCAAATTTTATGGTTCAAAGGGCCGATGAGGCAGACATCCACCGGCCGAGGGCCGCCGACCTCCGCCAACCACTAACCGAGGGTCAGCCGCCCTCGCCAGCCCCTGGAAGAGGGCTGCAACACCCTTGCCAAATTCAGCAAGGGCCGCAACCTCGCCTCCAGCAGATGAGGGTCATCAGCCCTCAAGAGCCAAAAAAGAAAAGAAAACAAAGAAAAACAAAACAAAAAAATCATTAAAAATTGTCCACAATCAGCAATTTTCGATTAAAAAAAATCAAATGGACTCAATTGGTAAAATGCGAAAAATTTTAGGATTCAATTGGAAAAATTAAAAGGTTTAGAATTGGATTAGCAAAAGTACAATGATTTAAGGCTTTTTGCATAATTTTACCTAGCAACACCAGTTTTGTCAATTTTGAAAAGTTTGATTATTCAGGTTAATTTCACAGCAACAACAAAAGGTTGTGTACTTTTTTGCTATATGATCTAAATTTAATGTTCTCCCACTTTTCTAAATGTATGATCTATGAATTAGTGGACTTCACTAAGTGGATTTAGTCACCACTTGCGGCAAATGTCAAAATCGTTATCTCCGTTTGTTTCACGAAAACGTGACACTTTTGAAAAATATTTTTTAGGAAGTCGTATTTCAGAAAAATGACAATATTTTTTTTGCATTTGGTTGAAACTTGAAAATGAGCTAGAAAATATTCTTCGTCGTTTGGTATGAAAAATTCGATTTGATTTTCTACATCGTTATTCAGTCGAAAATTGCCGACTTGAACCCGACCATCTTGCGTGGCGCGCTTTAAAAGGTCCAAATATTTTTCAATAAATATTTTACTTTTTGTTTTTTTTACCTCGCTAGTCGTCGGCCACGGGTGAGGCACTAGCGAGGCTCGCCTCTCTTACGTGGTCGGCGATCACCGGAAGGAGAAGGAGGAAAAGAAGAAAATGAAAAAAATTGAAAAATCGAAAATTAAGAATAGTAAGAAATTCTGAATTTATTAAAAAAATAGTTATAAAGAAAAGGAATGCGAAAGAGTGAAGGGAAGAAAGATGATGGAAAATATTTTCCTCCCTCGCTTTTAAACGTGTTTATTTCATGGGTGGAAAATATTTTCCTTGACTAATTTATTTTCCGCAAACCAAATGCCGAAAAATTAGAAAAAAATATTTTTTTGAAAATTATTTTCCGCGAAATAAACGTAGCCGACATATCAAATAATGTCTTCAGGCGACACCCAATCATTTAACCATAATCGATTCGACTTGGGAAAGCCCGAGGGCCCGAAATTAGCATGGGTAATTGCTAGGACCGATCATAAGCCCACTATAATTTTAGACAAACGGATTGAAAAGCATTACAACATAATCACACCTTCATTTCTCTCCTCTCTTAAGTTAATTAACTCAGGCGCTGGCGCGCTTATCCGGGGACTTTTGCCAGACTCTTCCCCGCCCATTTCTCTCTTCCGGGCACGGTGGAGGAAGCCAAGGTTCTCTCTCGAGGGCAGCCAAGAAAGCACGGTTAATATTATCCAAGGTATGAACCCATCTCATGTCTCCGATTAATAAAATCGTCGGATTCGCTCCACGTGACTATCTAGTACCGATGAATGAAATAAAACCACAACCACTCTCTCTCTATCCCCACCACCATTACTCCGCCTTGTCATAGAGGCTCTCCCGCCGGGGAAGGGCTTGCTATCGCAACCTTATCTCCCGGTGTATGTGAAAAAGAGCGACCAACCTTCCCAAAATTAAGCCGTTCTTCTAATTTTTCGGCTCACTCGGTTTGACATTGTCATGGTCGTAATTGGGTTGATTTTTTCATAACCCAATGAGACGTCAAAATGCCTTTCCACTAAATGGGTCATAGCAAGTCGTAACACACTTGAGATTATTTTACCACATTCTATTATGCTAACAAGACTGATGAGTTCAATATCAAATATCGGCCAAGCGATTCATATATAATCATCCCCCACTTGCTTTTGAATCGTTGAGGCTCATGAGACTTAGGCTTGAAAATACTCGCAAAATATTTGATGTTCTAATATGCTAGGAAGCACGGACACCCTCATGGGCTACCGTGTTGTGTAGGATGCGCGAGTCCTCCGATACGTGTCCGACACTCTTCGACACACGACCGACATGTGGTCACGGGTGTTAAACATCCGACGTGTAGTCGGTGTTGCGGACACACTAGCGACATGTGAGTCCATCATCTTGATACGCCATTCCGACTTGAACGTGATCAATTTTAAACATTTTCAATAAATTAATGGCCGAAACATAAATCTATCAAAAATATATATACTTAAGTCATGTACCTAACCACCCCAAAATTAATATATTCACCCGGGCCAAAAAAATCATAATCGTGAATCCCTAACGGAAGAAAAAGAAGAAGAAGAAGAAGAAATTCACTCTGCTCGGATATATATATATATATATACACATTTAATATACAACGTGTCGAATTCTTTTTTTTTATAAGGAAAATGACGTGTCCATGTGTCATGTCGTATCATGTCGTGTCGCTTGTTACGTGTCGATGTCGGTGTACTTAGGTAATATGTCATCATTAGGTTCAATTTTTGTAACTTGTTTTGTTTGTATACCTTCATAGTTGATAATTTTTCTTGTTCATTTACAATGTTTCCGTCTCCATCACGATTGGTGATAAGTTGTTTTCAAGCCCAATACTAAAAAAAACCTCAAACTTTAGCATTTGTGACAATTATAACCAAAACTTTTTTTGTCTCATAAAAATCCTAAACTTTTACTTTTGTCCCAATTCTACGGGTCTAATGCAAAAAAAAAAAAATCTCAATTTTAGCATTTGTCCCAATTATATTCAAAACTTTTTTTGTCTTATCTCAATTCTACAGAGTTTTCCGTCCATAATTTTGTTAGTTAACCCTACATGGCTCGAGTTTTCTCACCGAACTTATCAATGAATTTTCGAATTTAGAAACAGGAGGTTTCGGAGACGACGAGATTTTAGATCGTTAGTCCAACTATCTCTATGTGTAGCTATTTTTTGGGCAATGCTTGAAAAGAATACGAAATATATCATCTTGAGTGATTATATATCTCTCGGCAATATGTAGGAGTAACAAACTAAGAAGAAAAGTTCATGAGTTTTTTCATGTCGATTTTTCGAGGTGTAATTCATTAATAACGTGAAAATGCCACATAAGATTAACTAATGGTGATTATGAACGGAGGGTTAAAGATGGTAGAATTGAGACAAAAGCAACAGTTGGAGGTTTTTTATGAGAAAAAAGAGAGTTTTGGATATAATTGGGACATATGCTAAATATGAGGATTTTTTTTAGTACTAGGCCGGTAGAATTGAGACAAAAGTAAAAGTTTGGGATAGAATTGGGACAAATGTAAAAGTTGAAGGTTTTTTATGAGACAAAAATAGTTTTGGGTAGAATTGTCACAAATGCTAAAGTTGGAGGTTTTTTTTTGTATTGGGCCGTTGTTTCCGTACTAAAGCAACTTTTATGAACACTAAGATGATGTGCTTAAACATATATTAAACGACTCAATCCTCATGATTAGTTCTAGTACGAAAATTTTATTTCTACTTTTTACTGTCCAGTCGTATCTTTTGTATATTAAGCCCAAACCGGAGTTTGTCTAAAAGTCCAAAGCTTCCCTAAAGAAATAACTCTTTTTAGTAAGAATACCTATTTTCAGGGAGGTTAGGTGGTTTAGGGTAAGTTGTTCGAAAAATTCTAAACCTATTGTATGGCAGCTAATTCAATAATAAACTTATCAATTATACCAATTTAGTCATAAACGTTTTGACGATTTACTAAATTAGTATTAAATCTTATGAAAATTTGCTAATTTAGTCTTTTGGGTTAATACCATGAAAAACCCCAAACTAGTACACCTGTGATAAATTTTCCCCAAACTATTTTTTTGACCACGAAAAATCTCAAACTGGTACACGTGTGACAAATTTACCCCAAACAATTTTTTTAACCGCAAAAATCCTAAACTATTATATTTGTGACAAATTTACCATAAATTAATTTTTTTAACCACGAAAAATCCCAAATTGGTACATCTATAACAAATTTACCCTGTAAAATTGGGCTAATACTACGAATCCCAAATTGATGCACCTATGACAAATAGAGGTTAAAAATCCTAAATTGGCATACCCATCAACTACCACGTATCATCCAACTCAAGAATTTGATAATTAGATTTAACTAAAATTAACAAAGAGTAAATTTGTCACGAGTGTACTAGTTTGGGGTAAATTTATCACAAGTATACCAATTTGAGATTTTATGTGGTAAAAAAAATAGTTTGGGATAAATTTGTCACAAGTGTACAAGTTTGGGATTTTTCGTGATGTTAACCCTAGTTTTTTTTGCTACTTTTAGCAGGACATCATTCATATTGATGCTAGCCATGCCACATAAGATGGTCGGTATTAACAATGACAATATTTTGCATTTTTTTTTTTTTTCTGATTTTTTGTAAATTTTTAAGATTTTTAAGATTTTTTTTTTTTTCTTATTCTTTTCCTTCTTTTCTTTCCTTGTTTTTCCTTTTTACCATGCTTGTCGGCATGCTAGCGATGATCGGCAACTAGCCACGAAAGGGCGACCCCTCACTAGTCACCTCACAAATGGTTGGGCAAGGTTGCCTTGCTAATGGCCGACGAGGGCTCGCCTGTAGTCCATCGCCAAGGTTTATCGACCGGTGGAGGAAGAAGGAAGAAAAAGAAAGAAAGAGAAGAAACATAAAATAAAGATACAAAACTCCAAAATTTTATAATACAAATTAGAAAATTTTAAAAAAGTGTAACAAACTGTCCACATCAACGTCGGTTGTGTTATGTCAAACGATCGACATCCATGTTAACGATTTCCAATCAAAATTAACAAGAATAACTAAATTGGTAAATTGCCTAAATGTTTAGGAGTAAATTAACAAATCATCTAATAATTTGGGATTAAATTGACACAATTGAAAGGTTTTGAAATAAATTAATAAATCATAAAAAAGTTTAGAATTACATTGGTACAACTAAAAAGTTTAGGACTGAATTGACTATCATACAATAAGTTTAGAAATTTTTGGAAAAACTTTCACGTGCTTTAAGTGCTTATCTATATAATCTATATATAGAGCCAACTTTCGAATTTTAGTGTCCACCTCTTAAATTACCATCATATGATTACGATAAAATTATGGGTAATTTAGTGAAAGCAGTAGATAGCCGAATGGTGGCTTCTGCACTTTCGCGATTAAAATCCTATAATTTTAGTTCGTTGAAGATGAGAAAAACTAGAACATGGAGGAAATGAATTTTGAAAAACGTACAGCCAATAGACCTTTTAGTCTCGCTCTTTTAGTGTTTCAAAATATCCTGTATGAAATAATGAAAAAAACTTAGTTCACCACCCTGTTGAGCCCACTCCACCCATGAAATAAGTACCCTCACCTTTTCCTCCATTAGCTATCATTTTTAAAATTTTTTTTATTGGACCCCAAATGAATCTTGTTTCAAATAAAGGTTTGAAGTGCCATTATTTTTTCAAACAAGGATATGAAGTGAACGTTGTTTTAAATAAGGGCCTAAAGTGGCCATAAAATTTCAAAACAGGGCCCGATTTCAATGGCATTTCGATCTTTTTCTATATTTGATTTTTATTAAAATTTTCCTTTTTTCTGTTTCTTTAAAATTTAACAAAAAAATTAAAAAAAATTACAGAGCCCCCCCCCACTTCTAGCGGCCGCTCCACGGGGAGGGGGAAGGGGTGGGGTTGTCGGTGACCCCGCCGACCGGAGGCAAGGGTCGGCCGGCCCTCACCGCCAAAATTGGGAGAGGGTCGGGCCCTCTCTCGGATGCGGGAGGGGGCCGGCGACCCCCGTCCTAACCAAGGGAGGGACGACGACCCCCATCCTAGTCAAAACGAGGGCCGCCGACCACCGCCGGGTTTGGGAGAGGTGGGCCAAGAACCCCCACCTCCCAGCCTTCTCCGCCCCCATCAATCCCCTACTAGCGGTGGTGGGACCGCCACAGGTGGGAGGGATTGCCTCGTGTCGGTGTGGCTGTTTTTTTCATTTTTAAAAACCAAAAAAGAAAAAAAAAAAACTAAACAAAAAATCAAAATGATAAAATGATGGAAATACCATTTAGGTCAGGCCCTTTTTGAAACTTTATGACCACTTTAAGCCATTATTTGAAACAAGGTTTACTTGACCTTTATTTGAGAAAATGAGAGGACTTCGAGTCCTTTTTTGAAATTTTCCTTATTTCTTTTTAGGGTAACTTTCAATTTATTATTGAAAATTTTCAAATAAAGTCCTGAAGTGCCATCATTTTTTTTTATTTTAAATAAGGGCCTAAAAGTACCATCATTATTTTAAAGAATGGCTTGACGAAGGGCATTTTTGTAATTTATTTTTTTTATTTTTTTTCTAGATTTTTCTTTTATTGTAGTCGGCAAGGGCCCAATGACCTTCATCGACCATTGGGCGAGGGCTCGTTGGAGAGGGTTGCCCCCTCCCCCCCAGGCCCTTGCTTGGTTAGGCAAGGGCCCGCTCGCTTGTGGCGGCAAGGGCAACCCTCCCTAAATTGGGCGATGGCTCGCCTTGCCCATGCAAGGGTGGCTTTGCCTTGATGGCCATAGGCGAGGGTTGGTCTCACTTGGGCAAGGCGGCCCTCGCTTGTGATCATCGAGGACATCCTCACCCGGTCTCGTTGGTGGCTAGCCATCGCCCGAGACTAGCCACCAAGTGAAAAGGAAAGAAAAAAAAACAAAGGAAAAAGGAAAAAAAAAAATAACCAGTAAAAATAAATGACAAAAAGTTCTTGATCGGCCCTTCTTTGAAATAATGAAGGTATTTAGGCTCTTATTTGAAAAAAGGAGCACTTTAGCCCCTTACTTGAGAAAATGAAGGCATTTCTAGCCTTTATTTGAAAATTTTTCATTTATTATCTTGTTATCATATATATGCCCTTTTATGCAAGCGCCTCATGCGTGTTCAACCCTAGTCCTAATAACCACATCTTTTTTGTCTTTCTTGCTTTTTGGTTAAGTATTAAAAGAACTCTTTTCAGTCTGTATATATTGTTTATAGTAAAATCATTCATAATATTGAAATTGTCTTTGATTGTATTTATTCCCTAGGTAATCAGTATTTAAGAACTCAAACATATATACATATATATTTATATATATGTATATAATATCAACTCAAACGATTAATCTAGAAATTTATCGGAGAGGTTGAAATGTGCCAAGCGGTGTCTTGAGTCAAATGAAATACTTACGAGTTGATATTTGTATGTTAAAAATGAATTTTGGATGTCTCACAAGAAAAGATATTATAGGGTATCAGCATGATCCTAAAAAAGCTGAAAATGGAGTAAACATTCGAAACACAAAAATAATAGCCAACACTTAGTTTAGAGATAAATTCCATAGTTGATGGGTGGAAATAAAATCGACATACTTTGAATAGTTGGGGAGACATTTAAAAAGGGTTAATATCAAGAAAAACTCCGATTGTACACCTATGATAAATTTATTCCAAACTAATTTTTTGATTACCAAAAAGCCCAAACTGGAAACCCATGTAACAAATTTTTCTCAAATTATTTTTTTGACCATTAAAAATCTCAAACTAGTATATCTCGTGATAAATTTACCATCCGTTAGTTTACATCAAAGTGAGTTAATAAACGATGAAAAATCTCAAATTAGTACATCCCGTGACAAATGGGTTGTAAAGAGCAAACCGGCAAACCCATCAACCGCCACATGTCATCCAATACAAACGATTTGACGATAAAATTTAACGAAAACTAAAGAAGGTAAATATATCATAAGTGTACCAATTTAAGATTTTTGGTGGTCAAAAAATTAATTTGAAGTAAATTTGTTATATTATGTATCAATTGGAGATTTTTCATGGTATTATCCCTTTTGTATTTAGCTCATTTTACTCAAATAAGGGCATAAAGTGTCATCATTTTCTCAAATAAAATATTATTTCAAATAATGGCATAAATGGGTCAAATCATCTCAAAATAAAGGTCTAAAGTGAACCTTATTTCAAATAAAGATATAATGTGACTATATTGTTCTCAAAGAAGGGTCTAACCTCATTGGCCGAAAAGCATTCTTATTATTTACTTTTTTCCTTTTTTTCTTTCTTTTTTCCTAATCCCTCCTTTGACCATCACCGGTCTTAGGCGAGGGCCACTCTAGATTGCCCGGGCTAGAGCCGTGCTCACTGGATTTGGCAAGGTTCGCTCTTGCTTGCCTAGCTGGGTGACCCTCGCCTAAGGTCGGTGATGGTCGGGGAAGGAAAGAGAAAAAAATTAAAAGTAAAACAATTAAAAAGGAAAATATTCTCAGATTTGTTTTTATTAAAATAACCCTTCTCCGACGGTCGGAATAGTTACATGCTAGCCGGCCCGCCAAAAGTCTTTATTGGAGACGATTTGGCCACTTCATGCCTTATGTGAAATTTTCCCTTCAAATTTGAGTGTCCACCTCTTAAATTACCATCAGTAACTTTACAATTATGTGCAATTTAGTGAAGCAGTAGATAGCCCAATGGTGACTTTTGAAATTCCACCGTTACAATCCCATAATTTTAGTTAATTGGAAGTTGAGAAAATCTAGAACATGGAGGAAACGAATTTTAGAAACGTACAGTCGATTACGGTAATAAAAAAATCACGCATGCGCCTAGTTTGAGCCAATCCACCGTTTTGTCTCGGCGTTCCAAACTATCCTGCATGAAATAATGAAAAAAAGGAGCCTTAACAGTTACCCCACCCTACTTGATCGACCCAAGAAGTAACTACCCGCACCTTTTTCCTCCATTAGAAAGAATAGCTATCATTGTTCTTTTTAGGGTAACTTTCTATTTATTATCTTGAAATATATTCATTGAAGTCCCCAAAACTTATCGCGAAAGTATAATTGAATCCTAAAACTTGCAAAAACGCAATCGAGTTTTAAAACTTGACAAATTGATAAAATCAAGTCTATCCATTGACACCGTCAATTTTACTAACGAAAAAATGCTAACGTTACATTTTTAAATTAATTATTTTATTTTATTTTTGGTATTTTTGTTATTTTTATGCATATTTCATTTATATTTTTTTAAAAGTAATAAGAAAATATAAAATTTTATTTTAAAAAATAAAACTTAAAAGAAAAGGGTAGGGGAAGGCAGGGTTCGCTGGTTTGCGCTACCGCCCATCCTTCGTCGAAGGGGCTGGCGAAATTTGCAGGGCAAGGGCAAGGGCGAGGGCGTCCACATCTGGGCGATCGACGCCGGCCCTCGCGGAGACCGCGACCATCGTCCTCCTCTTCTTCGAACAACTTCATCTTCCTCGGTCAAACTCTTCCTCCATCGTCCACTACACTTGTTCCTTCCACAAAATCCCGAACAAAAAAAGAACTCCAACTCCTTATCTTGGATGGCTTCGACTACAAATCCCTAAAGCTAGATCGATGCCGCTCGTAAGACGTGCCTCCGCTGTCCTCGCCACCCTAGCCATCCTCACCCTTTGCCTCCCTCTGTCACGGTCCCAGATCTGGGCTCCTGCGGGCGAGGGTCGAAGGCCCTTGCCCGAGGCCGGTGACGCTTTACCCTGACCTGGCGTTTCGACCCTCGCCCGAGGCCGGCGACGCTTTGCCCTAACCTGGCGAGGGTTGGCCACCCTCAACCAGAGTCGGCAGCCCCTCCGATGATGGGCGGAGGTAGCGCCCCAAGCTATGCTATTTTTTCCAGTTTTGTTTTCTAAATTAAAATGTTAATTTTTTTGTTTTTAATATATTTTCGAAAATTTCTAAATAAATCATAATAATTAATGACAAGTAGGAAAGAGAAATTAATCTAAAATGCCACGTCAGTGTTTTCTGTTTAGAAAATTGACGGTGTTAACGGAAGATTTGATTTTATCAATTTGACAACTTTTGGACTCGATTGGCTTTTTGTAAATTTTAGGACTCAATTACATTTTCTTGACAAATTTTAAGACTTCTAATGAACATATCTCATTATCTTTTAACATGTATATTCACTTTTGTAGAAGCACCTAATACGTGTTTAACCTTAAGTCCTAATAACCTAAATAAGATCGACATCGATATGCGACACGATACGATACGATACGCCGACACGTCATTTCTCAAAAAAATAAAAAATTTTGACACTTGGACACGTTATAAATTAATTGTACAATCTTGTATGTAGATATAAAAATATCCGGTGAATTTTTCTTCTTCTTTTTTTTAGGGATGCATAATTAAGTTTTTTTGGAGTTTATTTGGATAAGGGTGAGTGTATGACTTAAGTATATGTGTTTTTCATAAATTTATATTTTGACCCTTAATTTATTGAAATTATTTAAAATTGACCACGTGCGTGTTGGGACTTTGAACTCGTGTGTCGGTGGGCATTGTTCGGAAGACCGATCACATGTCAGAGGAGTGTAAGTGTTTGACACGGCACGAAGATCCCCTCTTTGAAGAGTGTCGGTATCCCTAGCTAATAACCACATCATTTTATATTTTTTTTTTTTTTTTGGTCTAGCATATTTTTATCTTTCTTGCTTTTACTTAAGTATTAAAAGAATTCCTTTTAGTCCGTTCATATTGTTTGTAATAAAATCATTCATAACATTGACATTGTCTTTAATTATATTTAATACACAAGTAATCAATTTATTTCACAATTATATTATATCAATAAACTTGTTGCTGAAAGGTCGAGAATGTACCAAGCGGCGTATTTAGTCAGATATATAATTCACGAGTTGATATTTGTACGTTAAAATCGATTTTTGGATATTTTGCAGTAAAAGATATTATAGGATATCTGCACGATCCATTAAAAATCTCTTTTCCTAACGCCTAAACTTTTACATATGTCCATAAAATGACCAGGATGTTAATATACAATTCCTTTTTTTTTCATAATGCCGGAATTATTTTTCACATTTTGGTGGAAAGCGATATTTTACTTTTTCAAAAGATAAAAAAAAAGTTTCGAGATTCTCTGTTTGTCTCCGTGCTTCTTGCTTTCGGGCCAGAACGAACAGCCCGCCCGAACCCGACTCCCGCTCCGTCGTGGCTGGACGGAAAACCACGACTCTCTCTCTCTCTCTCTCAACCATCTTTCTTCAGGGGTCTCTCTCTCTCTCTCTCTCTCTCTCTCTCTAGGCAGTAAGCACTGCTTCTGCCGGAAAAAAAGGCGAGATTTTTTTTTTTTTCCTTCTCTTATCTCGGTTCATCTTCTGGCCTGGCGAAGAACACTGATCACGCTCGTCCGCCATGAACGAAGCAGCGGTTGCCGAATCGGAACCCCCAGAAGAAGAAGAGGACGGCATCTCCATAAGCGAGGAGACGGCATCTCCGCTCTCCTTGCAGAAGTTTTCGCCCTTCTTCTCCCCTCTCTCTCTCTCTCTCTCTCTCTGTGGACCTCGAAGTCGCTTTCATGGGCCCTTTATTTTGTTCAGAAGCTCTCGTCTGCGAATGAGCTTGGAAGTCTGTACCAACCGGATATTTAATGTTTTGACAGAGACTGGGTGTTGACTGTTGTGTTGCTTCGGTTTTAAAAGGGCAAAATTGGGGAAAAAAAGAAGAAGGGGTACCATCAACCGGTTCTCCAGGTTGCGGGTGGGGAAGGAAAAGGATGGACGGACAAGATCGATTCGATCAACATCTTACGGCCGCTAGGGGCGGGCCCCACCAGGGAACTCATCCCCCGAGGGGGTTGTGGAAAGTCTGGTGATTCTCTGCGTCATCCATAGAGCACTCACTCGGTCAGCTCTGACTCTCTCTCTCTCTCTCTCTCTTGCTCTCTTCGTCGCCATCGCGGGTAAGGCTCTCTCTGAACTCGGCAATTCTTCTCCCAATCGCAAGTTTAGGGTTTTCTCTGCTCTGTTTCTTGCCTCGGCTTCGGTCGGTGATCTCCGCGAGTCCTTCGATTTCTCTGGTGCTTCTCTGCTCTTTGCTCGATGCTTTTGCCTCCGGGGCAATCGCGCGGAATTTCGCGTCTCGCATCCCCACTGCGAGGTTGGCGATGGCTCGGTCTTAGTTGTCTCTTAATCTATTGTTAGTATCGGATGGGAGCTAGCTTCGATGGACTCGTGCTCTTTGGATTTCTAGTGCTTTTCTTCGTCTGGTTTTTTCTTGAGGCCGTTATAGTGTTTTTGTCGTAGATTCGATTTTCGATTTTGGCTTTTTTCGCTTCCTGTTCTTCTCGTAGTTTGGTTGAGCTTTAGGTCTTTAGTCGAGTGCAGAAGAAGAATTTTGCAATGGCTGAGTTTTTGTTCCATTGATTCTTTACGGCTTTTAAGTGGCACTTTCTACTTTCTAGACTACCTCGAATATCTTTTACTGTACTAGAGAACCTTGGTGACCAGGTGGTTTGTGTGTTTCCATGGCTTCATGTGGAGTTAATTACCATGATTTAACATAGTACTTTGGTTGAATGTTGCTGCTGTGAAGGCTTTATTAGACGAAATTGAGGCATGCTTTGGAGGAGAGGGGGGGTGTTTTGCTGAGTAGGAAATAATCGTGTGGTGGCGGCGACCTGCGGCTGTACAAAACACAGCTTCCCAGACAGTGCCTAAATTTACGTTTAACCAACTGCAGGTAAAGTCCTTTCTCAACGACAAAAACCGCAATAATAGCCAACGAAACCGCGGTCATATGAATTTTTGTTTAAGTGTTAGAAGTCACCATGTATCACTCTGGGATAATCCATTTATCGATTCCGTGTTGTTAGTCAGGGCAACCTCGTTCACCTCAGTGCTTTTTGAAGTCAGAGTGAAAAGATGGTGGCGAGAATACAATATCTGCAAATAATAACTTGGAAATTGTCATATTTTCTTTTGTTTTTCCTCTGCTTTGTCCTTCTTGCACTCTCTTATGGTGATCAGTTCTTGAATTTTGTTTTCTAATAGCATAGTAGTTTATGGAATAGGGTTCTTATTAGCTGAGGACTCGAGTTTAGGCTCTTGGCTATTTTGAAAGAAGTACAAAGAGTCCGAAGATACCGATGCTGATTCAAATAGTGTATTCTCTGTATATATATGTATAAGGTGAAGTCTTTCCATATTGAATTAACTATTACATTTGATTGTAAGATTCTTAGGCACTAAAGAAAGAAGATGAGAGATCACATTGTATACATAACAAGCCATGTATAATTACATTGTGCTTATATATTCTTAGCATACACATATCTGTTTTGTATGCACAAAAGTAATGTCTTATTTTGTGCTGATAATACTGGTGTGGTGATACTAACTACCGTTTTATGAATGCTCAATGATATTGAACTCTGAGTATAAGGTCATAATTAGATTAGTTTGGTGGCTTTCTTTGTGTCTATTTGGCATCTTAGGCAGTGACTCTCCTTGTTCTTGAAGATGGTTGGGTTCTGTTAGAGTTGTTTGCTGATGTCCGTCCTTATGTCGAATCCTCCTCTTGCTCCTGGCTGTCGTAGATACTCCTGCTTATGCATCTTAAGTGAAAATTTCATATGCATCATATTTGTTTCGAATGACTTCCTATGTAGTAGAACTTCCTCTTGTCTTATGTGGCGACATGCCCTTATGCAAAGCTTACTAGTTATCGTTGCATAGAGGCTGCGTTAGTTCTTCTGCTGATCTCCAGGGGACATTATGGAGATCTGTCTCATGTGAGTGAAGTTTGGAATTTCTCTCTGAATTCTGTTTGTTCAATTCTGATGATTAACCATGTTCTTAGTTCAGTCTACTTCTGAGTCTCTCTTCTTTCTATTTTTTGGTTCAAGTACTGATCTTATGACAGTGTTTCCTACCAGAAATTAGCAGCATTTTCTTTGAATGCCTTTGAGAGCTTATAAGCTTGGCTTGGTGCTTGTTTCATCAGGTACTGTTGACTGATGTAGCTTGGTTTATCGTTGGAACCACTGTTTTGGCATGAACGGCATTTTTGGCGTGGGCCATCATTATCCCCTTGTAAAATGGGAATGGAAGAAACAGTGGAAGGTACAAATTCAAAAAGCAATCCAGGGCAAATCACATTTTCACATAGTATTAGCTGTGTTTAATTATTAGTGATATCCTTTATAATACAGGAAAAATGGGTGGTGTTGAATGTGGGGTTCTTTTTTCCTGGACTTTTTATCATGCTTTCCCTACTTCTTACAGTAATTATCTCCAAAACTGGGTTTGCAATTTCCATCATGTCTGTTTTCATATATCGAGGGATGTCCGTGCGGGTGGTGTCCATGCTGTTAATCTTTTAGTAGACTCTTGTTCTTCCCAGTTTTGCAACACATTAATAGTTTCTGCTTTCCATTTTGAGATGTGGAGCCTGCTGCCTCTGAAGCTATTTAGATTAGGTTGATTGACCGATTGGACTTGGGGCTGGGCTGCTGGAGTATTCCTTTAACTTGTCGATAAACCTGAGTCTGACATGGATGATGGTGGGCATCGCGAAAATGGAAGACACAAAACAGATCAGTATAAGAGTGCTCAGAGCCAGGTATTCAAAACAAACCTTCATGACGCCTCTTTTATAATGAATAGGGTCCTCTACCAAAAAAAAAAAAAAAAAAAGAACCAGGCTTTGCAAGTCTACTCACAGTTATCCCCTCTGCATTGCAGTGGTTGATGCAACATCAGCCTTCAATGAAGCAGATAATGGGTATTATGGCCGAGAGAGATGCAGCTATTCAAGAAAGGAATTTAGCCCTTGCTGAAAAGAAGGCAGCAATTGCAGAGCGGGACATAGTGATTCATCAAAGAGATATTGCTATTGCTGAAAGAAATAATGCTATTTTGGAACGAGATGACGCCATTGCAACTCTTCAATATCGAGAAAACTCCTTGACTAGTGGTAACATTTCCTCATGTCCCCCGGGATGTCAGATTTCTCGAGGTGTGAAGCACATGCACCATACACAGCAGCAAGTGCATCATGTGTCCAGCATGGGCGAAGCTGCTTACGGCACCAGAGATATGCACACAAGTGATGCCCTCCCTATATCCCCCGGTTGCATCTGAGGCAACAAGATCACGGCAGACGAAACGGACGAAAGAGGCCAAGGCAATGTCAACTAGTAAGAAAGCTCCAAAAACTCCTAAGAAGGTTAAGAGGGAAACTGATGACCTGAATAAGCTCTTGAATGGAGACGATGGTTATAACAAGCCATTTGGAGTGCCTAAGTCTGACTGGAAGGGTCAGGACCTAGGGCTGAACCAGGTAGCTTTTGACGATTCGACCATGCCTTCCCCTGTGTGCTCATGCACTGGAATTGCAAGGCAATGCTATAAATGGGGCAATGGGGGTTGGCAGTCTTCGTGTTGCACAACCACCATCTCTATGTATCCCCTGCCAGCTGTGCCGAACAAGCGCCATGCTCGAGTTGGTGGCAGGAAAATGAGTGGAAGTGCTTTTGGCAAGCTGCTGAGCCGCCTTGCTGCAGAAGGCTATGACCTCTCAAGTCCAGTGGATCTAAAGGACAATTGGGCCAAGCATGGAACGAACCGTTACATCACCATTAAGTAGCTGTTAGTAAGGTCCCAATTTGCAGGAGGAATAAAATGGTGGCACAACTGGTGAATAGGAGGTACAATCCTTTGGTCTTTCTCGTAATGATATGTCAGCATTCACTAATTATCGGTAGCCACCAGTGTGAAGCGCAACAATGGTTAGGGGATCGCAGAGATAGGAAATAGTTGATTGTGTAACATGTTAGACGGAGTCTCTGTGGGGGCACTGTATGATTGTAAAGCTTCTCTTCACCTCTCTTACCCTTCATGAAACAGGATCCTTGTAATGACGGCTGAAGAGGCTGTATGTCCCCTTGTGCCACCAAATATTTGTTAGGCATGCAAAATTTACTCTGTAGTTGTAAGATAACTGTAAAGAGTTGAATCATGGTTTTGCTGTAACTTTGGAATAGAAAGTGTTGGACTGCGATCTGTCAAACCATCTGACGAATTTGGTTTTGGGGGTTTTGGTTGGGTGTGTAGCTCTGAATTCTTTTTAGTTAAGGGTATGAGCGGTGACTCGACTATCTGCGCGATCAAACAGGGGAGTTACCCACGACTTCAACCTCGAAAAGGCGATTATGCCATGTTGCAAATTGGCTCAGCTTATGTGCTAGCCCCCAGACTGGATGCAGTCATCCGTGTAGGAGCTCTTCTTGAGCCAGAGACACCTTTGGATGTCTGTCTTTCCCTTGACATGAGGACTCGGCACAACATGAGCGCCATTTTTAGCTTTGTTGTTTTGGAGGTGCCAAAGATAATGAATTTAGAAGGACGATTTTCGCTATGAGCAGAGATATGCCTTATGTGCATCACATTCTTAGTGGATGCAGAATTTTCCATTTCACAAATCAACTAATCGTATGTATAATATCTATAATTATATGTCTCATGCACAGAGGGTTTTTTGCATTAATGTGTAGTGTTAATTAATAGGGAAAATGACACAAATAATCCATGAACTTTAAATTTGTTGAATATAGTTCAAAAATTTTTGATATATGTTCAATCTAGTTCATGCATTCTATGAAAATGTTCAAAGTTGTTCCCAAACTTGAATTAATATAAGGACAACATTAGAAATTTTCATATAATCTACGCATCAGATTGAACAATTACCAGAATTCGAGAAACCACATTGAAAATATTAAAAGTTCAAGAAAAATATTACACATCGAGCCAAAATTTAGAGATCATTATATAATTATCTCTAGTTACTAACCCTTTCACCGATTAACTAGAGGCGATAAATGGGTGGGTTTGGGTTGGGTTTTGAGTGGGTCATTAATGGGTTAGACCGAAATTCACCCATTTAACTCACATTGGCCCATCTGTTTGCTAAACAATTTGGGTGGCCTAGACCCAACCCAAACCCACGGAAAGAAAAAAGCACGAGAAATGGCCGAACAGTTCTCCGAAATAAATAAACGAAAAAGAACAGATGTTTGCAAAATTACCTTTGATAGATGGCCAAGGTCGTTGCTCAATTGCTCCCCACGTCATCACCAGCCCGCTCTGTTGATAGCTGACGATGTTGGTCTTGCTCGTTCGAACCCCGCAGCCATCGGCATCCCATTGCACGTGCAGAGAGCACTGACAAATAATCATCTATCGAGCTGGGAATTGAGAATCGAGAAGTGATGGAGAGTTTGAACTCGAAGAGCAACTCACGGGAACAAATCTCGTCCCAACGACATTAAGAAGCGATCTCTCATTATTTGTTCACTCCCCCAATGCCCGATAATAAGTAAGAATTTCGAATAAAAAACATTGTTATTCTCATCATTATGAATGACATTTACTGTTTGTCTCTTTGTTTCTCTTCCTGCCGTCGGAATGGTTGATAATGAAAGGCCATAGAACTCAAGTTGAACAACATAGTTTTTTTCCCCCAGCCTCGATGCAGATGGATTAAGCGGCAACACTATCCCTAAGATGCATGTGGCCGCCCCCCCTCTCTTTTTCATTTGCTTTTCTTCCTTCTCCAGTATACGTGTCAAACTATATATGACATATCATATACAACGAACATCTATCACAAATAATATCAGTAATGAATATATAATGCCTATATACACACTTACATTTTTATGTATCCACGTAACTATATGTACAAGCATCAATTGAGTATAACATTTCGACTTCCATGTGAAAAAATTGGGAAAAATTATCAAAAAAATCATAAACGTATTTTGCTAGTGCCAATTCAATTTTCGACTTTTTATATGATTTGCCAATATAATCATTCCGATCATTACCGATAAATGTTGTGGCGGTCAAGTCAGCACCGGCCGTTATTTGTGGTGTATCAACGCTAAATTGGATAATTTTTTCAAATTTTTATGAATTGTTGTCTATTTTGTTCCTTTTGACCGGTTTTCGGAGAGGGTCGGGCCCTCACCTAGATCTAGCAAGGGTCGTAGCCCTCACCCACGACCGATGAGGGCCACGACCCTCGCTAGCCGCCGGGGAGGACTTCCGGGCCCTCGGCTAATGGCCTACGAAGGTCGTCGGGCCCTTGGCGCCTCGCAGTTGTAATAAAAAAAAAATGAAAGCTAATTTTTTAAAGAAATTACAAAATTGTCTATGTTAGGGACCGATCGTGCCACGTAAGATGGTCGATATCGACGTCAGTGATTTCTAACTAAAATTGGCCGGATAGACCGCATTGACAAATTGTCAAAAGGTTTATGATTATGTTAATCAAATTAAAAGGTTTATGATTAAAGTGATACAAATGCAAGGTTGATGGTTTTTTTTTTTGGTCTCGAGCAATTACGATTGCACTTGGAGCATGATCCAAGTTAGGCCATGTCATTGGTTCAATCAAAGCCACATCATCCACCGATCCTAAATTTGTTGAATGGCAATCTATTGATAACTTGATGATGTTGTGGATCTTCAACTCAATGGATCCTCGTATTTATGAAATTTTTGCTTATTTCGAAATGGCGAGTCTCTGTGGAAGTCTCTTAAAGACATGCATGGTCATGAAGATAATGCTTCTCGATTTTTTGAGTTGCAAAGGAAAATTGCTCATACGAGCAAGCTTTCAATCAACCATTTACCGAGCATGTGGGAACTTTAAAAAGAAGTGGGATGAACTTCTTCGAGTATCATTCTCCCGCTAATTCGTGACCATTTACTTAGAAAGGAAAGACCAAGATCGGGTTTTACAAATATTGGCCAGCATTCGACCCGAATATGAGGATGTCAAAAGATAAATCAGTATGAGCCCCACTCTTCTATCTTTCACTAATGTTTGTGCCATCATCCAACGCAAAAAATTCGATCTCATGTGACGAATCCAGGCTTGAAGTCGGCGGAAAAGATAGTGGAGAATTTAGCTTATACCGTTAATTTCAATCCCAATCACCAAAGTACTTCAAGTAACGGCATCAATAAATTTAACAAAGATGAAAGGAAAAGGCAGGGGTAGAAATTTCAAGTTTCATTGCACTCATTGCAACAAGGATGATCACACTCGGGATTGTTGTTGGGAGTTACATCCCCATCTCGAGGAAAAATACGGACAAGGTGCTTGCAACTAAAAGTGGCGCTTCTAATTTCGGCCATGATATTCAAGCTTCTCTTGGCCAAATTGCTTTGCAACTCCAACAACTCGCGATGAGCAACAACATCACTCCATCGAGTTCGAGTCGGGAAAATCGAGAAACATTGCTCATAATTTTGGTAATGCTTTTGCCCTATTTACATCTTCACAAAATTATGTTATTGTTGATTCAAGCGCAGATCATATGTGTTGCACGTCTCATTGGATTAAAAATCTCCATGGCGCATCTAATTTCCCGTCTATTACTGTTGCTAATGGAGAGCAGGTTCCTGTTCAAAGAACTGGAACATTGGAATTTCTTTCCACCAAATCTAATACATTATTTATTCCAGCTTTATCATCTAATTTGCTGTGTGTCAATAAAATTACTAGAAATCTGAATTGTAATGTTGTCTTTTCCCATGATAAGGTAATCTTTCAAAATAGTTTGACATGGAAGAAGATTGGTGAAGGTTGATTCCAAAGCAAGGGTTATACATGCTCGATTTACTAAGTGCATGTTTGATTACCGAAAAAATAAGGACATAGAGGCTCATCTTTGGCATTGGCATATGGGGCATCCATCGACAAGTGTGCTAAGTATTATTGATTATGCCTTTACTATTGATACTAGTTCATGAGAGATCTGTCATTATGCTAAACAACACGAGATTACCTTTCTCTTCTAGAACTAGCTAGGCTTCAAAATTGTTTGAATTAATTCATTCATATGTTTGGGGGCTGCTCCTATTGACTCTCGTGATGGATTTAAGTATTTTGTTACGTTTATCGATGATAAATCTCATTGCACTTGGTTATGCTTACTTGCTTCTAAGAGTGATGTGCTTCGTGTTTTCCAAAAATTCACAAAATTGATTAGTACGTAGTATGGTAGTAAAATAAAAATATCATGCGGATCGATAATGGGACCGAGTATACAATCATCTTTTTGAATCTTACCTTAAGAATTTTGGGATTCTTCATCAATTTTCATTTGTTAAAACTTCTCAATAGAATGGAGTTGCGTAATGGAAAAACCATCACCTTCTTGAGGTAACTTCGTTCTCTCTGTTTCGTGGGAATTTGCCCACGCATTATTGGTCAAATGCTGTCCTATCTAGCTATCACCTCATAAATTGTCTACCGAGTAAGGTGTTAAAATATAGATCCCCAATGGAAATCTTTCTTGGCAGATTTGTTAACCTTTCTCATCTCCGTGTGTTTGGAAGCACATGCTTCGTTCATTCACCATCTAGAAATTTCTCTATAAAGAAAGGATATAAATGTTTTGATCCTACCATTGGAAAATTGTTTATATCTCGGGATGTTACTTTTGATGAGATTCGCATATTTTTTCCAAGGGATCAAATTCGAGAGGAGATTGATACAGCGAGCTACGATTATAATGGTTTGGACGTTGAATTTGCTCCAATGCAAGTGGTTTCAAAAATAGATGATGTTGCTCCAGTTCAAGTGATTCCTACAACATATGATCTTGTGATTAATGAGGATCGGACAAATAACGGGGATGAAGAAAGTAAGCATGATCCCGCACCCACTATTCCTACAACCCCCGTAGAATCTACATCCATTGTCCCCAAAGTAGTTTCGGTTTGTCGGTCAACTAGAATTTCCCAGCCATCAACTTGGCTTTGCGACTTCTCCACATATCATTCATCCACTCATTATCTCATACATGCATCAATTTGTTATGAAAATATTTCACCCGAGTTAAGCGTTTTTTGATTGCTATTGATAAGGACAAAAAAACCCAACAAGTTTTCTTGAGGCACAAAGGTCAACCGTATGAAATAAAGCTATGGATGAGAAACAACATGCTCTAGACAAAAATCTTACTTGGGATATTGTTCCATCGCAATCCGACAAACGACCTATTGGTTGTTAGTGGATATACAAGATTAAATACAAAAGCGATGGATCTATCGAGAGACACAAAGCAAGATTTTTGGCAAAAAGTTATACTCAAACGTATAGGGTGGATTGTAAAGAAACATTTGCTCCCGTCGTGAAGATGAACATAGTTAGAGTTATCATGTCGGTTGTAGTTAATTATGGGTGGTCACTTTTTCAAATGGATGTTAAGAATGCCTTTCCCCAAGACATTCCTTGGAAGGTCACGGATTTATATGCAAATTAAATAAAGCAATTTATGGTCTCAAGCAATTTCCGCGAGCTTGGTATGTAAGCCCATCACTGCTCTTGTGAATATTGGCTTCAAAACTAGTGAGTCGGATCATTCTCCCTTTGTTAACTCTAAAGGAACTGTGGTTGTTTATTTTATGTTGATGGTATCGTTATCACTTGTGATAATCCTCAAGAGATTGAAATTCTAAAAAAATACTTGAACAAAAAGTTTGACATCAAAGACTTAGGGAGGTTACATTACTTTCTTGGAATAGAAATTGCTAGATCAAGCAAAGGATTATTTCGATCCCAGAGAAAGTATGCATTAGATTTGTTGAAGGAAACCAGGAAATTGGGTGCTTAACCTGCAGAATCATCAATGGATTATGGTAGTAAGTTTGCTACCAACCCCACTCCTTTCAAAGACTGTGGAATGTTCCAAAGATTGGTATATCGGTTGATTTACTTGACTATTACAAGACTTTGTTGAGAAAAACCCTAATTGATTTTGAAGCTAACAAAACAATCCATATTCTCTTTATTTGAGTTAATGCAGTGAAATGCTTGTTTTGCAGATTATCCATAGGTGTGGGATACACAGGATTGAATCCAACACAAACGGCTCGGACGTTGTTCTTGGGGATTCAGGCGCTGTATTGAGCTTAGACGTTGAAATGATGCTCAATCTCCGAAAGAAATATTTTACGTGCAATGATCGGATTATAAAGAGATATATTCAAGATGATTTAATTGATATATTACATCATCACAATGGCTAGTGATTGAGCTGGATGCGTATTTGAAGATTCTCAATCATGAAGATCAATCAAGGACGTGGATTAGCGGAGACAAGGATGACTCACCTAATGAAGTAATCTATCTATGGAAACTTGGGATCACGATTGTATGGGCGATTTAATCCAAAGAGGGATTCTTTCATTTGTTGACCTCAACGGTTACGAAATTCTTTGTATACGATCTCGTTTAAATGGGGAAATTTTGGAGAGCGATCCTCTAGAGATCTTGCAACGGGCAGTTGGAGTTGGAGGAATATAAAAGGACACTTCAAGCCGAAGAAAAAGAGTGTGTGAGGGAAAAAAACTTATAATTCTAAGATCAAGAGAGCATCACATCCTTCATGTACCTTTAATCCTACATTGTAATGCTTAGTGGATAACGTACGAGTTTAAAAGTGTTAGACGAGAAGTCTACTCACCGAATTGTAACCTCCGAGCTATTCTAATGGAATCCGGCCTATCGGCCGTTAGTGTGAAGAAGTCGATGTAGGCTTGAATAAATCTAAACCGCTATAAATTCTTTATGCACATTTTCTTACTCTTGCTCTCTGTGATTGCTTATTGTGATAGTTGAGTAGTGTAAAGCGCAACATCCGAGAATATCTTTGATCTTACTAGCTATCATCATATGAATGAAGTTATGATCATACTCATTTACATTCCGCATTGATTCTCTTAAAATTATTAAAATCGTCTATTCATCCCCTCTAGATGATAACGTTTGCCCCAACAATCGGTATTAGAGCCCGATGCTCATATTTTTTTATTGGAAGTGTTATTATTTTTGAGCTAACGATCTAAATGGCTAGTAGTTTTTCTCCCACATGGATCGAAGAGGTAGCAATAACATACCACCTTACTTGAAGGAAAAGAGTACAATGATTGGAAGAATAAATTCAAGACATATCTTAGATGCTAAGACCCGCAGATTTGGAATGTTGTCCAAAGAGGCGTTAATCCAATTGCAAGCACTTTAGGCGGCTCAAATGCATGGGACAATACCAATACTACTCCCACAGCTACTTTGACTACCATTGAATTAGCAAAGAGAGATGCTTTGGATGCTAAAGCTATTTATTCTTTTTATAGTGCATTATCTCCCATTGAATATAAATATATTGCAGATTGTTCCTCTTCAAAAAAGATATGGTACAAGCTCTACGCAACTATGAAGGAATTGATAGAGTCAAAGAAATCAAAGTTAACATACTCCTTGGCCGCACGAAGCTTTCAAGATGAAGCCCAACAAAACGTGAAGGAAATGTATGATAGATTCATTGAAATAGTGAATGGCCTCACTTATCATGGGCAACCCGTATGCGGACCAATGCGAGTGAACAAACTTTTAAGAGCACTCACAAAGGAATGGGACAACATCAAAATATCCATTGGAGAGACTTAGAGAATCTCATCCTTATCCATGGATTAACTCATTGGAACTCTTCAATCCAACAAGGATGAAAGAATCAATGAGAAAACTCATTCAAAAGGTAAGAAATCCATTGGTTTGACATTTAATGTTGATTCGATGCTTTAGATTCTCAAGACGAAGACAATGAGGAGATATCACTCATGGTCAAGAGATTCGGAAGAATGGCCAAGAAGGGCGAAATTACAAAGACAAAAGAAATTTCAAGCAAAATGATCAAAGAAGATCATCTAGCGATAGAGATGATAGCAAAGATGTTATTTGCTATGAATGAAAAAAGAGAGGACATATCGAGCATGTTCTCTCCTAAAGAAGAAAGGAAGGGACAAAAAATTCAAGAAAGCTCTAAAAGGCGAGACTTGGAGCAACACAGAATGTAAAAGTGATGAGGAATATGCCAATATCTATTTAATGGCCAGCTCGGACTACGAGAATGAATCTAAGAGTTGGGTAACAAAGAAAGTTTGAATTCCTTTGATGCTTACAAGCACCAATAGAAAGAAGAGATAAATGGTACCTTGATAGTGGGTGTTCTAGACACATGATTGGAGACTCCAAGATATTTATCAATCTTACTAAGTTTGATGGAGGAAATGTTTCCTTTGGAGACAACAAAAAGGAACAATTATTGGCAAAGGAACCGTGAAAATTGACAATCTCTTCATCAATGATGTCTCATTGGTCAAGGGTTTGAACTTTAGTATCATAAGTATAAGCCAATTATGTGACATTGGATATAAAATATCTTTTGTGGAGGATAAATGCTCAGGTGTTAACTGGGACAACAAGTACTTATTCACCGGACATAAACATAGCAACATGTATCTTATAGATACATCACTTGAGATGTGAAATGTCTAGTATCTGTCAAAGATGACTCGGAACTTTGGCATAAGAAGTCGGGACACATAAGCTTCAAACATATCACAAAGCTTTCCTAAAAAAGGCTTGTGAGAGGACTTCCAAATGCTAAATTTGAGCAAGCAAAGCTCTGTGAAGCTTGCACTCTTTGGAAACAAGTAAGAAACTCTTACAAATCAATAAATCAAGTTTCTACTAACCGTGCTCTACAACTCCTACGCATGGATGTATTCGGACCTACTCGAACCCAGAGCATTGGAGGTAAAAATTATTGTTTGGTAATAGTAGACAATTACATTAGATTTACTTGGATTTTCTTTCTTGCACATAAGAATGATGTATTTTCATATTTTAAAATTTTCTCAAAGAAAGCTGAAAATGAAAAAGTTTATTCAATTTCCAGCATCAAAAGCGATTATGGGGGAAAATTTGAAAATCAAATCTTTGTATATTTCTATGATCAAAATAGTCTTCAACACAATTTTTCTTCTCCTTACACTCCACAACAAAATGGAGTAGTTGAAAATAAAAATCGTTGTTTACAAGAAATGGCACAAACTCTTTTGATAGAAAGCAAAGCTCCATCTCATTTCTAGGCGAAGCTATTCTACAACATATTACATCATAAATCGTGTTTTTTTAGACCATTGCTTAAAAAAACCTCCTAAGAGCTTTACAAAGGCAAGAAACCAAATATATCACACTTTCATGTCTTTGGCTATAAATGTTTTATCCTTAAAAACTCAAGTGATCGTCCTGGGAAAGTTTAATGAAAGATCGGATGAAGGTATATTTCTTAATTATTCCACCTCAAGCAAAGCATGCGAGTTTTCAACAAGAGTTTAAGAACAGGTTGAAGAATCAATGAATGTAAAGTTTAAAGATAGAAATGACACTCAAAAAGATAGACACCGAAATCACCATATCATTCGAGAAGAATCCATCATCCGAGCAAACTCCGACATCCGAAGACACAAAATCACATATAGCCACTCGGAACATGCAAGATGCTCGGACGATTACATAATTTGAAGATGAAAATCAAGATAATTCTCCGAAATATAAAAATGATAAATCCAAAAAGAACTGGAAATACAAATCCATCTATCCTACAAATCTTGTCATTGGAGATATAGAAGAAGGGATCGGAACCAAATCCAAACTTAAGAATGCCGTAAACGCATGTGCACTTATTTTAGAAGTTGAATCCAAAGGAATTGAGGAAGTTCTTGCAAACGAAAATCTGGATGAAGCGATGCAACAGAGCTACATCGGTTCAAACTTAGTGAAGTTTGGGAACTTGTGCCTAGACCCAAGGATCATCAAATTATTGAAACCAAATGGGTATTCGGGAATAAGTTTGATGATAAGGGCAAAGTTACAATAAACAAAGCAAGACTCATAGCAAAGGATTACTCTCAAGAAGAGGGAATTGACTACGACGAAACATATGCTCCAATAGCAAGACTGGAATCTATAAAATTATTACTTGCATATACTTGCTACAACAACTTCAAGCTATATTGGATGGATGTCAAGAGTGCATTCTTGAATGGCTACATTAAAGAAGAAGTATACGTGGAACAACCTCCGGGCTTTGAAGATCCAACGAACTCGGGATCATGTGTATAAGCTCAAGAAAGCTCTTTATGGACTCAAACAAGTGCCGAGAGCATGGTATAAAAGGTTAAGTAATTTCCTCGTTGAAAAAGGTTTCAAAAAGGTAAGGTAGATACAATTTTATTCTTCAAAAGGGAAGGTAAAGATATTTTGCTTATCCAAAAATATGTTGATTACATCATATTTGGTTCCTCTAACAAAAAACTTTGCGATAATTTCTCTCAAATCATGTAGAGTGAGTTTGAAATGAGTATGATGGGAGAACTCACCTTTTTCCCTGGACTACAAGAGACCAAACTAAACAAGGAACTTTCATACATCAAGAAAGTATGCAAAGGAAATTGTGAAGAAATTTGGTCATGAAAACTGTAAGAAAACTAAATCACCAATGTCTTCTTCATCCAAGTTAGACAAGGATGAACAAGACAAAGAAGTTCTGAAGTTATACACAAGCATGATTGGTTCTTTATTATATCTTACCGCTTCTAGACATGACATCATTTTTAGTGTGTGTACGTATTCCGATTCCAATCGATCCTATGAAATCATACCTCTTTACAATAAATAGGATTATAAAATATATTGGAACCAATCCTAATCTGGGATTGTGGTACTCAAAGACCTTAGACCTTACATTATATGGCTATTCGGATGTTGATCTTGCATGCCGCAAATTAGATAGGAAAACCATCTTAGGAACATGTTAACCTTGGGATTGATGCTAGTGTCTTGGTTCTCAAAGAAACAAAACAATGTGGCACTATCAACCGCAGAAGCTAAGCATGTAGCATTAGGAAGTTCTTTGGGCTCAAATCTTATGGATGAAGCAACAATTGAAGGACTTTGGTGTTGAAGCATCAAATGTGGAAATCAAGTGTGACAACATCGGTACAATTAACCTCACAAAGAATTCAATTCTGCACTCTCGAGCTAAGCATAATGAAATTCAACATCATTTCATTTGTGATCATGTGCATAATGGTGATGTTAATATTCAATTTGTTGATTCGAAATATCAATTGGCTGATATATTCACAAAATCGCTTGAAACGAATTCCTTTGAATATATTAGATAAGAATTAGGTATCACTTCTATACCTATTTGAGTTATCCTCTAGACAGTCAATAATGCTTCTAAGCAAAATGCAACTTATGAGAAAATCATCATCCGAGAAGCTACAATGCTTAAGAGAAACCTCGGGACTAAAGGATCATTTGAGGAGGTCGTGCTCGAATAACTATAACATCGGGTTTGATCATTTGAATTTTTCGCGTAAGTAATTATTTTTGGCAAAAATAATGAACACACGATCTCAATTCTTCATAATATTGTGCGAAATATTGTGATTGATATGATTATCCTGATTGAATTAAGTGAATATTTCTTTTCCAAAATCACTTTATTACATATCTTTTCAAATCTTTATATTGGAAACATGATCCAAAATCTTTCAACTGTTTGAACACGATTTCCTTTAACTATTTGAACACGGTTTCCAAAATCATTCTTCCGGATTGAATAGTCGCCTCTCTTAAAACCTTCTCATGAAGTCTCCATGCTTACACATTCACTCAAAAATTCTCCTTTTGAAAATTTTCTCTCAAAACTCTCTCTACGATTCTACTCTATTGCGACCCTCCCGATCTCCATTCAGCGAGAAGATCGTCGGGGCTAATGGGTCTCCCTTCCGGCCCGGTTGCATGTGGACTTTCGGACACGGGCCCCTCTCAAGGCCCATTACCCAAATCGCAACGGAGGATAAAATCGGGTTGACCTTTCATGTGGTCAAGTGACATATGCTACGTATATATGCCTCGTAGTCGCCACCAATTATTTCTTGGAGAGTATGATTGGAAAACTCTATGGAATAGTCCGGAGTTTCTATTCGATTCTCGTGAGAACCAGAGAAAAGGGTTTAGGGACTTAGTTACGCCAATTATCTTAATTGATGCCCTTTCGTTACCTAAATTGAATGAATTTTCTAACCTTGGATTTCATGCAGATGAGTAGGGGGTACGAATCATAAATCTAGGAATTCATACGAATCCTAAATCTAGGAGTTCTAGAAACGACCTATCCTTCCCTGTGGGATTCATCGGAGGATTTGATCGGGCCGGTGGATCAGCCCCAAAAAGGCTTACCTACTAAAAACTTTTACCTATAAAATGACTTATCCCACTTTTCGGACTCGCCAAAGGATTTTAGAAAAAGCTCATCTAACAAAAGGTTTGCCTACAAGATGATTTGTCCCACTTTCGGGACTCACAAAGGACTTTAGAAAGGCTCACCTAACAAAAGGTTTACCTATAAGATGACTTATCCCACTTTCGGGACTCGCCAATGATTTTAGAAAAGACTCACCTAACAAATATTTTACCTACAAGATAACTTATCCCACTTTCGGGACTCGCCAAGGGATTTTAGAAAGGTTTACCTAATAAAAGGTTTGCCTAAAGGAGACTATTCCGGGATTTAGGGGATACCTAGAATCTTGCAGAAAGTCGAACCTAAGGAGTTCTTCTCAACGTGAGAGGTGCCATTCGGGATTTGGGGAAGCCGGGAATCCTGAAGCTCAAATCCGCAAATTCTTTTTATTGAAAGGTGCCATTCTAGGTTTTGAGACTACCGGAAATCCCGAGAAGCTCAAACCCGCAAATTCTTTTTACTAAAAGGTGCCATTCTAGAATATGGAGTTATCGAAATCCTCTTTGAAGCCCAAACCAGCAAATTCTTTTTATTGAAAGGTGCCATTATGGGATCTAGGGGTACTAGGAATCTTGCGAAGCTCAAACCTGCAAATTCTTTTCTCACCAAGAGAACGTTAGTGATCTTGAGGTGATATCCATTGTCAAACCGACAAAACTTTACGACTTAAATCGAAGTCGTGAAAGATTTTGAATAAATGGATTATGATGCTTTGGAGGTTATATAAAACATCTTGTAACATGCATAAGTGATAAAAAAAATTCATTGTAGGGAAAATTTGGATCCAACAATCTGAAAATTTCAAAAGAGTTTGTTTAAAACATCCATTAGAGTATTCTCACCAAAGAGAATCTCTCACCGCTTTGAGATAATGGTCTTTTGTGGGAAAAGCACTCGAACTTCCTATCGAACCTATGCTCGAGACTCGGGATCATTTGCAACGCATACATCTCAATCGATCGGGAGGTCTTCGAAGGACTATAATGTTGGGCATGGACAACGGTTTCTAAGTGGAACTCACAAGTGAGTCAAGGCTATTGAACAAAAACCTTCAACATCCGCTCTAGGTCTACAAGTCGGGAACCCTACAAAATGAGAAAGAAATAATCTTGCTCGTACTTCTTCGAGCTAAGCTCTACGTTAATCCAAGTGCCTTAATTGGAAAAGGCTTTTCGGGATTGTAACGTAGGTGAGGATTGGAGACCGAAAAAGGCTTATTTTTTAGCCTAGAATATGTGAAGAGGTCCGATATTGGTGATCATTGCAGATTTGCCACTTGTCCGACCTTTATGGATTATGCTTTGAAGAACTTCTTTAATCTTCGAAGTATACCAATAGTCTTTGAAGAGCATCTTCAGCTTTCTAAGGGCACCCTTAGTCTTCGGAGAGTACCATTAGTCTTGGGAGAACATCATCGTTTTTGAAGTGCATATTTATCTTCGGAGAACACCTCTATCGTGTTAAGATGGTGTCAACTTCTTGTCTTATGTTTTCTTCACCTAAATATGACATAACTAGGGAGTACATTTCGCGATCTTACTCCCCTGGGGATTTTCTTTTTATAGCCATATTTCACTTTGGAGATCTTATATATAGATATCATGTGATCTATTGACACTTACAAGATCAAACACATCATTCATGAGTGTACAAGTACTTGAATGGGCATTGGCCTTGCTTTTACTAGGCATTTTGCTTTTCTTGATGCCCGGGGATTGGGTTTTCCTTTATTTCCGGGCCCTTTGCCCTGTTTTGCTTCCGGTCCCGCCCCGACGCCTGTTCCGTCGTCCCTTGGCCATATTCCGACCATCACACACCCCCACCGACATTCACCCGCCGGCGCTATGCTACGCCACATCCAGCCAGCCCACGAAACCCCGGGTCATTGTTGTGCCCTTGTTTGTCCTTGCTCCAGCTTTTGTTTTGTGCCCTAGTTCACGGGCCGTTTGCCGATGGAGATTGGACCATGGTCGGGATTACGTGCCAAGTGGGCCGGGAGTTTGTGCCGAGAGCCCGGGTCGTGTTCCAGGCCGTGTCGGAGAAATTTGGCCCGCGTGGTCGGGCCGTGTCCTGAGAGTGTGTGCCGATTTGGTTGTTGGGCTATTTGGTCCCTGGTTTTCGTTGTGGGCCAAGATTTTGGGCTGAGTGGCCAAGTCCGTGGGCCAAGTTTCCGAGCCCGAGTCCAAAGTTCGTGCCAATGAATTCTCAAGGATCTCCGTCGTTCTTGCCTCGAGTTATTCATTATGCGTCGACCTCTAATCCTTGGTTAAGTCGCTGATTACATTCGGATCGGTTTATTTAGATTATTAGGCATTTAGGTAGTTCGATCGGGACCGAGCGAGGTTAGAAAGTTGGTTCGGGTTCAATGGCCATAATTGGTTAAGTTAGTCTAGTTAGCTAGGATTCGAAGCTAATTGGATTAGATTGAATGATTGTTATTGCTTGATTGCGAGCGAGCAATAGGTTAGAGACGAGCGTATGTTCAATTGACAAATCGGATTGGTTAATAATGAATTGATGTACGAATCGAGCCTAAATAAACGAGATTGGGTTGAATTCTCGTATTGATGTGTTTGATCTTGCTTCAATCAATCGTCTATATCGATTATCTAATTAAATTGATTGAATATCTATTGATTGATTGGATGTTCGATTTGGGGGTTAATCGTCTCACTAGGCGTGTAGAGTTGAGTGGATAATTTTGTACATTCGTATGACCACATCGGCATCAATTGCATGTATTGGAATGAAAATAGCCTTGGGTCGAGTCATGAACATATCGTGTGAGCATATGGCTAAAAATGAAATTATAAACTAATGGATTGCCAAGTGTGTCCGAATGGTCACATAATGGATCTTTCTTGACAATGTCGTGCGGTATCGATCGAAATCTCACGACTTGTTAGATGTATGCCTTTTCGTGACGCCGGATTAAGCGGATACCGGTCGTAGATTGTGACGGACGAAGCCCCTACGGGAATTTCGGTAGTTCCGTGCCGTGACAATCGGAATCACACGGACTATTGGATGCCGTCGGCTGGAAGTAAGGGACGATGCCTGGTCATGCCAGGAAGAGTACCGGCTACCTAGTGTGCTATGCACCAATCGCCATTGCGCAAGCGCCAATTGCCTAGTGTGCCAGGCCAAACGGCCGTTAATAATTGGAATGTATGCAATTGTGACTCATTCATGGGCGAGTGTGTGCATCTCGATTATGAAATTTGGTATGGACGAATTGAGTAGGACGACGGAAACACATATTCATACATATTCGAGTTATCAATGCATTTTGTGTGGTATTCGGAGAATGAGTTGCATGTGGTTGAGATATTAGCGTTGAGATATGCGGCGATTAATAAGACGTTCTAGACGAGTTGATGTGATGCATTGCCCGTGAATTGATTGATATGATTGTCATGTCATGTTTTACATTATATTATGCATGGCTTCGGCACGTAAGCTTGCATGTAACTGAAAAATTTATACTATAATTTTGTGACTACTTAGTAAGGGTTCCGAGCAAATCAAAGCCTTAGTCGGGCTTAGAGTTGACTCACCGAGATTAATTTCTCACCCTATCATTGTTAAACCATTTTCGGGCTCTAAGTAAAGGAGCTAGTAGCTCTTGAGAAACTATTGAGGACAAAGGTGACTAGGGGTGAGCAAATCGGACCGCCTGGACAGATCGAGACCCGTGGTCTGATTTTCGATTCTAGAGGGAGCGGTCGGTTCCCGGTTCTAGGGTCCTAGGACCGGACCACCCGGACCGGATTGATCAAATTTTTTTTTAAAAGTTACTTTCTCTTTACTTGTTAAGGAGGTTCAAGAAATTTTACCAAATTGAGAAGCTATTGACACTCTATTTTGATTCTCCTTTGTATTTGTAAAGATAAAGCAACAAGCGGTTGGCGGGCAATGAACGTGTGCAAATCCTCTTCAAGGCGCTGAACCAATAGCTTCACCCACTACTCTTCCCCATGAATCAATAAGCTAATGTTGCATCAACTAGATGAAAGCTCAGCTGAAGCCAAGACATGCATTGAAGGTAGGAACCTTCTATCTATATGAGCTTGGCCTGGCTCGATACGTAGCTGGAGTCATTGAACACGACAGGGAAAGGAAAGGGATAGAACTACGATGAGGCGATGCGAGGTGCCATCAATGGAAGGGGGCATTTCGGGTCCGTTCATGTGGGGAGAGATGCTAGCCAATATCATGTTAAACGTCCATATATGTGTACTTGTGATAGTGCGGTTGCTCATATGATATCGAAAAAAGAAATGGGTGTTCTATGTTAGGAATGGTGCATATTTTTTTTTTGGCACGTGTCCGATCCAATGGAACCGCCCGAGAATTGGATTGGACCGGTGGTCCGATTCTCGATTCGAAAAATTGAGAATCGAGACCACCGGTCCGATTCTCTGTTCTTGAGAGGAACCGGACCGGACGGGAACCGATCACCCCTAAGGGTGATGTAGCCTTACTTGGAATAAACACAAAGTTGATCCCACCCCGCCCGAAGTATGGGGCTGATTAGCGTGTTGTCTCGGTTGGCCTAAGTCATATCTCGTAAACGAAATTGTGTTTTTGGATTGATGCATTTTCTACTTGTCTATCCCTGTCTTATATTATTGTTTGGGAGTATTATACGTTTCCGCATGTGTAGTTAAGTATCGATGGTCCGTAGCGTTTCGGGACGCTATCCTTTATGACCCGAGAGATGAGTTAGTAGGGATGTCGCGTGCTCGAGGATCGGGCGAGACATATGGTATATTATGTAACATTATTTTTTTGTTATTGTAGCTGTTATGTATTCCTAACGGGTGCATAACCGAGCTCTCACGTGCATATGTACTCACTAGTCGCACAACCTATTTTGCAAGTATGAATTGATTATAACGTAAACGATGTAAATTGTCATATATTCTTGATAGAGGATTGTCAATCCCTTAATGTCCGAGTGGAAAATGTTACAATACATCCATGAAGAGGTATGTTTGAGAGGTGCCCTACGAAGGGGTGCCTTTCGAATGGCTGCCTTGTTATCTATAAATGAAATAGATAATATCCGAAGGGGCATGAGGGTGATATCGAACTTTTGAATAACATTAGAAAACTTATAGAGCAACGTACATTGCGTCTCCTCTCTCAAAACACAAACAGACATAGTAAAGGCATTACATCATTATTTTGAGAATCGATCGGCATTTACGTTGTCGAACGTGAACATTTTTCTCTGTGATTATATTCAAACTACTGTGAATTTGAAGATTCGTGGAGGATGTGTCGGTGATTCAGTGACATTCTTGGGCAATTCCGCGATCGAACATCGATAAAAATTAGTCGAATTTCTCGATGTTAAATTCCAACAACCCAATTAATTGTTACTTCAATAATATCGTTAGGAAGAAATTATACCTGAAATTAAAACCCATTTCCACCGAATATATCCCCTCTAAGGATTTAAAGCCTCGATACATCAGCAACAAGGATACCAATTCTTTTCGTGAAGATTGCTGGAAGCACATCGGTACTAGACAACGTCGTACCAAAATTGGAAAATCCGACATCTCCGCCCCATCACGACGGCGGGCAGAAGGAACGATGCGGTATTGAGTGATCCTAGCGAAAGCGCACTATTCGAAATGTTCAGTGAAGCGGAACAATCAGAATTAGAATTGGAGGTTGCGGAATTTTAAGTCGGGCTCATCGGACAGAAAATAAAATAAAAAAAAAAAGAAAAAAGATTCAAATGGGCCCAACAAATAAATACCTAACTTGCCCACAAGGGCCACAATATTAAACTTACCAACTATCCGTAAAATGAACTTACCAAAGCGTGCAGGAATTGACTGTAGTGGCTAGGGAGAGCTATGATTAATATGAGGTAAATTCTTTTCTTGATTTGAAATTAAATTATTTAATTTTGATGGCAGTTGATGCATTACAATTTCGGAAGCGAATTTTTTTATGCATTACTGTACTGACGTGAGGCCTAATTCCTAAAAAAAAAAAGTCATACTTTAGGTCCAGTCTCAAATCCATCCCGGACTATTTTTTGTCTAAAAACAAATCTCCAATTTTAGATCTGGTCCCAAATCTGTCCGAAACTTTTTTTTTGTCTTAGAAAGAACCCTAAACTTTAGTTTCAGTCCCAAATCTACCATAAACTTTTTTTTGTCCAAGAAAAAATCACCAATTTTTACGGTAATCTCAAATTCTCTCCATTAGCTCTACGTCCAAAAATCGTCATTAGTCGTCCATAATTTTAATATCCTAAAACGGTTCCATTTTGGAGAATTCCTTGGATTTAGTATCTATGTGAAAATTTCTCATTAGTCCATACCTATCACTCATTACTTTGCTAATGTATCAACGTAGAATGCCACGTCAAATTGAGACCGGACCACTAGGGAGATTTGCAAATACATTAAAAATTTATGGTTTTTTTAAGACAAAACAAAATTTGGAGCAGATTTGGGACCGTAAAGTTTCGGATTTTTTTTAGATAAAAAAGAAAGTTTACAACTGGACCTAAAGTTGGGGTTTTTTCGAGATAAAAAATTCATGATAGATTTGGGACAAAACCTAAAGATGGAGGTTTTTCAAGGAATTTGGCCACCGATGTGATGAATATATCGCGAAATTTTTGGATGACACGTCATTACCACGTTAGTCCCCGTCAAGATTTTGTCGGTAAATTGGCTGAGATTCCAACAAGTGCATCAACCGCAAACATCAACATCATCAACAACATCAACATCACCTTTAACCCAAACTAGTTGGGTTAAACCCAAAAAAGCAAGAGTGCATCAGCTGCAAAACAAATAGAAAATTCAATACATTTAGTAATCGAAATCAAAATTCATAAATGACATTGCAAAATATATTAAATGTTGTTGGCCTGGATCAAACTTATTCGTTAACCTACTCTTTTGGATAACTTTTCATTTAGTACTTCCCACATTAGGCGAGGCTCGTCTTGAATGGAAAAGCAAAATCGTATCCTTTCATTGAATTCCAAGCATCGTGGTGATTTTCCACCGACTAGTCTCCTATGGAAAGATCTGTGCTATTTAACCACCGTCTTCGGCCCTGCAAAGGCACTCGACTCGATAACAATCAAGAATCCTGTCCTAGAAGAAGCCATGAATCGTCCCTCAACTTCAGCGTTTCTGCTACTTCTGGTCCTCATGAGCATCGGTATGATCTTCATCCTTTGTTATCGTTTCAGGGTAGAATGACTCGTCTTCTAATTTGCCACGGCATCACACAAGGATCGAATGAATAAAATTCATCGTCCCTAGTACGATCAAGAGAATCTACTTCGAGAATATATTAGTGATATTCTTGGTATCAGCCCAATTTTTGCCAGATTATCCGAAATAGTTTTTCCTACCATGACCAACTGCGATGCCGGTCTCTCTTTAGAAAAGGAAGTGAAAAAAAAAATAATCGGATGAAGCTAAGTTAAATGATCTGCTTTTGCTAATTGATCTTGATGCAATGCAGGCAACGAGGTGGTGAAAGTGGATGCCGTTGGGGTATGTCTAATAACTTTGTGGACAGGCATCTGCAACTTCACCCCCGCCTGCAACGATGCTTGTGAGAAGAATTTCGGCACGGCTATTATTGATGGATATTGCGAGGGAAACAGTTGCGTTTGTCGTCAACCCTGCCAATAGATCCACGATCTATACATGATAATGAAATAAATTCTCTGTCTCTTTGGTGTGCTTACCCTAGTTGACTGAGGCAATTAACAAGATTTTATGTTAATTACTGCGACTAGATCCACAATCAAAATGTCTTTGGGTTTTCCAAAGCCTTAACTTTCTAATTCTATGCCGCAGAAATCGATGAAAAAACCTTTTGAAAATGTGGAACGATCGATGAGTGAATCGACACAAGGTACGGGGATCGGAGGCCACGGTCGGGCGAATTGCAAACAAGAAAAGATCAAAAAGATAAATTTGTAAGAATGTTGACTTCTTTGATCGAATAAGGAGCGTTGACTTCTTTGGTTGGAACGGGGATCTTTGACAAAGGGTACAAATTTTTGGTATTTATAGCCTTACTAACAATAACTTTCGAATCTAAATAAACATAAGTCCATAACATTATTTGTGGTCAAGAGAAGTTATTCAGCGCAACACTTATCTACAAAGAATTTATTCAACAACGCTTGTCCAAATGAAATGGCAAAAATCCTAAAACAACAGCAATGAACATAACCACCTAGCAAATACATTTTTACGTTCGTTGTCCGTTATCGATGACTTTGTCGATCAGCTTCCTAAATCTTGATGACGACTCTTGTCCACAACTTTCAGGATATTATTTATGACTTCCTTGGCAAGTTGTCAAAATTGTTCTATATATTCATTTACCAAACTTTATTCTCATTAACTAAGTTTGATACTTATTGATAATAGCCAAAAATTGTTGCTTTTTAAGGTTAGAAACTTACCGCTTTTGATTTTTCGTAATTAATATGTGTGATATTTTAATTCTCTAATGAGTTTGAGTTTCTATTCGATGGATTGGCAAAATATGTTGTAGCTTTAGGGTGCTTTTGTATTGTAGAAAAGAATTTCTATGAGAACAATTTTTTAGACTGTCCAAAATTTGGAAAGCGAGGATTTCACAGAGAATCACAATCCTACTACTTGCCCTTGCAAATTGGTGGCGCCGCCACTCGTCCCGCCGAGCAAAAGTCGGCGGACTGATCATGTGGCGGCCGCTAGGGCCAGTTGCCCTTGTTGAGACCCCAACGAAGGACGGACGGTAATCCCCCCCCACAACCCCTCCATCCTGCGGTCTTCTATTTTCTCCCCATTTCAAAATAGGTTCTATCTCCATCACATAATCAAAAGTGGGTCGTACGAGGACTAAATTTGCTCGATTCAAAAGAGTACAAGGACCCAAAAAACGTTAATCAAAGAGTCCAGAGACTATTTTCGACATTGCGAGGATAATTTATATCCCAATCAATATACAGATCTGAAAGCAAGTTTCGACAAGATAGACACCGACAATCACATGCACGTACATATTATCGTCTCGCATGTAGCTATATAGAATTAGAACCCAAAAATCTCATTGAAAATCGGTGCTCTTTGGAACCGACCGAGCCTTGACAAACACAGCAACACGGACGGCAATTCTTAGAAAATCCGACATCTCAGTATTGGCACAATAGGGTGTAGCGGGACCATCGATGGTATCGGGCGATCCCGCCGGACCAAACTTTTGGAAACCGTAAGTAAAAGGAAGTAAGCCTAATAGGAGGTTACGATTCTCGAGCCGGATTTATTTATTCATCCATGTTTATTGCAAGTGTTGAATTATGTCTCGAATTTGATCCGTTTACGAAATCTACTCCGATTGGATAAATATCAAAGTTTTTTCGCACAAAGAGATTGGACTCTAATTTGGGGCCGCAGCTTTCCTTTATTTTAGGGGTTGCCATTGCTTTCATGCGCGCATCATCTCTCTCTTCCTCATATTCTAATTTGCCATGGCATCATCCAAGGATAGATTAACAGTACAAAAAAATCTCAAATTGATATATTTACAAGCTAATTTTTTTTACCATCAAAAACTCGAACCGGTATGCCTACCCTTCATTAATTTTCGTGGTACTAACCCCCCAAAAAAATCAAATGAAGAAAATTTGTCATGCCTAATGTGATCGAGAGCATCTGCTTCGAGAATATACTAGTGGTTTCTTTTGGAATCAGCCCAATTTTTGCCAAATTGTCTGATAGGAATTTTCCTAACATGACCACCTACTATGCCGGTCTATCCATGCATGTGTGACGAGAAAAAAAAATCCAAACATTATTCTTCGAAATATTTGAAAACGTATTTAGAGGTATGATGAAGCTAAATTAGATTATTGCCCCCTATAATATCGCGTTACCGAAAAGAAAGTTATTCATGTTTTCTTGTACTCAGTTATATGCCTTGCGAGGAAGATGCGTGTGGTTTGATGTGATGCAGGGAATGAGGTGGTGAATGCGGATGTATTTACGGAATGTCAATTTCTTTTGTGGAAAGACGGCTGCAACAACCCATGTAGCACCAATACGACACGGGACACGACACGATACGATACATCGACACGTGATTTTTCAAAAAATAGAAAATTTCGACACGCCTGGGATACGTTGTATATTAAATATATATTATTATTTATACATAATAAATTATTATTCTTATAATTTTATAAGTAATTAAATAAAAAAAGCATAGAATGAATTTATATTAAAAATAATGAATTTATTATTTGTTAATATCAATATTTCGGAATTGGAAAATTCGCCGCTTCTTTCCTCCCCTCAAAATTTGAAAAAGCCGTCGAGTCTCTGCAACGTTTTATTTTGCCTTAGATAAAATATGTAAAAACAGATGAGAGAGAAAGAAAGATATGCATTTAATAAGGGATGAAGGTCATGTCACATTGCCAGCCACTCACTTCCATTTCTGCACTTCTCTGTCTAGTTTCTCTCACGTCACTTCCCTCTTTTCTTTCATTTTCCCATAGATGCAGAGCGCGAGAGAGGATTTAATTTCCTTTTTCCTATTTTCTTTTTGCCTCTAAAGCAGAAATTTTCCCAAATTACCTCGGGACACCCGAGTCCAAGCATGTCCCTTCTATTGACCATGTGTCGAAAGTTTGGACACGCGTTGACCGCGTGTCCGAGCGTGTCCGGCGCATGTCGGATACGGACACGTGTCCAACATGCAAAAAAGGTCTTCGGAGGAGTGTCCGTGCTACATTGGTGACAACACGGCTTGCAATGATGCTTGTGTGAAGAGATTCACCAAACCTCCTCGTAGCCATGGATTTTGCGACAAGGACAGTTGTTATTGTCGTCGCCCTTGCCAATAGATGCACAATCTACAAATAAGTGAGATAAATTCGTAGTCTCACTCTCTACAAATAGATAGCATTTTTTCCGCTCCTCATTTGGCTCATACACTCCCTGCTATAGTGTTCTGACCATTTTACCCTTTGCATTTTCCACCTTTCACGTGCTTGTACCACATTTACTCAAATGTGGGCCCATTTGTTCTATTTTTTTTTCTTCTTTTTCTTCCTCTACTCCATCTGATACTCTGTTTCTGTGCTTGTCATCTTCTCTTCTTCGTTCATTGCTTTGCCCATCGCTCGCGGATGCGAAAGTATAAGTACATGGACAACCTGATAGTCATCTTGTTCACCTTCAGGTCCTTTGTTTGTGCTGCCCAATGAGCTCGAGCACCTCGACTGCTGGGGTACCCCAGAATTCATGCTAGGCAGACGACCGTTGTTGCCCTGACACGGCTGTTAGCGGAGATCCTATTCAGACTAAGGTCATCCGAAACTGAGCTTCTTATTAAGCCTCAGTAATTAAACGTCAATAATCTACCCTTTTACTCTTTGACACTGGAACATTAGAAACTCGAATCTCACTATTCTCTTCGAGGGCTGAGCTGATTTTTTTATTCCTCGTAACGGTCCCAATTGGGAGACAACTTTGATTTCGCCGTAATTGAGTCTTATCGGAAATTTGCTTTACCACGCCCTGTTTGGTCTCGCCGAATAGCTCGAACTTCCCAATAGAGCTTTAGTTTGGACTGGGATAACTCTTCTTACTATAGTGCAGAGAATAAAAAAGCCAGGAGGTGCAGACCAAAACCGCCTAGTCGGTGTTGTGCATGGAGGTCTCGAAAGAAAAAAGATGAAGAAGCACCGGTGAAACTGTTCCAACACATGAGCAAAGCAAGAAGGAAAGTCAAACAACGAGGAAAAAAAAAAAAGAGGGACGTCGAATGGGCCTCACATTTGAGTTAGTGTGGCATCATGTGAAAGGTAAAAAAATAAGCAAGGGATAAAATGGTCAGAATACCATAGAAAGGAGTGTGGAAGCCAAATGAGGAGTGAGAATAGCGCGATCTCTACAAATAAATGAAATAAATTCATGGTCTCTCTCTATCTCTCTCTTAATGTGTGATAATCAAGGTTTTACTTTACTTTTTCATAATTGGTTCTCCCAATAGATAGATATAGGTTTTTGATTGTTTAAGATTATCATATGCAGTAAATTATTCATCTCATAAGTTTAAGTTCCTATGTATTGACGCTCAAAAATAATTTGGGCCGCGATAGACCAATGAAGCCAGGGTACTGTTGACAATGCGATTTTGCCCATTAGCTGGGATAGGCAGTTGAGTAAGGTGGCAGCCGTCGATGGGAGCCAGTCGATAAATAAGAGTCAACTAAAGGTGGGTTGCGTACTGCGATATCGACCTAAAGGAAGAAGAAACGTTAGAGTTGGTACTAAACCGCTCTACGGATAAGAGCAGACTGTTATCATATTACGTCCGAAAGTTTCAGAGAATTGTGGTCTAGAATCTTGGGACCATTTAGGGTTTAAAATAATAATCGCCATAGTCGGTTATCTTTGTATCTGGCTATAAATAGCCGAGAGAACTTCATTTGAAAGGATATCCTCAATCAAAAAGGCAGATCAATTTATTTAACAATTTATTAATTCTTTACCAGCAATTCCTTATCATTTACTATTTATGGTTCCTCATATCCATAATTGACACACATTGACAGGACTAGACAAAGTAAGGACATTTCAACTTTTGATCACAGATGGCCAGTTATTGGAATAAAAAACACTCATGTGAGCCAACATTTGGCCGACACAATTGACGGTTGCTAAGCAGATTATTATGAAGGACAATAATTTGCGTCGTCGTAGTCTCGAGCTGTGCCCGGGCCATCTTTCCGTCTCTTGAAGGCCCGCAAAAGCTGTTCTTCCTCGAACTTTGAAATCTTTTCATCAAGCTCAGGATCATAAGTGATGGAACTAGACGGAGCATCCCGAGAACTGGATGGAATATTTGCTGGAATATTTTGGTTGAAGGAATCATAACTATATGGGTCTTGTGAAGTGATCCTCTCAATGGGTCTTGAGAGTCTGTATCCATTGAGGATTGTGGTTGGTTTGGTTTGAACTCTTCCAGTGCTTCAAAGGTCTTTGGGTGTGTGCGGAAAGTATCCCATGAAAGTTTTGTTGCATGATATGGCCAAATTTCCGGGGGGATGACATGATTTTCTTGGCACGGAACTTTCTGGAGTTCTCTCGTATGTATGAGGGATGGCTAAAACTAACCTTCCTAGAGTCCGATGAATTCGAGCAACCTATTCATGAATATTAGGTTTAAATGTGGTAGCACCAGACAGAGCAACATCTTGTCTACGATCTCCTGTTGGACCAACAAAGAGCCATGGTCGTGTGAAAAATCACGGTGGTGTGTCTTTCTCGGTTCGGGTCTTTCAATACGCCATTGTTGTCTCGAACAATTCTCGCCAACCTCCAAGAGGCTAGAACCATATCGGCATGTCCGTCATATGTTGCTAGTTTGATTAATCTTCCATGAGAGCTTTGGATAAAACCCTAACAATTTTGTTCGTAGGAAACTCAATGGCAACATGGTAGAGATTAAACATATACCAAAATTTCCATTTGAGTTCTTATGAAAACTTAAGATCTGGAGACCACAAGAGTGGATAAATGAATGGATAATCATAATTAAGACCATATGATTTTAGCATCAAACCACCATAATCATCGAAGACGTGGTAGTGATAATGCCAAAGACTTAGAGCAAGATTAGAAGTGAACCGGTTCGCCTAATCAGGTCTAGAACATCGGGAGGGTATTGATGTGAAGGCCATGGCTTTCTCTCATATTAACTACACGAAATGTGTTTCCTGTAACTTCCTTTCGTACGTACATGTTAATGAAAGAGACTGGTTGTTTGGTCCTAGAGAGGAAATCTGCAAACACATTATTTTTCCCCGAAATATGCTTAGTGTTAAAAGAATGCTTTGAAAACCATTCTGTCCATCTCGTAAAGCGTGGATGTAGGATCTCCTTCTACTTGAATTTGAGCATCTCGAGGGAAGGAGGATATATCCATTTCAATAATAAAATGATGTCCTATGAGATGAAATTCAAATTCCTTTATGCCAAATTTAATCGCCAAGATTTCCTTAAAGGTGGAGTAATAATGCATCTCTACCTGGATAAATCGTCCACTTTTGTAAACATTGATTTGACGCTTACCGTTGATCTCTTCAAGGAGGATGGTTGCCCAATACTTGTCACTAGCGGCCTGTTTGGAAAATTCTTTTCACTTGTAGATGGGATCTCGTAAATGAGGAAGATTTTTCAATACCTCTTTTAAGTAAGCCACCGCCTTTAGTCTCGCTTTGGTCCCTATGGTGGTGCATTTTTCTTCAACATCCTTTGAAGTGGATGGAGTACCTTCGAGATTTTTGGAACGAAGTCCCGAAGATAATTAATAATGCCGAGGAACGATTGCACCCGATTAACCGTGAAGTCCTTATCTTGGAACTTCGTAGATCTTTTGCAATGCGAGGACCTCGATAATAAGTTCCTTCTTTTAGATGCATCCCGAGGAATTCTATCTCATTTTGGACAATAATCATTTTCTTCGAGAAAGTATGATGCCATATTTGTTTACAATCTCAAAGAACCGAGATAGAAGTTTGCAGTGGGACTCCTTATCGGCAAAGTAAAGGAGGATATCATCAATATAAATCGGGCATGTGGCGAGAATAGGCTAGAAAATTATGCACATAGCTTTCGAAAGAGAGAAGAAGCTGTTTGAGTCCGAATGGAACAAGCGTCCACTTGGAAATGCTGGTTTTGGATACAAAATCTAGTTTTACGGTCTATCTTTGGGGTGAATTCCTAATTGCCAAAATTTCACCTTTAGATCAAACTTGGAATAAATCTTTGCCTGTGCTAGGCTTGAAAAAAGGAAATTTTTATGGGGCGGAGGAAGCTTATCATTTAAAAAAATTGGTTCAAAGGTTGGTAATTAATTACTAGCTGAAGTTTACCACGATTTTGCTCTACTCTTTTATTGACATAAAAGCTTCACAAGCCCATTGGGAGTCCGAAGGTTCAATGAGGCCTTGAGAAAGCAACTCGGAACATTCTTTTTGGGCAAGAGCAAGGTGTTGAAGATTCATCCCGGAATGACTGACTTTTGTAGGGTTGTTGTCTTCATTTTTCTTGAAGGGTAAACGAACAAAGAAGTCTGGATTTTTGTAACGAGGGTGAGGACTATTCTGAAAAAACCGAGAATGAGATTCAGCACAACAAGAGAAAATGGTTTGGGTGATTGGATCAAGGATCTTAGGCTGAATAATGAAAAACCTTTGAATATCCACAAACACTTTGAAATGATTTTTGAATTGTAAACCATCGGGAATAGTTTTGAGCTGTGGGAGTTGGGCTAGAAAGTCCCAACCAATGATAAGATCTTTATCATGAGAATAACGTCCAAGAATTTTTGTGGTGATTGAGCATTGAGGGAAAACCTAAAGAGTTCTTGGCTTACTGCGTACTTTGGTTGTAAAAGTATCACCGAAACGGAATGAAAATACCTCGTAAAAGGCATCCAAAATTCTTTTGGAAGTACCTTAACATCCATGAGGGATGCAGCAGCTCCAGTATCTATGAGTGCTATCACCTGAATGGGAATTTCATGTCCGAGAAATAAATATCTCGAATTGGGATATAAGGGGAATGGAAAACAAAGGATTGAATATGGAAAGAGCCTGAGATAGGGTTTGGGAAAAAAGCAAAGATTTCTCCTGGGGAATCGTCGGAATCGAAGAATAAGCCTTTATTGCACAAAGAGTTTCGAGATGAATGTTCATCTTCGATGGAGAATACCGATTCAATATCTTCATCATCAAGAAAGATTCATGTGCTTCGAGCTATCTTCTAGCTCATCTTCCTCTACTATTTGCTCCTATTTCGGGACCTTTTACTAGATCCTTTGGATCTTCCTCTTCCTTTGCAATGAGTGTTCAACTCAGCACCACTTCCTCCTAAAATAAATGTCTTGACTCTTAGGGCATAGTTGCAAAAAATCAAAAAAGAAAAATCTCAAGGAAAAAGGAGGTCATCACCTCCAATTCCTGCAGCTCCTCCCGCACGGATCCATCACCGCTTAACTCTCCACCCCATCGGACCCATTGATATATGATGTCTAACCCTTTGGAAAACTTTCTCATGCACCAAGTCCCTTCAATTTTCGTTGTCGATTCCCGCAAACCTAACAAGGGAGCTGTTAGACTCGAGACTTGGATACGATCCTTATGAATCCTGTTCTTTCGAATCTTCATCGACAGTTCTTCCCGACTGTTGCTAACGAAATCATGATGGCGAGATCCCGCAACACCCAAAGAAGAAGATATGGCTGAGCCGAAGTTGTTCACCCCCCGCACACCTATGGTCTTTGGATCGTCCTATACTTCCTATTCTTCTTCTAAGTCATATTTCGCTTTTGATGACATCCCATATCACAAATGACCCGAACGTCTTTAAGAATTCCACGCTTAGTTGACAACCAAAAACTTAAAAGAACACAATACTTATGAAGTACTCCTTGAGTTTACTAGTATGTTCACGGGATCATTAAAAGATTGGTGGAGAGCGAGTTTCGGAACAAGACCAGATTATATTCCCGACTATGAACCTCGATCAAGCTATCCAGGACCGTTCATCCGTACTTCATTGGTCAACCTAAAAATACCAAAGAGCTAAAGAGAAAAGAATTCTTTGAGCGTAAATGCTTGCTCCATGGCTAGGAAAGATCTTGATCGTCATTTTAGAGAAATGATCAAGCTCTTTTACCATCTTGGTGCTAATACAAATCTCAAACCTATTTTCCTGGCATCCATTCGCAAGGAAACCAGTAATGCAATCAAAAAGACTTTACAGGCAAGCAAGAAACCACTAGAAGAAGCCACGTTTAGAGAAATTCAACAAGCAGTCCATATTGTGATTAAAGAAATGTGTCATAGAAGAGAACTCTTTAAGAGTTACCTCCAAGAGAATCGCATGCTTGATAAGGCTTGTATCAAGCCGGACTTGAAGATCAAATGTTCTAAGGACTACAATGATCCATCTTGTTCGGGTCACAAAAAGAAAAAAACACTACAAGAAGTTCTCCTTTGCAAAGAAGCATTAAGGGAAGGGAAAATGGAGATTCCTTCAACAAAAGAAATCTCGTTCTTCAAAATCTCGAAGGAAGTCCAAATTAGATCGATGCTACATCCGCAACAAAAAGGGACATTTTGCTAAGAAGTGTCCTTAAGCGAAACGTCGGGGAAGTTACATGATCCAAAAGATAGCCCAGAGCACGGGAATCTCTCTTGATGATGAAGATATTGAATCAAGTATTCTTCATCGAAGATGAACCTTCATCTCGAAACTTTTTGTGCCATAAAGGCTTATTCTTCTTATTCTAACGATTCCCCAAGAGAAATCTTTGTTTTCTTCCCATACCCTATCTCGGACTCTCTCCATATTCAATCCTCTGTTTTCCATTCCCCCTATATCCCAATTCGGATATTTATTTCGGACATGAAAAGCCCATTCGGGTGATAGAACTCATAGATCTTTGGAGCTCGTCTGCATCCTCATGGATGTTAAAGTACTTCCAGGAAGAATTTTGGATACCTTATATAAGGTATTTCCATTCCGCTTCCGGTGATACTTTTACAATCAAAATACGTGATAAGCTAGTAACTCTTCGATTTTCCCTCAATGCTCAATCACCACAAAAATTCTTGGATGTCGTTCTTATAAAAAAGATCTTACCATTAGTTGGGCCATTCTAACCCAACTCCCATAGTTCAAAATTGTTTCGATTGTTTACAATTCAAAGATCATTCCAAAGAGTTTGTGGATATCCAAAGGCTTTTCATTATTCAGCGTGAGATCCTTGATCCAATCACCCAAACCCTTCTCTCTTATTGTGCTTGAATCTCATTCTCGGTTTTTCCAAAATTGTCCTCACCCTCTTTGGAAAAATCCAGACTTCTTTGTTCATTTACCCTTTAAGAAAAACAAAGACAGCAACCCCACAAAAACCAGTCATTCCGGGATGAATCCCGAACACCTTGCTTTTGCCCAAAAAGAATCGAGTTACTTTCTCAAGGCCTCATTGAACCTTCGGACTCCCAATGGGCTTGTGAAGCTTTTTATGTCAATAAAAGAACAGAGCAAAATCGTGATAAACTTCGGCAAGTAATTAATTACCAGCCTTTGAACCAGTTTCTTTAGGATGATAAGTTTCTTCTACCCTACAAAAATTCCCTTTTTTCAAGCCTAGCATAGGCGAAGATCTATTCCAAGTTTGATCTAAAAGCGGGATTTTGGCAGTTAGGAATTCACCCCGAAGATAGACTAAAAATTGGATTTTGTATCCCAAACCAACTTTTCCAAGTGGACAATTGTTCCATTTCGGACTCAAAACAACTCCTTCTCTCTTTCGAAAGCTATGTGTAGAATTTTTCAGCTTATTTTGCCGCATGCCCAAATTTATAGTGATGATATCCTCCTTTGCTCTACCTATGAGGAGTCCCATCGCAAACTCCTATCTCGGTTCTTTGAGATTGTGAAAAAACATGGCATCATACTTTCTTAGAAGAAAATGATTATTGCCCAAAATGAGATAGAATTCCTCGGGATGCATCTAAAAAAAGGAACTTATTGTCCAAGTCATCGCATTGTAGAAGATCTACGGAAGTTCCAAAACAAGGACTTTACGATCAATCGGGTGCAATCGTTCCTCGGCATTGTTAATTACCTTTAGGACTTCATTCCAAAAATCTCAAAGGTACTCCATCCACTTCGGAGGATGTTGAAGAAAAATGCACCACTATAGGGACCAAACCAGACTAAGACAAGCGGCTTACTTAAAAGAGGTATTGCAAAATCTTCCTCATTTATAGATCCCATATATAGGGAAAAGAATTTTGAAAACAAACGCCAGTGATAAGTATTGGGCAACCATCCTCCTTGAAGAGATCAATAGTAAGCGTCAAATCTATGCTTACAAAAGTGGACGATTTACCCGAGCAGATATGCATTATCACTCCACATTTAAGGAAATCTTGTCGATCAAATATGACATAAAGAAATTTAAATTCCATCTCATAGGACATCATTTTATTGTTGAAATAAATATGTCCTCCTTCCTTCAATGCTTAAATTCAAGCGAAGCAAATCCCACATCCATAGCTTCGAGATGGGCATAATGGTTTTCAAAGTATTCTTTTAACACTAAGCATATTTCGGGGAAAAAGAATGTGCTTGCAGATTTCCTCTCTAGGCCCAAACAACCAATCTCCTTTATTAACATGTACGTATGAAAGGAAGTTACGGGAAATACATTTCGTGCAATTAATATGAAAGAAAGCCAGTGACGTTCACATCAATACTCTCCGATGTTCCGGACCTAATTAGGCGAGAACCAGTTCACTCTTGATCTTGCTCTAAGTCTTTGGCATTATCACTACCACGTCTTCAATGATTATGGTGGTTTGATGCTAAAACCATATGGTCTTAATTATGATTATCCGTTCATCAATCCACTCTTGTGGTCTCCACAACTTGAGTTTTCGGAAGAACTCAAATGGATGTTTTGGTATATGTTTAATCCCTACCATGTTACCATTGCGTTCCATACAAACAAAATTGTTAGGGTTTTATCCAAAGCTCTCATGGAAGATTATTCAAACCAGAAACATATGACAGACATGCTGATATGGTTCGAGCCACTCGAAGCTTGGTGAGAATTGTTCGGACAACAATGGCGTATTGGCGGACTGAATCGGAAAGGCACACCACTGTGATTTTTCAGGGACCATGGTTCTTTGTTGGCCCAATAAGAGATCGTAGACCATATGTTGCTCAATCTGGTACTACCACATTTAAACCTAATATTCGTGAACAGGTTGCTCGAATTCATCGGACTCTATCAAGGCCAATTTCAGCCATCCCTCATGAATACGAGAGAACTCTAGAGAGTTATGTGCCAAGAAAATCATGTCATCCCCCTAGAAATTTGGCCATATCATGCAACAAATCTTTCATGTGATACTTTCCGCACACACCCAAAGACCTTTGAAGCACTTGGAAGAGTTCGGACCAAACCAACCACAATCCTCAATGGATACGGACTCTCAAGACCCATGAAAAGGACCACTCTCACAAGACCCATATGGTTATGATTCCTCCAACCTAGAATATTCCAGCATATATTCCATCCAGTTCTCGGGACGCTCCATCTAGTTCCATCCCTTATGATCCCGAGCTTGATGAAAAGATTTTGAAGTTCGAGGAAGAACAGCTTTTGCGGGTCTTCAAGAGATAGAAAGATGGCCCAGACAGCTCTAACTACGACGACGCAAATTATTATCCTTCATAATAATCTGCTTTGGTAATTGTCAACCTGTGTCGGCCAAATGTTGGCTCACATGATTATTTTTTATTCCAGTAATTGGCCATCTCGTGGTGAAAAGTTGAAGTGTCCTCATCTTTGTCTATTCCTGTCAATGTGTGTCAATTATGGATCGGAGGATCCAATGCTAAGTTGTTCGTCGTCTTGTAAGTTGTCTTGCCTTTATAAGACCTCTTGTATCATGTGTCAAGGTAGACTTCGCCTTGAAAAAAATATCAATGTGAAGTTGTGATACCATGAGTTTCTAAGTTCATTCTTCTCTTCCCTTCCAAGCATGGTTCCTTAACTCTAGAATCATCTTGTTAATTTGGTAGTGCGACATGGTTCAAGATGCTCTCCAATTGCCACTTTGTGGAACTTGTGGATCAAAAATTTCTGGCACCTTGAGAGTTGAGCTTCAAGAATGAGCCTAGAAGTTAAAAAGGCAGTCCCCTTAAATGGCCAAGAGGGCCTGGTATTGGGGATAGCATATTTGTTTCTGGTTCGGGCTTGTCTCCGCTTCCTTCCTTAGGAGTAGCCATTCAGATAAATTTCCTATCCGAACCGCCATAGAACCTAATTCAACTATAAAAACCAAAGTCCCGATGCCATGCTGAAAGATATTTTATCGACGAACATTTTCAGCGGAAAAATATGTTCGTTCAATAACCAAATGTTACGTAGTTTTAGGTACATTTCGGAGCACGGTAACTCCCTAAGCCAACTCTAGAAGACTGCATGGACAAAATATAAACATTTTGAAATGACACCATTTATTTCTTTTGTCTCACTTCATATTAATAGTGAGTTTCTTCCTTCATTGATACTAATAGAGTAATATGTGATTAGAATATTCAGAATTTCTTCCTGTAACTTATATATGATCTTACTAATGTGTCTTATCACATTGTGATTTGATATTCCATTTTGCGAAATCATCCACGAAGTGACCATGAAAATCCCTGCAGATAAAACTAATGGCCTCTACCAACGAGCCTTCCTTGAACGAATCGTCGATATTGACCGTGAGGGACCCCTTCGATTACATTAAAATAAGCTTTGTACACAATTTTTAGCGCTTCAAATTTACTACTCCCGCATTACTGTTGTGATGGTTATGTGGTGAATATCTTCAATGACGCGTCATTACCACGTGAGTCAACGTTTTGAAAGGAAAATTTGCTGGGTACCAAGAAGTGCACCAGTTGCAAAACAAATAGGAAGTTCAATGCATTTGGTGATCGAAATCAAAATTCAAGAAATCTAACTGCAAGATTTATAAAATGCCGTTGACCACGGATGAAACTTATTTATTAACCTACTCTTTTGTATGGCTTTTCGTTTTTATTACAGCGCGAGTCTTATCTGTTGAAGCTTTCATGTAAAATCAACATATTCGTCACATACAAAGAGACTAATTCCAAAGATGGAGGCGATAATTTGGTGACGAGCCTACCACGATTCGATGATGGCTTTGCTCAGCTACAGCAACGATCCACCATCGACGACGGCTAGGCGGCTGGCCACAATAGATGTTGCAGAAATCTTCAATAGCGGATCTACAACAAGATGACGGTGTTCTTGTTTGAGCCTTTTTTTTTTTTTTCATGTTCTAATTTGCCCCGACATCACCCAATAATCGAATGAAGAAATTGCATCGTCCCTAGTACGGTCGAGGGCATCTGCTTTGATAATGTATTAGCGGTTTTCTTGGTATTAGCCCATTTTTTTGCCAAATTGTCTGATGGGCTGCGAGTCCGACGCCGTCTGCAATGATGCCTGTGTGCAGAAACTCGGCCGCCTATTTCCAACCAAAGGATATTGCGATGAAGGCAGGTGTCTTTGTCTTCAACCCTGCCAATAAAGGCAGTTTGTATTTGTCCTCAACCCTGCCAATAAATCCACGATCCACACAATGAAATATATTCACTCTCTTCTCTCTCTCTTTCTCTCGCTCTCTCTTGTGCGTAACTCAACTGACTGAGGCAATTAACGAAATTTTCTGTTAATAACTGCAAGTATCGCCGGATGAACTGAATTAGTATAAATTCAAGAAATTTAGGACTCATTTGGAAAGGGATGATTTAGACTCCATTGCAATAGATATATGAGTGAAGATCAACTCACCATTTATGTGACGGTCACTAGGGCCGGTTACCCTCACTAAGACCACCCGGTCCGCCCGCCTTACGAAGAAGGGGCAGAAGTGTCCCCCCACCCCTCCATCCTATTGTCTTCTGTTTTCTCTCCATTTCAAAGAAGGTTCTCTCTCCATCATATAAGCAAATGTGGGTCGTGCGAGGGCTAAATTTGCTTCGATTCCAATAGTACAAGGACGGAACAAACATTAATCGAGAGTCTAGAGACTATCTTTTTTACATTACGCAGATAATTCCTATTCCAACCAACAAGTTTCGACACGAAAGGTATCGACAATTACATGCACATGCATACATGTAGCTATATAGAATTAGAATCTAAAACCCTCACTGAGAACCGGTGCCCATTAGAACCGAGCCTCGACACACAGCAACAAGGACAGCAATTCTTCTGGTGAAGATTCCTGAAAGCACATTAGTCCCAGAAAACATCGCCCCAAAATTAGAAAATCCAGCTTCTCTGTATTTGCACAACAGGGATAGCACGACTGTCGATGGCACTGAGTGATCGCGCAATACCAAACTGTTCGAAACAGTAAGCAAAGTGGAGTAAGCCCAATAGGAGGTTCCAGACTCTCGAGCCGGATTCATCTATTCATCCATGTTTGTTGCAAGCTTCATACCCAGGTGGCAGAGGCCGGTGGCATATACGAGTCGTATGTTTTTCTCCCACCGCCACCGGAGCTGTGTTACCCGAGGTAAATACTGGTGAGCCTAACTGGGTAGAGTTGATTCGTTGCTATTTGCTCTCCGCTATGCTAGCACTTTAAGAGACTCTTAGATAAGAGAGAAGGATCCGTGCAGGAGACAGTCCATCCGCAAAAACCTCCTTCAATTGCATAAAATTATTCGAGGCAAAGCGTGCACAATACCAACACATAATCCAAGCACGTAATGAGGCACCAACTTCACCAGCTTTTACAAGATTGGCATTGCTGAATTGAGCGTTTGACAGGGCTTTGAGAACTTAGCTCTATGCGAAGAAATCAAAAACCTGACCAAGACCGAGAGCATGCCGCAGACCTTTAAAAGCGAAGATCAACTGGAAGCTAAAACTGTTAAAACTGTTCAGTTGTGTTTTTACGGTTTCTGCATGTCCAACTTCACATCAGAAAGGATTTTTCCATATTAATGATTCGTTAAACACAACTGATCAAAATTCATACCCTAGAAGAAAAATCAAAAGTTCCGAATTCACGTAACAGAACCGACCCAGATGAATGTATGGCCACTGATGAATCAAGACAGTTAGAGCCACTTCATTGTACAAATCCATCATCTACTCTTCCCAACTACTTTTGTCACTATATCATTTGTCAACTCTTACCACTTCATTACTACTGCATCAACTCTAAATTACATCAACGAAAGAGACTCATCAATAATCTTCCGTAGAATCAGAAGCACGTCAATGTTGCAAGTTCGCAAAAAGAGTAAAGATATTGCCATAGCGCAAAGAAGAGAATGCATGGAGAAAAATATGATTCAATGACTCCCCATTGCGTCAACAAGATAAATGTTCTTTCTGTCCCCTTTTTCTGAGTCTATCTACTCTGACAGAGAATGATACGACTCCAAGGAAAAGCGCCTCTTTTCCCATGCCAGTGTGAATAAACGGAACAGAGTGAGAGACTCTTTACCCACCTAGCTAAGACCTTTTTTAGCTGTGTGAAACTTATTGCCTAAAGGCTTGCCATTGTTACATATCCTATTGCATATAATCTTCATAGTAATCATCACTAATCACGGAGACAAACCTCTCCAGCCAAGGAAGCTGATGCAAATCTTTAATAGCATCTATGTATGAGTCTGTACAGCGAGGAGGGGATTGATATGGATGGTGATCACTGAGACTGAAGCCACCAGCAAGAAACCTTTGAATGAGCGCCAGTTGCGATCTCTCTTGGTCTGAGTATGCATCCATTATCATGGGGAGTGAATTGAAAGTTTCCCACGCCCATTGTTCTGATTCCTGAGCTGAATGTGAAACTAAATCCTCAGAATTGTCTTCGTCCCAGAATGCACATTGACAGGTCTGTTGGCCTGCTCGATACTCAGCACCACAAGAATAACAGAACTCATGGCCGCACCTGCAAGACAAAATAAACAGAATTCAGGTTAAACTGATTAGGCAGTCCAATGAGAAATGCTATATTACAACTAATGGGTGCCACATTTGGAATCAAGCAATGCCAGAACTCTCAGTTTTACTTCGGTGTTTAAACCAGTGAGACTCATCAGCAAGGTGATCAGTGTGTGTAAACACGTGGAACGAATTTTTATAAAAGCTATTGATGTGTCCAGCAATTATTATCTTCTGCAGTATGCCAGTACTCTTCACTGCATGATTACATGCAGGGACACCGCACCAGGCACATGCCTTGCATAAAGGATGCAAGAGCCTTTTAACATATTCATGGAAAACCCCAGAGTGACCTCATGATAGGAACCGACCGAACTGTCCTTCCATCTGTGACACCTAGCTAGAATATAAGCAATTCAAGTTCCATTGACGTTGAGGTGACTGTTGAACTGCCACAAGCTCTTCTACATTTCTAGAATATCTACTCCCTACTTCCAAGTGCAAACTGCCATGCCGGTCAAAGTACCCTAATATTCCAGAAAATCAAGTAAAGCCTAATATTTTCAGGTACGAGTTGAAGTATTTGATGCCATTTTGAGCATTTTAGCCTGCACATAGGAAAACGTCATCACTCATAAACAAACAATTCCTCTTACCAGCATGTCATATGGTAGCAACCCTGAGCCAGTTCAATCATTCTACGACACTGCTGGCAGCGCCTCCATCTCTTGTTTGCTGCTAGACGATGCAAAGTGATGTCTGCAGCATCTCTTTCCTCTGCTGGAAGATCTTGGTACTCTTCACAGGTCAATGAAGAGTGCCAGGGCACACCACAATCCAAACAAATAAACCTCTGACAAGCTGGACACTCAATGCAGCTATTTTCTGACTGACTTGAGGAACTTGCCCTGGCTGACAAGCATTCCTGAGGATCAAGCAGGACAGAACAATTTGGAAAGGGGCAATAGATTTTATCAGAGTGAATATTTGCTTCCCCGAGGACTCTTTCCAGAGATTCATATGAAGCAAGTGGAAGGAAAAGCTTGCACTCAGCAGGGGACACATAGTATTTGCATTTCAACTGGGGACATCTGATAGGAACTTGAGAAGCTTGTACTTTTCCATCAACATAAGTTCTCATACATTGGGAACAGAACTTGTGTGAACATTTCATGGTGATCATCATGGGTGATGGTTTATCCTCACAACAAATAGAACAGTTGTCAAGAGACTTCTCTCCGTCAACAGGATATGAAACAATCCCAATAGCCACTTGTGCCAGTCGACATGCCCTATCCAGCTCATTACTGGACACAACTTCCAAAACAAAGGTATCAAATTTAACTGCATGTTCCAGTATTCTCTGCCTCAATGCAACAAGAAGTGGAATCTCAAGCTTATCTTCATTCACTATCTGTCAAAAGCACCCATGTCACACAACCATTTATTATAAATGCACTGCATATACAGCATGCAACCAGCAAAAGTATAATTTCCACTACCGACAAGTATTATATCAAATAATAACAGATACATCCTCTTTAGACAAGCTTACCTGATCATATAACATCTTTGAATCAGTAAAGGCATAAACATGACGGATGTTGTTTTGTAAAGCCTCCACTAGACCATCCATCAGAGCTAAATAATCGGCCACAGATTCCTCCACAAAGAAATCCAACTTTTTCTGCACCTGGATAACAGGAAGATCAGCTAACCGTTCCATAAACACCCCAACTCCGGAAAGACCGACAGCATATTCCCCAACCTCGTTGATTGAAATGCCCTTGAAGAACAATTTCACTGAGAATTCACCTAGAAGATACTTGGGCTCCTCCTTAACTGATTCCTCCTCAGTCTCTCTCCACACTTCATCATCTTCACAACAACTGCGAAATTCTTCCTCATCTTCCTCTAGCTTAACTTCCCTAGCCATTTTCAGGGAAGAGCCATCGCAAGAAACAGCTCGTTCATCCATCTTAGACACCTTAGCTCAGAAGAACACTAGGTCCAAATAATTTTGCTTGGAAAGTCTGAACTTATCGGCATTTACACGTACATTTCCAATTAAGAGAGGAATCCATCTTCGACCAAAAAATGGAAAATCAATGTTAGCAGTAAATCAAAATCCTTATAACAATTATAGATGTGCATGTCCGAATTTCAGTTTTCTAACCAGTTACAAAGAGAGAGTCTAATCAAAGTCAAATCACTCGCCCGACATCTGTGAAAATCAAGCCAATAAATATTTAAAAACACGCAACTTTTCGATTTTCAAGGTGTTTCCACAGACCAGAAATAATCCCCAAAATTGCAAGTTCATATAGCAAAACAAAATGAGTAAAGTAGCGGTCTTCTTGGTTATTACGATAAAAGTGAGGATCAACTGACTTATAAAGACATCCAACTACCCATCTCTTATACACATAAACTATATGAAATAAAACAAATAAAGCATACATAAGGTGACATCATAAATCCACATGCACCGATCGCTAAACTTGCACCCAATTGCATTAGCGTTTCATTTTCACACAGCATAGCTAGAAAGCTCCTCCTCACACAGAAAAAGAAAAAAGAAAAAGAAAGAGAACTAGAAAGGTATCAAGACGTCCAACTATGACAGAGAATCCTGCAATAAGCCTCTCATCTGAGAAGTGCTGCTATGCCCCCCCACACTCCAATGAAATGCCAAAAGAATGTCCTATCCTCATAGTCTGGAATAGAAATGGGGCAGCTGGAGTTTATAAAAGGAGGGACTGTAACAAATCCGGGTATTTGGAGTTTTGAAGGCGTGGCAGGTGCACATCAGGGCCTGATATGATATGTACGCTTCTTGCACCGTTATATGATATGTAGCGAGACTTTAGCCTTTTTGGTGGCTAGATCCCTCCAGCCTATGGGAATCAATTGCTTGGCTTTCAACTTGATACCAGTTGATGAAAAAATGGGCACTAGAAAGCTTCATGTACTGCCAGAAGCTTATTCCTCTCTGGCTTTCCACAAAATTTGAGTTGCTGGCTATCCTTTCTGCGGCTTATCATATTATAAGCCCGTCATTCAACCCTAGCTCCAAAAGACAAAATGATTATGAAAGATATTGCTAATGCTCACACTAAAGGCTGCTCTCACTTGATCAGTTTCTTACTTGCTTCTTCATTGCTCAGTAGCACCAGTGCTTTCCACACCATATGTGGATTACCACAAAATATAATGAGTAAGCTACTCTCCAAACAAAGAAAATAGGCCAGAGGAAAACATATATTCCCTTCTCACTACGACCAGCAACCATCAAAGCATAGATCTTTTGATTGCAAAGAGTACAAACATGGGAATCAAACTCTGTCGAACTTTTGTGGGAGGAAGCAAGGAAAACCAGAAAGAAATAGCTATATGCATCACAATTTCTCAGGAGAACACCTGAGAAGGGACAAAGCTAACCCAAAAAACAAGGAATCTTAAAATCGGAACAATATGAAACTACTCAGGAAAGGAAGGTGAAAAACAAAGGATCTCCAATTTGGAAGAACAAAGCAAAGTCAAATTCGTAAGTAAGACATCCGAAACCCGCAGAAAGGAGCATCAAGCCTAATCCCAAACCACCGCATGAACAACCCCGTTAAAAAAATACTCACCAAGCCACAAGAACATACATAGTAGAACACCACAAACCAAAATCGCAACAAAAAGGGGAGAGAGAGAGAGAGAAATGAAAACGGATTACAGCACAAGCAAAAGAACTGCTCATGCCCAATTCAATCGTTCTCAGGCCAGGCACAAAACACATGCTCTCTCTCCCCTTCTCCAAAAATATCAGCCGATCCCGAAACTTCAGTAGCGTCGAACCCAAACGAGTAACCTAGATTTCCGAACTTCTCTCAGGAACTCGATTCTCGGAAGCTATGAAACAAGCAGTAGATTGAGATTGCTTCTTCGCAAGTATACCTAAGGAGCTTTCTTCGCGAATCCCTGCCTCGGATCTCATCATCGATTCGCCTCCAAGTCCGATTTTCTCCTCAACACGGTGGCGTCCCGAACTCAGCAGAAGCTGCCACACGCGGGGTTGACTGCGAAGGAATTCATCGTCCGGTTTTGCAGAGAGCGCGAGATAGAGAGGGAGAAACGCTCCAAACAGAGAAGGGAGGCTTCGTCAAGATTCCATCAACAACTTGGGCTTTATAATTAAGCGAAAGACTTTCGACCGAAATGAAAATGATAAGGGCAAAGACCATGTTCTTCTACACGCCACCGGCCCTTGACGATCTCATGAGATGATACGGTGTCGTTGAGGTCTAACGAGACGAACCAACCAACCCCCCTGGGCGGACACCACATATATCACTGTTGCTTCACGCGCTCTGACAACAGCACTCACGTCAATTTCACAACATCCACCTATCGTGATTATTTACGAGACATAACACTCCATTTATTCCGTAAGAAATAAATCATTTAAGAAATTATCTTTTTATGAATAATCGTCCATATCTCTTTAAACAATTAGTTAATAAAAAAATATTTCTTAATCAATGACAATTTGTATTTATAAATTTTCATGGACGATGAAAAAAATTTATCCGTTCATTTTTGTGAGCAAAATACAAGCGATAATTTTGGGAAAATATTTTTTCTAAAAATAATCGATTGTTTTACTTACAAAGACGGATAAATAAAAAATAATTTCTTCGTTCACGAAAATATTTGGGCATATACTGTTGTCGATACTCAAAATATATGTTATCGTATAATTATTTCAAATAAAATAAATGATTATTTTTAGAAATTTTCTTTTCAAAATTCATTTTCCGTAAAATAAACATACTCTAATAACTCTCAACCTATAGTGCACTTTGAAGAAAAGTAGCTCTACACAGATTGTAGAATTATTTCCAAAATCAATATATATTTTACTTTTCAGTGATATCTAGAACTTACTAACGGACTTTCGTTTTTGGAAATTCATTTCCTTTGCACGCCATACAATAATACTTTAGATTATTTTCGTCATAGTCCTTCCGGTCAAGCTATTTCCACTTTGTACGTGATTAAATCCATCCAATTCTCGTTAAAAGAGTCAAAATCATTCTTAATCTCCCGATTGACATAAACGGGGTAAACCCTAAATTTTTTTCCTTCTCTTTTTCAATTTCATAGTTTTATGTAGAATACAGTCATATAATCATGAATATCACATCTTACTTTTCAGTGAGTATTACCCCAAATAAAGTTAAAGAAAGTGGACCTCAAAATAGAATTAATGGCATATAAAACACGCAAGGTGCATTTGTTTCACAAAAAACTCTATAGAAAAGAGAAAATGGTTTTCCAAAAACCATTTTCAAGGAAAACGGTTTATTATCCTTTGTTTGGTGATATATAATCGAAAATATTTTTTGGTGTTTGGTTCTCATTTGAAAAATGATTTCCATCTCATGATTTTATCTTAAGTAAAAAAAAATCACAATTTTAAAATTTTAATTTTTTTTTTTTTTCCTTTTACCTTGCGGATCATCATGCCATGGCAAGGCTTGGCCTAGCATGAAACCGGCAAGCTCAAGGCCGAGCCTCGCTAGGTGAGCTTGAGGCCAAGACTTGTTGGGGAGAGCTCGAGCTTGCCTTGCCAGGAGATTAAGCCTCGCTAGCCTGTGCCTATGGCCGATCACCCATCGTTAGCAAGGCTCGACCACCAGGCTAAAGGAAAAAAAAAAGAAATATAATAAAATAAAATGATAATAAAAATAAGATAATATAATATTATAATAAAAATATTTAAAAAATTCAAGAGGAGTAATTTTGGAAAGTATTTTCACTTTCTTCAGATTGAGGAATTCACTTTTTGATTTTCGTTGACCGGAAAGTATTTTCAATTGACTTGTCATTTTCGGTAAATTAAATAAGTGAAAATTGCGAAAACGAATTCCCATAAAAAATTTTCACTCAAACGAACATGCTTGTAACTTATTTTAAATGCATGTTTTCGTTTTATTGATAAGATGCATTACCTTTTCAAGTCTGAGGCGGAATTCGATTTGAAGTATATAAATCTTGAGCTCCTAAAATACATGGATGACCTAATGAATACGTATTAAAGCTATATGCACCAGAAGTGATGAATTTTAGTTATTTAAGACAAAGGAACTTCCGACCAAAAAAAAAAAAACAAAGGAATTAAGGAAAGAGAGAGAGAGAGAGAGAGAATCATGGGTAACTATTGGTGCTAGTGGCCTAAGACAAAAAGCGAGGTTCGCTTTGCTGGGCATTAATTCTTCCTCGACGTGCGATATTGCTTCCGACTGCTCGCATTGAGCCCACCAAGTTTATTCTCCTTTTTTTTAATTCTTTTTCCTTTTTGGGGCTTTTTTTCACTTTTTCTTAAAAACCTTTTTTTTAAATAGAAAGATATCGCGGTAGAGACCCAACTACCCGAAGGCCATGATAGATCTTATAAGTTTCATGAGCTAGTCAAATTTAGATTTTTCATGTATAAATATGACGTTAAGACGCAAAATAGTTTCATGAGCTAGTTTATTCTCTTTTTATGTAAAATCACTACGGTGCCCTATATTGATACTAATAGTATCATCGAACACTTCATCTTCTCTTGTCATAGAAATTGTGTTCTATATAATTTTCACTCGTGTGAGCTATATGAATATGAATTAGACACTCTCACTATATTGATTCCTCGCCCTACTAAGGGCAAAAAATTCCACGTTATGCAATGCTAGCAACTTGGTTGGCGTCTTGCCCCATTCACGAGATTAATATAGTATCTTATGAGCTCGAAAGTTATCCTAAATCGCGTTTTTTTCATTAGAAAAAAGCAATTCTTAATTGCTTGATGGAGCAAATTTTAGCTTGGGATAGGAAATTCATTGGCGAAAATCGAAATGAAACCTATAGTTTTATCCGTAGTTCATACGCTTCCAAGAGCTTTCACTCATCTCAATCAATTTTTTTTAATCAACTTATCGACTGGATCATATGACTTTCAATCATTTCATTAAATCATTTCATTGGCAAACAACTTTGTCAGCCTCAAAACAAGGGTTATTCTAACAAGACCAGGCACGTGGGCTTTTGTCCTTTCCATGCGGAAAGATGTGCAATTGCTTTGACTTTTGAAAAACCCTAAAATCGTTTTGCAAATGGAAGACAGTTCTGTAAAAGAACCTGTTTGCCCAAATTTAATAATTAGACCGTAATGATTAGCCACTGTCCCCTGGAATAATATTAAATTCTACCACGAACTTCAAGGCCGGGAGAGTTGCTAGTTTCCAGGATGGATCAGATTTTGATCAGACTCGTGGAGACTATAGCTAGCCCATAGAATTCATTCTGTATTGCAACATCTTTAATTATAACAGGATTCATTTAGATAGGCTCTTAGATTTGATGGTGCCAATGAACTCGATCTCACGAGCTCATCCCCCTCGTGCAATTGAGGCACACCATAATTCCAACATTGACCGTGGTGGATTCTAGGGTTTACATGCACTAGGTCTCTTGACCTCGTTGGCATTGTCCGCTAGACCGACTTACACTATCGTGTGCTCAACTTGTACGAGATCACAAACTTAATGGCATCGATGTGCTTAGATTCGTGCATTGATCAAATTACATCCGCCATCAAAGTCATTGATTTGCAGATTTAGTCATATAGACATTCTATGTGGGGAGAAGTGTCAAAAAAGTCCTAAACCTATTGCATTAGTGCCAATTCAGCCCTAAATATATTTTTTGGAGTCAAATGTAATCTTAACCTTTTTGCATTGATGCCTAATTAAGTCCTAAACCTTTTATTGGTGCTAATTCAGTTCTAAACTTTTTGCATTGGTGTCAATGAAGTTTTAAATCTTTTATATTTATGCCAATTGAGTTAATCCGGCTAATTTTAATCGAAAATCGCTTACGTGGATATCGATTGTCCTACGTGGTACGGTTAGCTCTAACTTTGGATATTTTTTTAATAATATTATACTATTTAAATAATTTTTTAAGCATTTTTTTGGTTTTTTAAAAATAATTTAAAATATCAAAAAATATTTTTAAAAAAATTCATGTTAGCGCCAACCATGCCATGTAGGATAATTGACGTCCACGCCAATGATTTCTAATCAAAATTGGCCGAATTGACTCAATTTGCATAAATGCAAAATATTTAAGACTAAATTGGCACTAATGTAAAAGGTTTGGGATCGAATTGGCACTAATGCAAAATGTTTAGGGTTGAATTGGCATCAAAAAAAAGTTTAGGACTGAATTGGCACTAATGCAATACGTTTAAGACTTTTTTTTTTACACTTTTCCCATTCTATGTGAGACTGCTAAAATTGTTGAAATATCCCAATGCTCGTTCCTCGGTGTCGGGTTTGCCCTGATTTATTTTGCACATGCGTCCTTTCCCGTTCATCAAATTCCGCATGTCACTCCTAATTTGACTTGTATGTGAGAGGATTATTGAAACATCTAACATCGCTTGACCACAGGGTTTATATGCTTTTATATACATGCGGTCTCCCTCTGTTTATTGACTTAAGCTTTTGATTGGACTTCCTAGCAAAGATAATTATATCTAACATATAACAGTTTTCAGATGAAATCAAATTTCGAGTCATCTAACTTTACTAGCTTTTAAAACCCAGGGGCATTGCAAGGGTTTCGCTTCTTTAATAACTTTTTTTCTTACAATGATTCAAATTTGCGCCACCTAATATAAAAGTACTATTTAAATGATTTTGACAGCTTCTTGGCCAAAGACATAATATATAGTTTGATGATGACACAGTTAAGATGGCTAAATTTGAAAATTAGGGTTTAGCACTGACAAGTAGCGGAAACAACTAATAATTCATTTTATTATATAAATATTGTCTAAATATGCGATTCAACACTTTAGATTTTATCTAAAAGTAAAGTCGTTTTCCTATAATATTGAGAAGCTGGACATAAGACTTTCAAACGATGATATTATCATTAGCCAAGATGAAGGTTTGGATGTCCCATGCTAACAAAAGTTTCATAAGGTAATTCATAATTTCTTTGAGACGACATAGTGTACAAATTGATTGATTACTTGTACAATTAAAATCTTCTCACACCTTTTTTTTTAACATGGTCTTGATATTTTATTTGTCATTTCTTTCGTGAGTTTCTTATTATTCTATTGCTTTCACGATTTTAAGAGTAGATGATGATGTTAATTCTTTTAATTGAATAACAATTATAATGTTCTTATTCTTTTATAACATTATTGGCCAATTTGGGACCCAAAAATTCTATATGATATTTTTTTTTTAGTATGATCCTATGCTATTTACAAACTACCGTGTATGCATGTTGCGAAACCCTATTCCCTCTCACGCGTCCCCACCTCAACTCCTCTCCGAAGGTGGGGATTCGAATCCCCCACCTCCCTCTTCTCAAAAGGAAAAAGTGGCCACCGAGACAATCCCTCTCCATCTGATATTGAGTTTCTCACTTTCAGCTGCCAATTTCCATCTATCTTTGGACACGATTCTCGAGTGGGGGAGAGGTTGATGAGCTACTCATAATGCATGCTAATGAGGACAAAATTCCCCCCCCCAAAAAAAAAAAAAGAGCAATAGTCACACATGAATAAATTATTCAAAAGCCGGTTGTTAAATGGTAGCTAGGGTGGGTGTAAAAGCAGGTGATGAGGTTGGAACTATCTAAATTAGAGATCAAGCACAACGCACTTGATCTTTGAGTTGGATAACATGGAAGGCAATGTTGGATCACATGTGTCTGTCGTAATGTTTAAGATTACGAAGAGAAACAGAGAATATGACATTTGCTTGCCGGCTTGAAAGCCAAACAAAATAATGCGGATAGTATTCTAAGCATTTTGAATTATGTATACCGTATAGTGTCTCAGTTTCATTTTGTCCCCCACTTCTTGTCCAAATGCTTGGTATACTTTCTTACACGAGAATTGCCCAACCGATCTTGAGCATACTATGTGAACGCTAATTCTAATTTTACCAATTTAGTCGTAAGAACCTTTTGATGTTTACTAATGTAATCATTTCGATCAATTTTTGCCGGAATTTACTGACTTGGCTATTTTTCATGATAATTTTTAGGACTAAATTAGCTGCTTTATAATAGGTATATGATTTTTTAGGCAATTACCCTGTAGTATCTACGATACCAAATACTCAAATTTCTACTGGAGACTTAAACGAAGACAGACTAAATATTTCAACCTCCGAAAAAATAAGTGCTCTATCTTTGAAGCCTGACATGACTAGTTGTCTTTTCTAAGAAAAAATTCTAAATATAATTGATGTCGGGAAGCTTGCAAGACTTTCGGTCAAAGCACATCTCATGAAACTACAAAATCATGACAAAAAGAAAAAAGCAAACAAAAATCGACATGGAGTACGCGGGAAAGAACGGAAAACAACCACACAAACAGTCTAATGCCAAAGTTGGTTGCGTTCCGCATTGAAAAATAAAAATAAAATGACATTGCATTCGCAATTTTATTCCATGCAATAAAAATATTTTTTGAAACTCAAGGCCCTTGAATCGCAGCAAATGTTTGAGTCTCGGATATAACTTGGGGCGTTGCCTCTTTAGATTGGGAAAATTTCTCCAAAAAATCATAAATTTATTGCATTTTTGTTAATTCAATTTTAAACATTTAATTTTGCCAGTTGAGTCATGAGCATTTTCATGTTTTATCGGTTGAGTCCATCTTGATGTGGACGTCGGCTGTCCTAACGTTTTTCACCATCGAATGGTCCTAGGATTTTTCATATCGAGCAAACGATTTGTACCTTTGCTTAACGTGACGATGTCTTGTCACCAAGTACTACAACAACTTACGAAATTGCTGAGATGAATTGAATAATTTGGATCCTTTACCGCAATGCTTTTATTCAACTCATTCTACCATTACCACACAACAAGAGAATCGGCTCTTGTTTCAATTTTTCATGGGTCTCAATTCGAGGTATGCTAATGTTATCAATCAGATTTTGCTAATGAATCCGTTCTTTAGTATTGTACGTGCATATGCACTAATTCTTTAAGATGAGTCGCACCGCTATATTCAATCGGACAGCCCATTGTCCAATCGGACCATATTTTGCTTAGCACTCACGACAACCATGCTCTACGGCCATACATGAATTCCTCATCCCATGGATTGCCCAGCTCTCTTGGCGCTTCCGCTCTACCCGCCAACCTAGCTAAACGGACAAACAAGTCCCGTGGCCTAGAAAGATGCGCCCTTGTGGCATCCTGGGACATACATGAAATGTGTGTTATCGACTTCATGGCTTTCCTCCCAACCAAAAGTAGCGCCGTGGATAGCCATCTACCTCCTCCATGCCCACGGAAAATAAATCCAGCCATACTTCCTATGCAGCACCTTCTCCTTTCACAAATGGTCAATATACGCAAGCGATGTGCTTGCTGCAAAAGGTAAATATCCCGAAAGCCAACCTCTCGGGTAATGATCTTGGCTTATCTTCGAATTCATTTAATTCCGATACTTGAGTTATTGATACCGGCGCCACCAATCACATCACATTTGAAACCCCATCACCTTACAAACCCGACACACTATCCCTCTCCACATCCATCCGTTGGAACTCCGAATGGTCTTGGTGTCCCCGTGACATCACATGGTTCGGCTCCTCTTACCCCAACTATATAATGTTCTTTGCGCTCCCTCTTCAAATACGACTTATTATCCATCTCTAAGCCACTCAAACTTTAAACTGTTCAGTCACTTTTTGTCCTAACTAGTGTCCTTTTTAGGACCTCTTGACAAAGAATATTATTGGTCGGGGCCATGAGCATGATGGTCTTTATTACCTGGAGATTCCTATCGGATTTGTCGTTCTTTATGCTGCAACCTCTTCACCTCATCTTTGGCACGCTCGCTTAGGACATCCATTTGAGTCAATTTTATCTACTTTGCAACAAACTTTATGTTTTAGTCCAACAAAACAATTAAATTCATGTGATGTTTGTCATTTATCCAAGAAAACGTGTCTATCTTTTGCGTATAGCACTATTACTTATTTTCGTCCTTTTGAGCTCATTCGTGTTGACATTTGGGGACCTTATTCTCATTTTACACATAAGACATGTCATTATTATTTTTTTTTTATCTATTGTTGATGACTATTCGTGCTATACTTGAATTTTTTTGCTTACTTTTAAGTCGATGCAATTGATTATCCGATTCTCTTCTTTGTTTTTGTTAAAACTCAATTTCAAACCAAAGTCCAAAATGTTTAATCCGATAACGGGACTAAATTCCTTTCCTCTCGCTTACGAGCGCCTATAGTGTTCACTATTAGCACAGTTGCCCTCACACTCCTCAACAAAATGGAAATGTTGAGCATAAGCATCGTCATTTGCTCAATATTGCTCGTGCATTACGTTTTCATTCTGGCATGCCTCTTTATTTTTTAGGGGATTGTGTCTTAACCGCTACTTATATCATTGATAGGCTACCAAGTCCTCTCCTACACAAAAAAACCCCGTATGATCTTGTGTATGGCAAACCACCTTCCTATTCTCATCTTCGTGTCTTTGGCTCATTATGTTACATTTCTACCAGTCATCTTCACTCCAATAAATTTGGCCCCGATTTCGTAGATGTGTTCTAATCGGTTATCCAACAAACTACAAAGGTTACCGTCTCTATGACCTCCAAGACCAAACAACTTTTATCGATCGCGACGTCGTTTTCTATGAACAAAATTTTCTTTTCCGTCAAACCATAGAACATACCACAACCGAATAGACTCGGTAATTCCGTTACCCATACCTAATCTCTTTGAAACTTCTACCCCGGCACTTGCACCGCCCATACCTTCTCGGCCTCCTACACCCATGGCCACACCATCACCCACTAAACCCGAGCCGTGCCTCGGCCATCTTGGCAACGCCATCCACTCGGATATCTTCGGGACTACCACTGCGCTGTTGTGGCCTCCGATCAATCCTCTTTGGACTCTAAGGTAATTGAATCAGGTACTCTTTATCCATTATCCAACGATTTATCATACTCGCGATTTTCACCTACTCACCGCACTTTTTTAGCCTTTATATCTCCCGAGCGGGAACCCGAAACTTATGATATTGCGTGTCAATCTCCCAAGTGGCGAGAGGCGATGTCTTTTGAGATACAAGCCCTTCGAACAGAGTGACACTTGAAAAATTATTTCTCTTCCTCTTAACAAACACCCCATTGGATGTAAATGGGTTTATTGAATTAAATATAATTTTGATGGAACCATCGAGCGTTGCAAGGCTTGGCTCGTTGCAAAGGGTTATACTCAAATTGAAGGCATTGATTATCATGGCACCTTTGCGCCCGTTGCTAAAATGGTAACTGTTCGCACCTTATTAACTCTTGCTTTGATTCTTCATTGGCCTCTCTACCAATTAGATGTGAATAATATTTTTTTTGCATGGTGATCTTGACGAAAAGGTCTACATGAGGTTTCCACCGGGTTTTCATGCTAAGGGGAAGAATTTAGTCCGTCGTCTTAAGAAATCACTCTATGGCCTTAAACAGGCATTAAGGCAATGGTTTGCTAAATTCTCTTCTACACTGCTTGATGTTGATTTTCAACAGTCCAAGGCGGACTATTTACTTTTTGCATTAGTCCGTGGCTCTCTCTTAACCATTGTCCTTGTTTATGTTGATGATTTGGTGATCACGGGTGATGATGAAGTTATGATTCAACTTCTCAAGCGATTTCTTGACACATAATTTCGCATGAAGGACTTGGGTACTCTCAAACACTTCTTGGACATTGAAGTTTCTCATTCAAAACCTAGGATTTTCTTGTCACAAAGGAAATACACTATTAATGTTTTGTTTGACGTTGGTCTTCTTGGTGGACGACCCGCCGATACTCCGATGGAACCCAATATACAATTTTCGGACTCCACCCTAGCTTTTAAGGATCTAGGTTCATATCAACTACTTATTGGTAGATTATTATATCTTACAAGAACTCATCCATATTTACACTTTGCGGATGGCAACATCTTAATCATTTTATACACTCTCCTAATGGAGACCATTGGAATGCCGCCCTTCGTATTATGCGATATCTCAAGCATGATCCCCTCATCGATTTGTTCTTCCCATCCAATTCTACTCTCCAACTTAATGATTATGTAGATTATGATTGGGCATTTTGTTCTACATCCCGACGATCTGTTTATGGCTCTTGCATCTTTCTTGGTTCTTGACCCATCTCATGGTGTTCCAATAAACAAACCACTTGTTGCCCGTTCCTTAGCCGAAGTTGAATATCGTGCTATGGCGTCTGTCGCATGCAAAATCACATGGCTTCACATGGTTTTCTCGGATCTCCACGTCAATATTGCCACTCGCTGATCTTTTTTGTGATAATAAAGCGGCCATCCACATCGCCACTAATCCTGTCATCCACGAACGCACCAAACACATAGAGATTGATTGTCACTTGATTTGTGAAAAAAATTCAAGATGGCACTTTGCGTACTCTTCATGTTCCTGGTCACTCCCAACTCGTGGAACTTGTTTACGAAACCGGTCACAAGTGATTTATTTTGTAAATTTAAGAACAAGTTGTTGACATGTTTACATTCACCAACTTGAGGAGGAGTATTGATAGATTAGATTTATACTAAAGGGCATAATTGTTATTATATTGTTTTAGCCATAAACCCTAAGTATATATTGTAAATTACTTCATCACTACAAACAATGTTGGCCCAAACTCTACAGACTGAGTTGGTAATTATCCCTGGACAGAGCAATAATAGCTTACAAACTATCCATGTTCTTTCTTCATGGTAACGTTAGTAAGCCATTCCGTTTACCTTCGATTCCATCATATGCTATTGAAGGAGTCGGTAAATACCAAATAAATATGTGATTCGACACTCGATTTTTGTTCTTGTCGAACGACTCCAAAGAATGACAAACCTGATATGCTAATCGACTCCAAAGAACGATTGGGAATGACTTCCAAGGATTAATTGGACAAGCAGCAGCTTTTTTATGATGATGTTTTGGTTAGTTATCTACGTGGTCAAGGATCTCCAGTACGTTTGGCACTTAATCTCGGAGATGGCTGGGTGTCTCAGGTGTTTGATCGGGGTGAGCAAGATTGCGGAAGGGTTCGTGCAGGTTTCTCCTGGCCATGCCGGCTATTCTCGAAAAAAATTGTCCAAAAAAATCGTAAATTCACTGTAATTTTATCAATTCAATCGCAAATATTTCAATTTCGTTAATTTAATTCAAAACTTTTTCATATTTTGTTAATTAAGTTCATCCGGTCAATTTTGGTTAAAAGTCGCTGACATGGACGTCGGTTGTCCTACGTGGCATGACCGGCGCCGACGTGAATAATTTTTAATAATTTTTTAATTATTTATTTATTTGTTCTTTTCTTTGATTTTTTGTTTCTTACCATGGCTGGCTAGGGTCACGGACCTTGCAGCTTAAAATTTAAAAGTCTGTTAGAAATGTCTGAAGCTAACTGCTATGGTTTAACCTCAAACTAGCTGAGGCATGGATATTGTCTCCTTGTTGTCTTGTTATTTTATTCGATGGAAAACGACACTGTTTAGGGTTTATTCCCTTAGATTCGATAGATTTTGACCTTGAAACTGTTCTGAAAAGGGCTGATGTTGCCTTGATCCCTTATGAATGAAATTTTCCATTTGAAGAAAGTCATTGGATGATTGGATATCCAATCTAATGTCCTTTTTGATAGCGATTTGAGTGTTTAAATTTGTTGGTCTCTCATAATTTATAAATGAATTGGCACAAATACAAAGGTTAGTACTGAATTGGGGCAAATGCAAAAGGTTTAAACATAAATTGGCACTAATGCAATAGATTTATGACTTGAGCTGCCCTTGCTAGGATGCTGATCTATCATGTATTGTGTAAATCAAGAACTATTAGAAAGTGTGCAGCAGAATCTCGATACCATTCGCTATCCTGATAGTATCACGAAGAGGGAGCCCAAGTCGAGCTTGTTAAAATATTCAATTGGACCTACATTCACTCACAAGTTTAAGATAACGAGTTTTAGTGCCAACTATGATATATTAACTACTTTATTCCATATCAATTATCCGATGTGGGATTTCTCGGGCATAAGCGCACGTGTGTATCCTAACAAGAACAAATATGATTTTTCCATATCTTGTAACATTAGAATTCTGGAATGTTTAATTCAGCCCCATGGGTGAAGGGGCCGTAGAGGCTTGCTACTGATTAGAGGCTTGCTACTGAATACAAAAGTCCCTGGGAAAAACAAGAAATCATTGCCGCAAAATATGGCATTAGCCAGCAAGTTTGGTTTTGGACTTAATTGTCGTGATATATGCAACAGTTTGCTAATAATTTGCCAAAAAAAAAATAAAAAAATTGTATCTCTGTACACTGAAATCCTAGTTTGCTCTTGGCTGTGCAGTTCCGGGGTTGGATGAGACAAGTTGCATTCTTACTATAGAAACACGGCGTCCCAATGACAAAATTGAGAAGAAAGAATTTTGAGGTCAAAGGTGGACAACTTGCTTCTGGTGGAAAACTTGTGAAGTCGTGGTGTCACTGTTTTGGGCGGTTTTGCTGCATTTGCCGGGGAGAGGTCCGAGTTCGTAAAATCATCTTTAGGTTCCATTCGTTTTTTGAAAAATGAGGTGTTTGTGAAAATTATTTTTCAAAAAAGTGACGATATTGTTTAGTGTTCGGTCGAAACCTGAAAATAAATTGAAAAATACTTTCCGCTGTCCGATATAGAAAATCGAATTTGATTTTCCTCTGTCCTTTTAATGTATATATTTTTATCTTTTTTTTTTTTAACTTTCTTCTTTGGCCGGTCGTCGGCCACAAAGAACGGCAAGTGACCGGCCACGGGCGACATTCGAACGTCGCCGATATGCAAGGCTGGAGCCTCGCTGCCCTCTGGCAATGCTCAAGCATCGCCGATCTATGAAGCCCGAGCTTCGCAGCCCCCGGGTGCCGATTTGTGCGGCTCGAGCCTCGCGGCCGTCAAGCAATTTTTGAGCTTGCTACCCTGCGGCAGCGCTCGAGCATCGTTGATTTGCAAGGCCTAAGCCGTCCCACCCTCGGGCAACGTTCGAGCTCGCGGCTCTCTCGTGACGCTTGAGCATCACCAATCTATGAGGCTCGAGCCTCGCCGACCTCTATGGACACTCTAGCTTGCTCGTGGCCGGCGACGCCCAAGAAAATGAAAAAGAAAAAAGTTAAAATATCTGAATTTAAAAAAAGAAAAAGAAGAAAGAAGAATAATTAAAATGTGTACAAAGAAAGAGAAGAGAAAATGATTTCCTCTTTTCAAAAAGAGGAAATCATTTTCCCCACTTTTGAAGGTGCTTTTTACATGAGAGGAAAAATATATATATCTCGACTCATTTATTTTCGTTGAAATGAACGTCGAAAAATCCGAAAAACATTTTAATGAAAATTGTTTTTCACGAAACAAATGGAGCCTAAAGTCTGGTCTTTTCATAAGCCGGTTGGGCTCCGGTGATGGTGATGCCACACTCTAGATTCTTAACTCTTGGCTATCACAAAGCTTAGAAAACTGAAATATAAATTTTGAGAGCTGCTAGTATATATGGATAATATACCCTTCATAAATATCATCAATTATCAAAGAAATAAATAACTTGCTATGATGTGTCAATGTCATGGACCGGAGATTTCATGACCCAACCGACCAACGACATAGCTGATGATTAACAAGATTTGAAGTGTATTGCTTCCAAGGTTCTCTTGAGCCCTCTAGAATATTATAAGGATGGGTGATACAGTAAATGTACCATGTTCTAGAGCATTCGTGTCCTAAATATTGGTAATTGGTAGATAGAGAAATGCGATCTCCATCATCAAATCTAGAGTCTATCAATGATAGTCATTGAGAGGCCTCTTGTATAAATATGGGGGCTCTCTGCTCGCTTGTAATCACCCAAAACATTTTCAATAGAAATAATTTCTCTCCCAAAACTTCTCTCTCTACAATCCGAGTGGGCTAGCGAGCGATTGATCCTTGGGAATCACACTCAATTTATCTGCCTTCATGTACATTCACCAAAACTTGTGGACTCCATAACCAAGTGGTTCCGTGGCATTTTATTCACTAAAGAGAAGGATAAACCGGGATACAATCTGCTTAAAATACAAAGACATGACCATGATAAAATCATGTCGCGACAAAAGCCACGTCTCTGCAGACAACAGAGGCTAAATTAAGTTGTAGGCATACATAAGAGTGGTCAAAGACTTTCTTCAACATCAGGCCGAGACAGAGCAATCAGAGGAGCAACACCACCTACTAAACCAACAGCAACACCACAAAAAAAACTCTGGATTAGCATCACAGAAAACAGACACGATGGATATTTCAAGCATAAAAAAAGATAGCAAGGAACAATTTAGACACCCTCCAATAATCTTCTAAGTGAAGACACATCATGCAAAAGAGAAATGTACTAATTCTATATTGAGGAAGTTAGAATGAATAAAGGGAGAACTGAGCCGAGAAAGATAAAGAAAATGAAGGAATTGGGGCTGGAAAGAAGAGGTGGGCCGGGTCATTTGCGAGCCGATCAAAGGATTGACTTGGGGGTCGTAGTGCAGCTTCTTTTTTTTCTTTTTCCCAGTAGTGTATTTTTTTTTTTGTAGTTTTCTTTCTGTTGTGGCTTTTTTCATATTTTTCCAAAAAATTCGTACCAGATTGACAAAATTATGTATCAACATTATATCAACGCAGTTTCAAAATCAAGTGCAATAAGTTTAGAAGAGTCACCTACTTCAAATAGAAATGTTGATGATTCCAAAGCACCTTGTATTTATGGGCCTCTCTTTGTCTTTTTTTGACACGCTCTTTCAAGAGGAACAATTGAATGTTCATTTAAATCACATAATATTTGTTGTATTCATTTAAGGATACTTGCTAAGTATTTATAGATATTGAAGAATTTGATGGATATGGTTTTAGAGCGATGGGGCACATTTCTGAAGAGAATGAAAAGCCAAGGGCGTCACCCTTTCTCGGAGAACTTGACATGTGAAAAAATGCTTAATCAATTAGGCCGACGGCCCAGTCCATAAGAGTTAAATATGGGTTGCAAAATGGCTTTGTGACCCATTTTGCTGTTTGCCATGTGGCGTTTGAATGAGAGTTTTGCATTTCGTATTATGCTTTTTCCTTTATTAGACCTAATTAGTTTGTGTTGATCTTAAATCTCCTACACTTATTATGCTTTCTAACGTGTGTTTTCTACTGCGTAGTGATTATCAAGTGCTGTAACCAGTGTATCTGGGGAAAAAAAAAGTGGCATTTGGGGTCAAATTGGACGTGTACTATAGACAGGATTGTGAAAGTCCCAACATTTATGATTAGGAGAGATGAAGTTGACCCTAATCCGGCAGTAGTGTTTCTTAAAGCAATTTTAAACCTTGATCACAATGCAACTGGAGCATATAGCAAATGGATTGGCGAGGGGCGTTGGCATGGGCAGTTGCTTAAATTCTTACGTTCCAACAGAAGAGCTCTCGAATCATCTGACTTGAATGACTTGCGTCAGGCATCAGGCTTATAATCCTCTATCTGGGATGAAGGATCTGCAAGGGCTGGAGTTCTGGTGCAATATCAAGTCTCGAGTCTTTTCCCAGAAAAATCCATCACTAGTTTCAAAAATGAGATTGATAACATCAATTCATACAAGTATAATCAGCTATTTCATAGTAGCTCCAACAAGCCGCATCACCCTCCAACACTGCTAAACTCATTCACAAATCATTTCAAGCCAAATAACAAGCAAATGAATGTTTCTTCCGGTTGAGGGCCAACAATGCATGCACCTAAAGCTAATGGCGGGATGTTCACAAGGAAAAGAATCGGCTGACACAACAAGCCATCCTGCCCAATCCAAGAGCCTGTCTCAGAGGAAAAGTTTTCTGTATTCCTCTGCTTCCCGGGCCATCTCCTCAAAGCTCCGATCTTTCCTTTCCTTATCCAAATCGAGCTTTTGCTTCAGTTCCTTCTCCTTCTCATCTATCTGTGCAATTAAAGGTGTATAAGAATTACATTTCGGGCTGAGAGAAACCATCTGGGTAGATGAGATTTGCACTTACAGCATCATAGACCTCATCATTCTCCTTAAAATCACCAGCCTTGCGAGGGAGAATATGAATGTGGACATGTGGCACAGTCTGTCCAGCTTGTGGCCCATCCTGGAACAATCAACAATTACCGCATGCACAGAAAAAAAAAAAAAAAAAAAGTAGAAAAGAACAGAAACAATATTAGCACAAGACGACATCCCCTCCTCTACAGCATGAGTTTGAGCCCTGGACCCTAGACTGCATGAGATCATTCTAACTTCTTGATAAGGCTGGATATTCAATGTCAAGGAGAAATAGAACTTACCAACCATTCAAAAAGTCTTTAAGAAAACTTTATGGCCACATCTTAAGCTAAGGTTAACAGAATTGGGTAAGATTGCAGTGATGTCATCAAATTTAATGATTTTTCAATCAGGTAACACAATTTGTTCTACTCTCTCAACACACGAAACTTCCAATTTATTAATGAATGCACTTTCACCAGAATCTGCCAAACGTGCCCGTGAAATGCTGACATTGTGCCCATGTAATTGTCACAATGATGTGTCCAAAAAACTGACCACATGTCCACCATTAGCAATTTACTGGTAAATGGCCAGATTGCTATCAAAGCGCATCAATTGCAAAAATATTGCAACTTCATTGCATTGGATGATTGAATCGTAGTTTAGTGACCTAATAACAAAATCCACTGAAGTTCAATGACCACAAATGAAATTTGTACCAACAAAACTGCAAGATACAACTCTTATCAATTTGCATATCCCCTTCATGTGATTGCAGTAGGAAACTGTTATGGTTCTTTAGTACAAGAAATAAAAGTGGAAGTAATATATACCAGACTCTTTTACTGATCAGCCAAGAGATTCAACTGAGACACAGACATATTTCCATTGAACTATCATTTACTACTAATTCACTAATTCATGTCATGTGAGATTCAGATGCCACAAAAATGGAATTAATTTGGCAAGTCAAATATACAGCACCTAAGATGGCATTTTTAGGGTGGCTAGGGCTTTTACAATTCAACCAATTTAGCAATTCAACTTTGACCAATTTAATTTCACGGAGAAGATGATTTACATGCAAGGAAAAAAGAGTAGAGTTCAAAAGTTACAAGTATCTTACTTGAATTGTAAAAGTCAGAGATGATGCATTGTGATAGTGTTCCAACTGACCACCAACTTTCTTTGCAGCAAGCCATAGATCAAGAGTCTCATCAGCACTAAGATCAACAAAGCGCTTTACTTCACGCCTCGGGCAGATTAGCACATGTACATGATGTCAAGTGCAACATTTTATGCTTTGTAAATGCCTTAACTCATGTAAAACCAAATCGAAGTTTAAGCCTTTCTAGATGGCCAAAGGAAGGTTGCTATGGAGATAACTAATTGCCAGGCGGCTCAATACTTAATTTTGCCCACCAACAGAGATAGATATACCTAAAAGCATGCTTCCATCAGCTAGACAAAAATTTTCCATCAAATTTGTAACATAGTTCATAATGCACTAAGGCATGACTCTGAGAGCTAAACACATGAGATGTGAAGGTGCTCTCAGAAAGCATGTCAAACTTATGCCACTATAATGCATTGCAGTTTGAGGTCTGAAGGTGCTCTCAGAAAACAGTGTCAAACTAATACCGTTGTGATTCACTGCTACCGCTAAATCTTGTGTATTGACTGTCCAAACCAGGGAAGCTGCCCATACAAGATGTTAGAAATTCGGGGTACACCACCGTATAATAGATCAAGTTGGGACTTAGATAAGCTGAACAAGATTTTCTTTTGTTAACATAAAGAGACCAGCTTCAATGTGACCGAAGAAATGATAAAAGATGGACAACGATCACTCACACAGGATCATGTTTTATGGACCCAACAACTACACGAAGATAGGTATAGGGAGATGTGAATCCCTTGTGAGGTGGATTGCTTTCTTAGTGATAGGTCTGGTGGCACATTTGACTTCATGTTTTCGTTCAAAATCTCTAACCACTCAACACCTTCATCTAAGATGGAACAACAAATGTTTCGGCACTCTCTCACAAATTATGCTCAAAGAGGGTCTTCAACCCCATCGTGCTGTCCTAAACACCTACCCATCAATGAAAACAAAAGTTCTATCATTGAATTTGGTTACGTGCAAAGGATATGACCTGCAAGGGAATAAACCCAAATCAAAACCAAACACATTAAGCATAGTATCCAGAAGCAGAACGGAGAACTACGAAAGAAGAGATTAAAACCCTGTATAGGCGGAGATTTTCTAGACTTTGTAAATGCTACTGTGGAGGACAATGGTTGTTCAGTTAACCATACAACAACATTGCTTACAGTCCGTTTGATATAAAGCTACGCACTGCTGGCTAGGGGCTCTGTTGAAAAAATTTCTCATTCAAGCTAAATGCATCGTGTGCTACCTACTGTAACTACCATCTGTGAGGGTATAGGATCACCTCTTTCATGCAAACTAAGAGGACAATTTCCTTTCCTACCAACTAAAATCTACAAAGATACACTCGCCAATTATGTTAACCACCTACGTGTCTTCTGGGCATTTTCAATGTCGTCCAGTCAAAATTGGGTGCACGGAGAGAGAGAGAGAGAGAGAGAGAGAGAGACCGGGAATAACGGGACGCAAATTGACCATAGCAAAGGACAGAGTGGTGGTGTAAAACACTTCCGCCGGGTCGATCTTGTAAGGTCCAAAAGTGAAAGTCTCCGATGCCATCTGCATCAATCAGAACACGTTAAAGGCGACTCATTTCCGATAGATTTCGATCTCGACCTCAATCAACAAAGACAGTTCATCATCAAGCGAGAGAGCGAATGAAACAACGCTAAGGATCGCACGCCGTACCTTCGACTTGAACGGGGTGAAACCTCGGAGCCCCGTCGATCGACGACTGGGGAGGAGCACCAGCCTGGAACCGCAAGAGAGCAGCAGGGAGTGGGTCGGCTTCATCACGAGAACAAGCGGCGCAAAACCAATCAACCGATTAAATCCCCCGGAAATCGAAGGGTCATTAGCCCCCCAAGAAGAGGGAAGAAGATGACCCAAAACCGAAGACGGAGCGTAGAAGAGAAGAAGGTGGGGAAAGACGAACTTACAGGCGAATCCGAAGAAGATTAGGGTTTCCACATTGACCTGATGCCTATTTACAACACCAAGATGACAAGCAGTAGAGCGAAGGACGCTCAGGCACGACGGCTGGCTGCTGGCTAGAGAGGAAGCTCGAGGCCTCGGCTTAAAAGATGGAGTCTTTTTAAGTGTTTGCTAAACAAAATCTAAATAGTCCATCAATCAACTACAAATTTTAGTGCTATTTTTTTCAGTGATTTTGTAATTAATATCATCAAATTTGATATCAACTTCCGATCGATACTTTAAAACACAGAGTCGATACTCAATAGTCTTCGAAATTGAGGATATGTTCACTCGTGTCTTAGTTACGTGGTACCTTACTCTTTCGTTGTGTTTGTCCTGTGGTAAAATACTGGTCATAATCTCTGACGGAGCCCAACAAAGCTTAGTGATGATCTGATTGTCATCTCACGTTTTCATTACGTTTTATTGAGTTTACAATTTCATAATTTATCCAATTCAGTTAAAATTGATTAATTAAATTTAAAATAAGATGAATTGATGACAAAATCAAAACTTTCGTATGAAAAGTAATTTTAACTGATTTATTCAAACATTTTAATACATTGAATGAAAAAACATCATTAGATGAAAAACCCAATTAATGTAAAACTAGATAAAAAGTTATCATTAAGCCAAAGATATCATTGAAATGTGTCTTTAATCATTGGTAGAGAGAGAGATCATCTTGAATTCAACTTTGCCAAAAGTACTTACACTAAACTAAGCAATGAGCAAAGATGGAAGCATATACTTGCGACATTGACTGAATACCCACTTTCAAGTTAAGAATGAATGAAATATCTCATAGATGTATTTTCACCTAAATTCTCACGATTTGATCATTCTTGAGAAAACTAATCAATGAGGAATGGCCACTTAGGAAAATCAAGTACGTGAACCCAAGAACTTGATCATGGATTGACTCTTTGGCCATGAAAATTGTCGAGGAATATTTTGGACCAATATAGGCCGATCCTAGAGTAATTAAGGAACAATTTGGGTAATACCCTACGCTTGGATCACGGGTGATTCGTTTGACCTCGTATGGGTTCCGAACGTCCCTAAATTATTTTCTAACGATCGTGTCCATCGGGACTAGTGATTGACCCTTGCAATTAAATGACAACCAAAGTCGCCTGGCTCGAGTAATTCTTAAACGTGATTAATTTAATCACGGTAACTCCTAAAGAGCCACCCGTTAGTTTGATATACGTTGAAATTTCAATTAATCGAAATTGATCGCGAATCGAGCTTTAATTTGATGTCGGACCTTCGGGTTCCAATAATTAAATTTTGGACGTTTCCTCATCCAAGAGTACGATTACTTCGCGGTTTTGCCCCAAAAGGTTCGTAACAAAATAAAAATTTGATTGAATATGGGAAAAGATCCATTTACCCTTGGAAAATATCCAATTTTTCACTTTGGCCAAGGGGCATTTTGATCAATGTACCCCATGACCGAATTTGGCTAGTCTTTTTGACTTTCAAGACCCCAAAAATATCCTAACCCTTATTAATTAAATTTTTAGTCTTCTTCCCCAAAATATTTCAAGACCCTTTCTCTCTCTAGCTCATTTTTCTAGCTCTTGGCCGAACTCCATTGTCCCTCTCTCTCCCTCACCAAAAATTCTTCAAACAACCGCGGTGTCGCTTTGAACCCCTAGAGCACAACTACCGCCGTGAACTACCGGGAACCGCCGGATCTTGTGGGTTTTAGGGGAGCAAAGGGAGCCGCGGAGCCGCCGGATTGGGGTCAAAACTTCTCTCGATTTCTCGTCGGAAAACTTGCTAAAATTGTGGTAAGTTGATCCCTAATCTTAGATTAGGTATCTAGGTTGCTAATAGACTATAGATTGAGTGATTTTGGTGAAAAATGAGTTGGTTTTGTGCTAGTTCATAGAGTTGGCCGAAAATGCAAATGAAGGGAGGAGAGAGAAATGTGTTATTGCATGAATAGTGAAAATGTATGATTGGTTTTGGATGGCTAGGATTTGATCCAGCTTATCTTGCTTTAATCCAGCTTATCTTGCTTTAATCCAACGGCCTAGGATGAATCTTGTTGAGGAAGCTTGATCGGACGGCCAAGATTATTTCCTGCTTAGTGAAGATTAATCGAGTGGTGGAAAATAATTCCACGTGATGATATTTTCATCGGACGGCTCGGATTAATTGCTACGTTACTATAGTTTATTTCTATGGTACGTATTAATTGTACGTTAGTGGAATTCCGATCGTACGGTAATTATTAATCGCTACATTAGTATAATTTTGATCGTGTGGCGTAGATTAATTTTTGTAGCGACAAAAATTAATCGTGTGGCCCGATTGGCCATTGGTCTATTATGACCTTATCGGGTGATCACGATTTATTAATTCTCTAACGTGAGTGAATTACGTGGTTCCGATCGAGTATCCGCTTGACAATTTAATCGAGTGGTCTCGATTGGGCAATTGAGAAAAATTGAGAAGATCGTGTGGTTCCAATCTTTCGTCGGAGGGGAATTGGTGAGACCGGATGGTCTCGATTTGCTAATCAGGAAATTTAGCAAGATCACGTGGCGAAAATTTATCGATTGGAAGGATTTAAGTGATCGTGTGGTATCGGATGAGCGATCAAGGAATTATTGTGGTAAATGGTCTTTATGTGGATTAATTGAGAGGAAGTGTGGGATTTTACCCTGAGACGTAATGACGCGGGGTTCGTATTTTGTAAGACCATAAATTGCCGAGGCGTTATGACGCGGGCCCCGTTATTATTATATTATCCCGAGGCGTTAAACGCGGGGTTCGGCATACTATTTTATCATGATGCGTTAAACGTGAAATATTTAATCGAGGCGTTATTACGTGAGTTATAGTGACCAATGCGTTATCACGTGAGTTTGGGTTTATAATATAGGCGCGTTAAAACGGCTTTGGACCAATGTGGAATTTTATATGATAGTAGCCGATGCGGTTTAAACGCGAGTTGGATCAACGTGGAATATTTATAATGGCCTAAAACGTTATTACGCGTCTCGGCTATAATATAGCGATGCATTAAACGCGGGCCTTGGACCAACGTGAAATTTTATATGATAGCCCGAGGCGTGGGAACGCAGCTTTGGAGCAACATGGAATATTTTTATTCCAGGCCGAGACGTGAAATATCGATATGGGGGTAACGTGGAATATTTGTGAATGTATGGCAATTTTTGGAGAAAGAATAGAATATTCGGGAATTTATTTGTGGAATTTTTTTTTATTGTCGGATGATTTGTTGGAAATTGCTTGCCTAGGACGTGCCGGGAGGCACTAGAGCCCTAACCTAAGGTTGGGGGCTTTCTTACCGAGATTTTATCTCACCCGTCCGTGGACTCTCATTTTTTAGACACTCCGCCTCAACAATGAATGATCCGCTCAGGATTTCGGTATTCCCGAGGTCATGGTACCAAGAGAAGATGGGGAGGTTGTAGAGCCATCGGATGTGGAACAGCCACCCGAGCTTGACGAGGATGAGTTGGAGGCAAGAGATGATATAGTACCGGATAGCGAGGACGAGGTCTAGGGTAGTTATTTCTTGTAGCTTTTGAGAGATTTCTTTTGGAAGTATAGCGGGCTTCGACCACGTAATCTTTTGTTATAAGTGGTCACAGGCTTCTGTGGCTCAAGCCCTAGGTTTGAAGGTTGTGACGATTATGTATATTTATCTATATAAGTTTGTTTTATGTTATTTGTTTATGTACTGGGAATAGTTTTTGCTTCCGCAAGAAATTTATTGGCCTTTGTATCCGGGAGAATCGTACGTAAGCATGGCGGGGATGTCGACGAGGTTTAGGTCTTAGGCCATATGCTCAGCCTTTTTCATTAAAATTCATACATGGATGAGAAAATTATGTAGTTAGAAAAGCATTAATTTCCGACGAATAGAAAAACAAATATTGTCAAATAAATGTGGTGCACTTCACTCATTCAAATGTTTCTCTATTGAAGTCTCACACATACTTCGACCAAAAAAAAAAAAAAAAAAAAGCAGTCTCGCACATACATTTCGCCAAAGAAGATAATTGATAAGAAAACGTTGTCCCAAATATGTATATTATGCACCAAAAGAATCAAACATTTTTGCATAATACAAGTTAGGCAAATTACCAAACATGTTATTCGGGATGGTTATAGTACCGAAACGCCATTGAAGTTTATTTTACACACAGGAGGATTTAATAAACTAAGAAAACGGACGAGGTTGATGAGACCGGGGCATACAAAATGGAGTTTCGATGCAGATCTCGGCTACTTTACTCAAAATATAAAGGGGTGCGGGCAGCAAAAACTAGATAGAAAAGGTTTGGCACCAAATTAATGCCTACTCAACTCCACTGATCGATCCGGAGTTTTTCCCAATCCACTGAATTTAGAGCTCTTTTACGAAATATGTGTCTCACAAATTAAGTCTCTCGAGGTTTTTAATTGCAAGGTGTGCAACAAGAGTTTGTAGCAAGTTTATTAGTATTTTCTATGTACTTAAGCTAATGGGCAACCCTATTTATAGCAAAACAAGCTTAATTAGCCATTAGACACATTTCAAATGGTTAAAAATTGGGAGAAAATTACTAGAAATGCCAAAAGTTGTATGCCGTACTCATTTTATTGCCAAAAATTTTCATCGAATCACTTAAGTGTCAAATCGGAGAAAAACGATCACTTAAGTGCCTCCAACGAGATATTCCGACCATAATTAATGTGTGGCATTTATAATTAAATTTCTAACATAAAGTGGCCTTACTTCAAAAAATTAAGTCCACGTGGACTTCTCAACTTTAAAAAAAATTAAAATAAATTAACATTAGATTAAAAAAATTGTTAAAAAATAATTTTTTTAAAATAAAAAATTATTTAAATTAAATTTAAAATAAGAATAAAAGTTTATCAAAAAAATTTAAAATTTTTAAAAAGGGGAAAAAATTAAAAAAAAGAAATATATAAAAAAATTTAAAAAATTGTTTTTAAATTATTAAGCCTATTTTTAAATTAATTATATAAAATTTGTAATTAAAAAAAATTAGTTTTCAGCAAAATTTTAAATCTAATTTTATTCTTTAACTCTTTCATTATGTTTTTTCAACTTTAATATTTTTTTATTGCTGATTGAATCTCCAACGAGCCACGTCGCCTTCGAATATTAATAAAAAATATTACCTCGGATTTCCAAGCAAAGCAAATCGAAGTTGACACTTAAGTGATCATTTTTTAAAAAAATTGGCACTTAAGTAATTCGAAGGAAACTTTTGGCATTAAAATGAGCATCATGCACAATTTAAGGCACTCCTGGTGGTCTTCTCCCATTAAAAATTTAATTGTTGGGACTTCAATGTGTTCAGCCATATTTTTTTATTATGATTGTAAAAGAACAATGATATAAAAATAAATATAAATTGTCCATCGAGAAACTCCCTCATATTATTGCTTTTAAACAGTGAAGAAAAAACTCCATATATTCGATGCTTTTCTTGGTCATTGTATCGATGACAGAAAGTAAGAATGCTTTTCCCTCCCTTAGTCGGAAGATTGACCTTTGGTATTGATCGCAGCACATAGAGTCGATTTCTCCTGCCTCGCCCGATGCTGAGATTTCGACCTTTCATGTGGCGAGTCCTGTGTGCGAGTCTGCAGATTTCTTGGGGAAGACAGAGAAATTCCAATGCCTCCTAAGGTGATGTTTTTACCTGCTTTATCATGATACTCATCAGGTTTCTGATCAAGACTAGCGTTCTTGTGCAAGGAGCGGACCTCGTTGTCCATGATGCAGGTGATACCGCGTGAGTATGGCCTCGACTAACGCTCTCAAGATGCGGCCCCTGGAGTACTGGGTATGTGCCCCTTGCTCATTCCTGCTTTGAAAAATTATAGTCATAATTAGAGATGTCAAATAAATAGGTCGGACCGAACATGGTCCAATCTATATTGACCAATTTAACCCATTTTGATCAATACCCGACCTAATCCATACCCGATCCATACTCAATCCGGATTTCTTAAACATTTCTATGTTTAATCAAATCATAAAATACTTATTTCTTATAATTTGATAAAAAAAATAATATTATTAAAACTGTTGTAAAATATTGCGTTGCCCAGTATATAATAGAGAGAATAGATAGAAATTAAGTAGAGAAATCAGATAAACACCAAAGATAGTAGAGACAGCCAGAGAAGAAATTTTTATTTCAATGTTCGCACAATGACCAAAACTAAGCTCCTATTTATAGGAGAACAATAATGCACTTACCATTAATATCAATGCATTGAATAAATACATACATTGGATAGGAGATGAACATACATTAGATAGGGAGATGTACTTAGAACGTAGAATACAAGTGTACCGTAATAGGTACATTAGATAGGATGAATATAATGAATATTCATTCATATATTTCATAACACTCCCCCTTGAATATTCATTATATTACGAATGTGCATTGAATGATACTGCGTCATTAAAAACCTTAAGTCGGAAAATTCCAGTGGGACAAAAGGGAAAAAGAGTACTTAACACAAATCTTATGATCTCTCCCTTTTATGGATGCATTAATTGCCTCGTTAAAAACTTTAAGCCGGAAAAACATTATGGGAAAAAAATCGGTCGGAAGGAAAAAAGAGTGCAATGCATAGTTCATAATATCTCCCCCTCAATTGAGCTATATAGCGATCTGCTGGGGCTAGTCAATCTTGCATCTTGTGAACTGGCCGCATACCAATGCCATATACTAATATCTCAAAAGTTGATGTTGGCAATGATTTGGTAAAAAGATCGCAATATTATGTATGAATTGAATCTGTTTAACATCAATTTGTCGACTTTCTTGGAGTTCGTGAGTATAGAAAAATTTCGGCAAGATATCTTTGGGTCCTATCACCTTTGATATATCATCCCCTAACTTGTGCAACACAAGCAGCATTATCTTCATAAATTATAGTGGGAGAATTTGTAACCGGTGCTAAACAACAAGAATTGTGAATATGCATTATAACGGATCTTAACCAAACACACTCCCTTCCCACTTCATATAAAACAATAATCTCGAGTGGTTAGAAGATGTAGCTACTAGCCATTGCTTCGTAGAACGCCAAGAAATGGCAAGTGCCATTATAACAAAATAAATAACCGGTTTGAGAGCGAGCATTATGTGGATCGGATCTATATTCAAGCATCGGCATATCAAACTAAACTAGAGATAGTGGAATGCTTGGAATAATATAATCCCAAATCTATGGTTCCTCGGAGATAACGAAAAATATGGTTAATTCCATTCTAGTGTCTCCGGGTTGGCTTAGAACTAAAACGTGCTAATAAATTTACCGCAAAAGCGATATCCGGTCTCGTACATTATGACAAGTACATCAAAGCCCCAATTGCATTGAGTTATGGTACTTCAAGACCAAGTATCTCTTCATCGATTCTCTAGGGACGAAACGGATCCTTTTGGGGATCTAGAGACCTTACAACCATAGGGGTGCTTAATGGGTGAGCCTTGTCCATGTTGAAGCCTTTAAGTAATCTTTCAATATATGCTTCGATTGATGGATAATTATTCCATTTGCTTTATGCTCAAGCTCTAGACCAAGACAAAGTTTGGTTTTACCCAAATCTTTAACTTCAAACTCCCTTTTCAAATACTTAGGAGTTTTAGCTAACTCTTCCGGAGTTTCAATTAAATTCATATTTCGACATAAATTGCTACAATAGCAAATTTGGTTTCGATTTCTTAATAAATACGCATGGGAGATAAGATCATTCTTGTACCCTTCCTTAATTAGGTACTCACGTAGGTGTTGATACCACATGCAACCGGATTGCTTTAACCCGTACAACGATCTTTGCAACTTTATTGAGAATAAGTTGCGGGGAGTGCATGCATCGGGTATTTTGAATCCCTCGGGAATTTTCATAAAAATATCGTAGTCTAATGAGCCATATAGATATGCCGTCACAATATCCATAAGACGCATTTCCAATCTTTCGGAGATTGTTAGGCTAATTAGAAAACGAAATATAATCATATCCATTACAGGTGAATGTGTCTTATCATAATTAATCCCGGGTCTCTAGGACAATCCTTGGGCAACAAGTTGTGCTTTATACCCGACAACCTCGTTTTTCTCATTTCGTTTCCGAACAAATACCCATTTATATCCAACGGGCTTTACATTATTGGGGATTCGAGTTACCGGTCCAAAAACTTCTCGTTTAGCTAGGGAAGCTAATTCAGCCTTAATTACTTCCTCCCACTTAGGCCAATCTTGCCTTTGACGGCATTCAATAATAGATTGCGGCTCACAATCATCATCCATAATTTTATGAGCAATTGAGAATGCTAAAACATCATTATTGATGATTTCATTCTCGATCCCAAATCTCATCACAATATGTAATGAAATTCTCAGTATTCTAGGGTTGGTGATCCTTTCATGGGTTTGTGTTTCTTCGGGGGCAATAAAGCGTTAGGTAGCAAGCACAACACCGAGGCTCTTCTAGAGCGGATTCCCGATTCTTTCCCCTTCATTTTTGAGGAACAGTGTCTTTTGATCCTATTGGTCTACTATGCTTCAAGAGTGGGGGATTTTGATCCATTTTAGCATGTCCTTCGGGAACAGCTATCCTAGCTGGTGCATTTGTAGCTGGAATATAGGACTTTGTTACCTTAGCAGCATCATTAAATGCGTCGGGAAATCTATTGGCCATAGCACGTAAATGGATTATGCATTGTACCTCATTTTCACACTTAGGAGTTCTTGGGTCTAATTGAGATAAATTTTTCTCATTCCAGGAGATAACCTCAACTGGTTTCTACTTTGTAGCCATGGAAGTTGTAGGTGTCCCAATTGATGGAAACACTTGTATCATCGAAATGACAATCTGCAAATCTAGCAAGTAAAAGATCATCGGTAGTTGGTTCCAAGAACCTAATGATGGACAAGTGAATTAAACCCAACATTGGGGACCCACTTTCGTTCTTTTTGGCAGTGCTACAAGCTCCTGTCTTGTACAACCAAAGGTGCATAAATGTGAAATATCGGGTTCATAACCAATAACTATTTGAAGGGGAGATTGTAAGAGACTAATAGTGGGGCACAATCTAATTAGAGCCGCCGCATGCAAAATTGCATGACCCATGCTATATCGTTGAGATTCGTTCTCAATAATGGAGTGCGAGCAATGATTTGGATACGTTTAATCAAAGATTCTCGCCAATCCATTTTGAGTATGAACATATGTGATCGAGTGCTCAACCTCGATTCCGAGAGAAGCATAATATGCATCAAAACTCTTTGATGTAAATTCACCAAAGATTATCCATCCTTATGCTTTTAATTGGATAATCGGGAATTGTGCCCGGAGACTTATCATCTGCGCAAGTAAATGTGCAAATGTGACATTACGCATAGATAATAGGCAAACATGGGATCATCTATAGGATGCATCCACTAGTACCATAAAATATCGAAATGGTCCACTTGGTGGTTGTATTAGTCCACAAATACCAGCCTGAATTCTTTGCGGGAATAAAGAGGATTCAAGATTAATCTTTGTTATAGAAGGTTTGGTAATAAGTTTTCCTTATGAACAAATTTCACAATTATAATCTTTGGACAACAATACCTTTATATCCTTTAAAGGGTGCCCTTTTGTATTCTGAATTATTCTACGCATCATTGAAGCGCCGGGGTGACCAAGGCGATCATGCTATAGTCCAAACCGATCGGGGTTTACTAATCTCTAGGACATGATGGCGTAGGTTTCAACGGCCTTAATCATGACACAATACAAACCCATAGAAGAAGCTTCTAGCTTCTCATGGATGGTCTTCAGGCCCATCTTATAAGAGGTAATGCCGATATATTATTTGTTTTGCTCATAAATAGTCTCAATATGGTACCCATTACGGCATACATCTTTGAAGCCGAGTAGATTCCTTTTTAATCTACTTGTTTAGGAAACGCATCCTCAATATGCGGGATGATGCCATTTGGCAAAATAATTGTGGCATTCCTAAAACCATCAATAATCGAAATAGGACTCGACATTGTATGGACATGTGCCTTACGCAATGTCATACTCGAGAAAAAAGTGTCTACTATGAAATATGGTATGTGTTGATGCACTATCAAGCAATCAAACATCTTCCTTTTTCTTAGTATTTTTCATTTGCACTTATGTTGACAACTTTAGGCGTCAAGTATCATAAAATTTGCATATTAGTTATAAGATCAAATAAAACTTTAAAATAATAAATATTATATAAGGTTAATCAGCATTTCATTACATAACCATATTAGAGAACAATAAAAGGTAATATATTTAAAGAAAAGAAACTAGAAAAGAAATTATTAGAATCATAAAATTCGAAGTCTAAGTTGTTATCCACCGATCGATGCCTTATCAAAGCAATCGGAGGTCCTCAAAGAAATCGGAGACATCCAAAGATGAATTTGCTACTTCGGGAGCAAGAGGAGTCCCACCAACGAGAGATATTGTTGGCCTCAACGGTGATTATGGCAGTAGGATTAATTTCAATGGCGTGAGATTCATCACGCTTGCCCATATTTTTTAAAGATGCCTGGTATAGATCAACAAAGTGCTTTGGCGTGTGATAAGTATGTGACCAGGTGCCCAACCATGCTACAGCGATGGCAAATATTTCCATTAGTCACCTTCTTTGGCTTCTTGTCTTTGTCATGATTCGGGCCAAAGTTAGATTTCCTAAGAGCGGTTAAATTTCCCTGCCACCCCTTCGAGGAATATGTTCTTGCTCGTGCTTATAGCCCTTAAAATGGCAAGTATTTTTCTCGAGTTAGCATGTGCTTTAGGCAATGCTTTTGAGCCAACAGGTCTAAGATCATGATTTTTTAGTAGCAATTCATTAGTTTGCTCAAGCGATGAGGAGAACAGAAATTAATTCGAGTATGTGGCAAATTGACACCGCCGGTATTCTTTGTTGCAGTATAATATTTGAAGCATGGAAGGTGGAGAAAGTTTTCTCTAATAGTTTTGCATCGTTGAGCTTGATATCGCATAACTCAAGCCGAAAAAATAATATCAAATAAAGCGGATTTATAGTCGACATCGATTTAAAATCTTGTAGCCCGAGATCTTGCCGGTCATATTGTGCCTAAGGGGGGATAACGGTCTTGGTATGATCATACCTATCCTTCAACCTCTTCCACAGGTTTGAGGGTCTCGAACGGATAAATATTGAATCAGTAGGCTCTCATGCAAATGACGACAAATAAATATCGGTGCATTTGCATTATCTTTTGCATTTGAGGTCTCGTCTTTCGTAATTGCATTAGCGAAACCTTGCCCTTGGAGGTGCATTTCCATGTCAAGGTACCAGGATAGATAATTATTTCCACTCACTTCCAGGATGTGGAATTTGGGCTTTTCAATATTTGCCATAATTCTTACAAAAAAATGAATCCTTAAATTAATTAGAAGGATTTTCAAATATCCATTGCCACTTCGGGAGCGAAGGATACTTTTAGATTTGAAATTGGTTTGGGGCCAAAAAAAGAAAAAAAATGAAGAATTGATAGAAAAAGATGAAGTATAAGTTGATTAAAGAAAACAAAGAAAACATTTACCTTGCAAAAATTATTTACTCGGTTGGTAGATCTTCGTTCGATAATGGGTAGTAAAATATTACGTTGCAAGTATATAATAGAGAGAATAGAGAGATTAAGTAGAGAAAGCAGATAAACACCAAAGATAGTAGAAAAAGCCGGAGGAGAAATTTTTTATTTCAACATTCGCCCAATGATCAAAACTATGTTTCTATTTATAGGAGAACAAGGATGCACTTCTCATTAATATCAATGTATTGAATAAATACGTATATTGAATAGCAAGATGTATTTAGAATGTAGAATACAAATGTACCGTAATTGGTACATTAGATAGGATGAATATAATGAATATTCATTCATGTATTTCGGAACAAAATTTTTTTAACTTTTTATGATTTTTTAATTTTTTTAAAAGATATTTTTATTTTTATTTTATTTTCTTTGTTTTTTTTTTCTCTTTGCTCCTCCCTCCTCCCTCCACCATCTACAACTCCTCCTCCCTCCCCCGTCCGAAGCCGGCCACCTCACGAACACTCGAACAAGCGGCCAACACATTCACCATTGTGACCCGATTCGGGTTTAACTCGGACAAAGAACATCCCCTGGAACGCTATCAATACATCATCGAACCTCCTAACCTTCCTATACCGGTGATAAGGACGGTCCATGACACGACATCTCGTGCGGTATTTCATCGAACATCCGGTGGCAAAGTGCCATACCACCGCCTCAATACACGTAAAGATTGAGTAGCGAATTCCGGACGAAGATATCCTCAAGATAGCCAATTTTGACAACGTGGGTATGCACGTTGCACGCCCTGTCCGAATGCCCTACATTCGGCCAGGAACTTGAGGAGGAAGGGACGGTGACGTTATTGGGATGGGTGGAGTTCTCACGCATGTGGGCATACACCAAGAAAGGTACGTGAGGGGTGCGGGAGAGAGAGAAGGCTCCGATGAGAGTGTTGCGAGATGGAGACATGGGTCTAGGGAGGTAGGTGAAGAAGGGCAGATCTAGGTGCGAGAGGCCGAGAGAGTGGTTGACGTTGATGAAGCGCAATACGAGGTGAACGTGTTGGGTCGCTTAACCTACAGCTCGACCCGATCCGGGCGAGCTCGAGGTTCGCCAAATCCTGGCGACCTTGAGGTTAGGACTAAATGTAGGCCATCCATGCGGCCACTGTCGTCACAAATGACACTTTAGGATTGTCGTAATCGAAAACTAGAAACAAAACTACAGAGGAAAAGGAATTTGTGCATCCGATTTGGGATTCGCCGTTCTTGATGCGGAAATCTAACGATTCGAAGCTCAGCGCTTCCCCTCTATCGCCCTCCGAATGTTTGGCATGGATGAGACCGTCCCACACTCTCCTCTCTAACCTTATGAGAAGATGGAATGGCGTATGAAGTTATCAAGGTTGGGGGGGGCGCCTTAGCCCTATTTATAGAGTTTTAGTCGGCCATCTCATCACCGGCCGGACCGAACTCGCCCACGCTAATCGGGCCCATATTTGGTCTATTAAGAATCCTTATATTTTTCTTTTATTAGACCAACCCCGTAAAAACGATGATTATAATTTCAATTAATGTAGCCCACATCGGGAAAACTCTCACATTCTCCCACTTGGACTATATTAATTGAAAGTGTCTCGTGGTGCATGCCTTCTTCTTGGTCTAGAGATTATTCTTAATGGCCAATCCGATCCCATAGAGTCTCAAACACGAAATCATGGCAAGAATCGCATAAAACGTACGCAGAGCTATCCATGATCACGAGTATTCTTAACTCTACCGATATAGATTCAATATGGTAGTGTGGCAAATGGACGACACCTCATAAAAGAGTTACTTTATGTGTCATCCCCTTTGTCATGCACCATTCTCTCTCTTTATGTGTCACGAAACCTTATGTGCACAGAGAATGTCCTTTATGGTTCCAATGAACCTCGATATGTCTTACCTTTTTGGTTAACCTTACTTTATGTGTAACAAGACAAATCCTTAAGGCTAGTAACTGAATGCTCCCATCATTTACTCAAGGCTTATACATATCTTGAGATTTTTAAGCGATATATGTTCTCAACTCAAATACTTTATTGCATGCAACGGAGTTGATACATATCAAGATGTTACAAAATATAACAATCACACATGTGAACTTTATTGGAGCAAAAGTGAAAACGACTTTCCATCGAACAAGCGCATCCAACGATGCCGCTAAGCCCATCTTAATAACATGTCATTTCAAATACATAAGGGCAAATACCTTTTGTTAGTGGATTCGCAACCATATCATTTGTGAAACTATGCTCCACTTTAATGTCACCATTCTCATCTAGTTCCTTTATAGTAAAAAATTGACCACCGGACATTTAGACCCCTTAAGATATCTCTTGTTGTTAGTAAACAACTCGGTAGAGCTATTGTCATAATGTAACTGTATGGACCTATTCACAAAATCAAATACAATCAACTCCTTAATAAGGTTTCGGAGTAAATAACCCGAGTAGCAACCTAAAAATATGCTATAAACTCCGCTTGAATGGTAGAGAATAACATAGATTTGCATTTTTACTTTTTCATTATACCGCATTGCTTGCTAACATAAAGATGCACCTATTATCAACTTCTTGTCATCCGGATAACTAGTAAGGTCTAAATCTGAATACCCTACTAGCTACAAATCTTTAACTTGCTTGTGAATTGGCATATAGTCTTTTATTCTCTTTAATTACCTTGAAATTTTCTTAGCAAAGCAATCCGGTGATCATTTCCCGAATTTGACGGATATCCGCCTCAAGTTGTAAAAGCAACATTTAGGTTCTCTCAACTTCCATATAAGGACACGGTAACATATTCAGTTTATCACTCTTAGGGGGTGCATGAAAATCATTCAATTTCTCAATTTCTGTTCCAAACTTATTTTTGGAACAGAAACTTGTTTGGTAATATATTTGTTTTTCTATTTTTGAAACAAAAACTTGCTTCAAAAATAGATTTGCAACCCAAATCGGAAACAAAAATTTTCTATTTTTCCGTGAAATAGAAATAAGTTGTCTCAAGTCCTCTTCTCCTCATACGTCGTCTCTCTCTGTTTCGTTCTCTTTAAAGAGAAATGGGTATTTCGTGCTTCAACATCCAGGTCTCGCTCTCACTCGCAAATCTACAACTTCTTATCCAAGTTCGGGGACTGAATCCTCTCTCGCCTCCTTGTCTCCTCCCCCATTTTGCTTTTTCAGCTCACGTTTTGGGTTCGATTCGAGGAAGCTTGCGATTCCTAGGGTTTTATAACATCTTCGGGAAGTCCTCCTCGCGAATGGTAATTGCGATTCTAGGGTTTTGGCTCCAATTCGAGGTCAACTCGATAAAGGCTTCTCACCTCGGGCTCGCTTGGGTTCTTCTTTCTCCGATCCCGCGCCTCTCTTCGCATGTCATCTCACGAGAAGGTAATCGCACTCCCACCTCTCGGTAGCTTGTCGTTTATGTGGATTTGCTGTTTTATTGTTGGAATCATCGGCTAAAATGCACTTCTCTGCTCAGTTGTTCGAGTTTCTCTTCGATCTCGCTGAATTAGTGTGGTTTGGACTTTTTTGTCTATTGGAGATGTGGGTGGCTAGCTTATGTTTGATTGTTCCTTTGCATAATTCAGTGTTGATCGTGCTAGATTCTACCGCTTGCAAAATTTTCCGGAGCTTGTCATTGTAATTTATTGATTTTTTGCATTACTTGCCGCATTGATTGCGGAGAGAACCGAGATGAATATGCGGAGAGACGAGATGAATTCGGAGAGAACCAAGATGAACACGCTTAAGATAGATATTACAATCAAATGGTGAGAGATTATAATATGGAAGTGATTTCTTGAAATTGTGTTCTTAACTTTTGTAACGCATTTTCATCTAGCTCCCGGGATATTCATATGTTTCTTTACTAAATCGATTGCAATTCATCCCTTAGTCTTTCTATTTTGTTGGAAGATGCTTTTATTAAAAACAGCTTGTGAAACTTTCAGCGAGAGCTACTTTTTTGGAGTTGGAGCTGATTTTCTTTCTCCACATAAAATAGGGAGTCTACGGAGAATTTCGAAATGTGAGAGCATGTCTTTTGCAAGCAAAGCTGGAGTTGGAGCCGATATTATGGTCTCGCACAAGGAATTTGAAATTGTGTTCATTTTGTAGTTGGAGCTAGCTATATTAACATAGGAATTTTGAAACGTGCTATTTTTTGGAGTTGGAGGTGATATTATGGTGATTTGTAAAATGAGTTGGAGCTGATATTATGGTGATTTGTAAAATATGTAGTGAATCCGGCCATTTTACTCTAGTCTTATTTATTCTTATGCAATTCTTTTTAGTTGTCTTCTTACCCAATTCTTGCTTGGTGCATATGCTGGTCTTTTTTAGTCGATGTGCGATATGTAACAGGATAGATTTTTGGAAAGGGTATGTTTCTTGTGATTCTTGAGGTAGAGTTTAGGTTTGTCTGGTGATTCATTAATTTGTCTACCTTAAGATTCACTTTCTTTCTTGGCCGTTATAGGAGGGGTTGACGTGGACTTGTAGCCAACCAATTTGCATCCGGTACAATAAAGGAATTAGTATCTTGTCTACGGTTCATATATGATTTGTGTTGATATTCGTTCTAAGATGAGGTGAGCGAATCCCTCTTTTGCCATGGGGTAGAACTTCATATAGTATAAATCCAAATTTTATGCAGGAAAATAATGGCATTGTGTATTGTGAGTATACAATGCCATTAAGTTTCAATTGCAAAACCACCTTAGGCCGCACCGGCGCCCGAGGATTCTCGATCCTCTCTCTCTTCTCTGTCTCCGTTATGGCTCCCGTTGTCCTCGTTTCCTTCAAGCTCAAGCACATTTCCCGATAGGTACTTGTGGTCGTGTCTCTCATGAGGCATGGCATTGGTCTTGGTTGCGATTTTAGCTTCGGGCTGTTTGGTTTTTTTTTTTTTAAGTTAAGGATTGATCGTGGGTTGTTTTTGTTTGAATGCATTGTTGTCTTTGTATGACGTGAGATAATTTTTGGAGGAGTTTTCCAATAGGGTATGAATCTTGGGACTCTATCAAAACTTTGTCTTTGCTTGTTTTTTTTTTTTTATGATGTTAGTTAATTATCCGGAAAAAAATTTATTTTGTATGTTGGTCATACGAATAGGGTGAAGTTCATGTTTCGAGCGGTTTTGCAATTGAAACTTACTTGTCGAGAAAAAGCTCATGTTTATGCAAATTGGGAGACTGTGAATTTTTTAAAGAAAGGTCCTTGGAAGTAAAATTTGGGAAATAGAAAATAAATAAATTTTTGTTTCGAAGTAGAAATTTTATGCCATTATCAAACAAATTTCTATTTCAGGAATAGAAATTTTATGTCATTATCAAACACGTTTTTCAGCTCAAAAACTCATTCGAAATAGAAATAGAAAAATTATTTCTAGCTAGAAATTGATTTCAAAAACAGAATGGTTGTCATGCGCGCCCTTAATGACAGGATCGCCTCCCGACTTACAATGTTGTATAATGAATCTTTCCACAATACGATCAACACATTTCCTCCGAGACAAACCCAATATCCGGCGAGAACGATCTCAATGGATCTCAAGGCCTAGGACGAAAGACACCTTACCAAGGTCCTTCATGACAACGCTTTGCTTCACCTCATGCGGTAATCCACTATGATAAAATTCCTTCCACTAACCTTGCAAGTATATACATTGATTCACTTTACTTTCAACATAACCGAATGAAGTGATAGCACTATAAAACTTTAAATATCATTGTCTGGAAGCTTTGCTTGAGGCCTTAACTAGACTATTTTAGTCTACATATAAGCTTGCTCGAACCATCAGCTACAAAGCCTTATTTGACTTGAGAAAAAGGAAATACCATTGTTCTTTCGGTTCAAAAGAATAAGCGCACATGTCCAAACATGATACGAAACTAAGTTCCACCTAAAAGAAGGTACAATAAATGCATTCCTTAATGTCAAATCAAGTCCAGTCCGGAATTAAAATGACACCTCCTACGAACTCAACGTCAACTTTATTGTTGTTTCCCACGGTGAGCTTTGATTCTCATTGATTTGGCTTCTTAAAATCCATGAATCCTCATATGGTGAACACAATATAATTGGTTACACCTCTATTTAGCCTCCACAAACCGAATGAGGCTTCGATAAATTAGATTCACAAATCAAAGCCAAAGAATCATTATCCGCATGCTCACACTTAGATTACCAAGCTTTGTATTTGTTGCGGTCCTTCTTTATGTGACCTTTCTTCTTACAAAAGAAGTTGCAGTCACAATCTTTCTTAAAAGATGCCATCTTTGGACCCAAATTGTCGAATAACCGTTGGTTTCATGAGTTCCTTTATAAGTATGATTTTAAACTTCTTACTCTAGGTGTCCACCATCTTTATGACGTAATCTATAATTCCACAAGAACATTTAAACCTTATATTGAAGAGTCCTCGCAGATGTATCACAATGTCTACACAAGCCACCAAGGCTTTAGTCATCTATATAGCAATGCGATCATTGGCAACTCACTTTCAAAGTGATACATAATGGATCGCTTTAGAAATAACAAGCAAATCCTATTGCTATTAACCCAGGCAATAAAATGTGTCTTCTCGGGCTCGCACTATCGGCAATAAAATCCGCCGACTTATCCTTATTAAGGGCAACACAAACTTCGCCAGCCTATATCACAAACATAAAATCCTCTACCTACTTCACAAAGTCTAAACCAGTATGAACCTCAATCTTAATGAAGTTACCGTTTGCGAGAGAATGTGACTACTTTAACGAGCAATGTATACTTAATGGCATCATGTGAGTGTTGTGTAACTTGAACTTTATAAGTACACATCTTGAGGATTAGACGCATCATCATGTAATCACCTTTAGGCGGAATACATAATGTACACTTTATACATGATGACCCATCATGAGAGTATACCCCAACCTTTGTGATCACCACTTTTGGGTGAATGAGCCACTAGGATAGTCACTCTTCAACCTTATGCTTCGCACATGTGCCCCCTCATAAATCAATATTGTGTAACTTAAAAACCGTATAAGCACACATCCCGAGAGTTACATACATCATTATATAATCACCTTTGGGCAGAATATGTGACATCCAATTGTAAACTCTTCACATGACAAAGCAACCGCGAGAATATATTTCAATCTTCGTGAATCACCACTTTTGGGCGTATAAATCACTAGAATCGATCAATCCTCAAGCATATGCTGTACATGTATCCCTCCATGAACTAATACATAATCACTTCCTTTGGGAGTATGACCACGCATTAAAATAGGAGACATCCCACCACAATATAAGGCGATATTTCTCAAACCCAATTAGGTGTGCGGCTTTGGCGGTCACTTGTCCAACTAAATCTGTGAAATTCTCTCATACCATGGATATAAAATTTATGTCTCACATTTACCATATCCAAATTATTTTAGATGTCATTATGGAGGCACTTTATTCTAAAATCACAAGAAATGCCATTAGCATTACTCTAGCAATTGATGCATGTTGAACCTTATACATGCCAATACTTGATAATACTCTACACATCTTGTATGCGGCCATATTCTTATGAGCTAGCCTTAGTATTTTCGAAACCATATGGAAATATAAGAAAAATGCCCAAAACACCCCTAAAGGTACACGAGATATAGGGTTTTCATGCATTTTTATAACATTAAAAGCTTCACAAATTTAAAATAAATGTACCATAATGTAAAGAATTTCAATACGAGCACAACGGTATCAAGATCGCCAAAAATGGATCCCGGAAGCGCCTACACGCGTCGCTTGAAAGGCTGGCGCGTGAGGTCCACTCTCCCTACGTACAACACACGTACGGGCGCTCGGGCCGGTCCAAAAGGCCGATCGACCGGGTACGATTCGACCACTAGACCAACCGCCTAGTCCAACCGCCGACCGGGCCGGACCGGTCAACGGTCAATGGCGATGCAGTGCTAATGTCATCGCGACGTCATCTCGCCATGTGGCGGTCTCCTATGAGGTTGCGGCCACCAAAGGTGGCGCCACATAGCCCTCCCTCGTGAGGCGGTGCCGCCTCGGCGACGTCATTGCCGACATCGGCGGCTAAGGCCGCAAATCGCCGGGAGTACGTGGAAGTGCGTGGGGCGACATACCTTCGCCCCCGCGGCGCGTGCGGCGTCCCCGGTGCCCAGCGACAACTCTATCGACTCGTCTCGATGAATACTTTCTAAATATGTAATCAAACACAAGTTTCATCGCACGAAAGTTGCAAAAAACAGGCACAAACGTAAGGTTCTAGTTTCGAACTACGGTGGCTCTAATACCGAGTTGTAGGCCGTCTATGGGGCTGCCCGTCGACACAAACAACACCCCAGGATCGCCATAATTGAAAACTAGAAACAAAGCTACGAGAGGAAAATGAATTTGTGCACTGATTTGGGATTTGCCGTCCTTGATGTGGAAATCGACGATCCGAAGCTCAAGCACTTTCCCTCTCGTTGCCCTCCGAATGCCCTGGAGTCGATGAGACCGGCCCATACTATCCTTTCTAACTTTATGAGATGACGGAATGGCGTATGAAGTTATCGGGGTTAGAGGGGGGCACCTTAGCCCTATTTATAGAGTTTTAGCCAAACTCTCTCATCACGGGTCGGGCCAAACTTGGCCCACCCTAGCCAGGCTCATATTTGGATCATTAAGAATCCTTATATCCTTCTTTTATTAAACCAATTCCGTAATAACGGTGATTATAATTTCAATTAATGTAATTCACATCGGAAAAACTCTTACACCAAATCTCGGCGAACTAGACGCTCCCGGGTGGCCGTGGCGACGAAAGTAGGTGGAAGTAGTCTCCAAGCTCGCGATGGTCCAGATCCCTCTACTGTGGCTCTCGCTCATCACATGGCTCGGGCCTCCCTACATCTACCACGTCATAAATGGCATCATCGCCACCATCGCTATTTCCTCCGAGCTCCAAGGCAGCCGCCATGAGGAGTAGAAGGCATGGGTGATCTTCCTCTGTGTTCGTCACTCTCGGACTCGGTGAAGGAGGAGGAAATAGAGATGAAGACTGCAATGGCCTCCTGATTGTGATGGTGACCCATATTTTAACCTTTTTGTTTGGGGCTTCAGTTTTTTTCAACCCATTTTAGAAAAAAGTGAGTTACCCATATAGAATGGGGCCTCCTCGATCTAAGTCAGAAAATGCGTACATGACCCATATTGCCGGCTCTCATAATATGCCGTTTCCCTCGACTTGGCTTGGAAATATTAACCTGTCTCACTTCAGTCCCTCTCTGTCTCACACCTTCACTCTCCGACGATGGCTGCTCTTCCCATCTCCCTCCTCTTCTCAAGCCCCACCCACCGCCCCAAAACCCTCACATGCCACCCGCTCTCCCAAAACCCACCTGCCAATATCACCATTTCTCTGTTGAAGGCAGCAGCAAAACCCATAAGTCGCCACCAGCTGCAAGCCGCCGTCTCTCAGAACCTGGCGGAAGGCAGCATCCGAGACCCACGGTCGACGAAGTTTGAGCACTGCTTCTCCAAGTCTCGGGATGGGTTCCTGTACTGCGAGGATGTCAAGGTCCATGAAGAGAACGAATCCTCCAAACATACGTAGTGGAATTACTCTAAATCAACAAGCTCTAGGATTGTTTTGAATCACTGATCAGAGAAATACATCATAGAACGAACGGACGTGACTCGTTTTTCACATATTAAGTGTCTACTATGCAGCAAGAGAATTCGTCGCCCGTTTGACGTTCCGGAAAGGAGAAGGGGGAGATATCGTCGTCGTCGTCTCTTTCTTGTTCCTCATTTCTTAAAACTGACAGGGAGATGAGGCATAAGAGGGGAGGTATATGTATCAGCAACGTTTTAATTATGCCTTTTCAACAGTTGACGTGGGGTGTGGTTACCCACATGGGCGGACCATGGTCTTTCCCATACACCCTCGCTTTCCAACAGTCTAGGACGTAATGGACAGCGTCGAGAGAAGGCCCTTTTACCTTTACAGCAAGAAAAAGATCACAAGAAATGTAAAGGTTTATAGGGACGGGCTGGAGGGTTTGGAGGGCGCGGTCATTGGGTACGCGATCGAGGCGAACAATAACTTGAAGATTTTGGAGCATTTGAGAGGGTTGGGCTGTGGGGCTGTGTTGGTCAGTGGGAATGAGCTGAGGTTGGCTCCCACCAGGTAAAATAGAGTTTTGGCCATTGTTGTTCTTGAAGCATAAAGTCCAGTCTTTTCTGTTTGCAATTGTGTATTTGCCATGTGGTTTAGCAGATAAATTGAAAATGGATTTGCGTGTGCTTAGAGTTGTAGTATAGTTGTTTTTTTTTCTTCTCTTAGTTTTGAGTGTAATGTGGTTGGCGTTTGTCCCTGCACAGGCAAATTCTTGAGAGAGAAGTGATTAGGAAGCTAGATTGAGTCGAAAATGAGATGAGAGTAATGCTTTGATTCCCCGAATTTTCGCTGGTCGAAAAAAAATTTATGCAGTATTATGGGAATTTTTTGCCTGTTGATCGTCCCCATACCTGTAAAGGGAAAAGAATACATTAGGAATAGTATTTGTGGTGCTTTTGTTTCTTTGATATAGGGAGCTGATATGTGGGATCGTCTACAATGTGAGAACGGGACGATTCAATGACATGCTTGTGCCAAAAATCTTTACTTTTGACGTTGAATGCATGTTCGTTATTGATGGTAATATGTACCTCACTTACAAAGGAGGAAAAAAGAAATGCAGAGAGAAAGGTGGGTAAAGGCGTATCGTTGAGGGTATCAAATGTAAGATGAGTTACTATGGATGAATCACAGAAGGGACGTTTGATTTTGGATCATAACGAAGTGAATAATGTGGCAGAGGATTATGTATCTTCTGATTGTGGAGCTGAAAAAGTCCCTTTACTGGAAACATCTAATGCTTAAACAACATATCTGACTGAACAGTCATGGTCTTTCATCGCAGATTCAACAGGAATAGTTGAACACCGTTTTATTGAAGTTTAGTGCAGTAATATTGTACGTGAGGAATGAAGAAATACAGAGAAAAAGGTGGGTAAAGGAGTATCGTCGAGGGTGTCAAATGCTAGATGAGTTACTATGGATGAATCGCAGAAGGGACAATTGATTTTAGATCGTATTGAAGTGACTATCGTGGCAAAGGATTATTTATCTGCTGATCGTGGAGCTGAAAAAGCCCTCCTGTCGAAACATCAAATGCTTAAACATGTCTGTCTGAACAGTCATGTTCTTTCAGCGCAGATTCAATAGGAATAGTTGAATACCTTTTTATGGAAGTTTAGTGCAGTACTATTGCATTGACCTTTCCAAAAGGTGGATTGATAAGGAAAGTCTAAGAGGTGTTCAGGTTGCTATTTCATATTTGTCAAATTTTCTGCTGGATTACCTCATAAGAGTAATTTGTTTTATCTATTAGTTTCGAACTTCGTATTATTGAGGCAGTCAACGTGTAAGTGTGCTATGTCTTTGTATCTGAATGCTTGCCTTTTCATTTGTCAACGATGATTCGTGTAGAAGAAAATTGTGGGATAGTTTTGCTTACATTGTGTTTCTGTGCAATTGCTTACAATTTTTGGACAACAAAGTGAATTTATATATTTGTTTTGGCAACTGATGATAGATGCATTTTTAATGGAAACGGAAAACTCTTGGAAGATTTGGTTCTAGCAGCACAAGAAGGTGTCTTTGTCAACGTTGACAGCGAATTTGAGTTGGAGAACATAGTTGCAGCTGCAAGGATAGCAGACAAGAAGGTTAATGTCCTACTTCGTATTAATCCAGATGTGGATCCTCAGGTAATTTTTGGTTCTTCCATTCAGAAGGCCTTTACATTTCATATCTTATATGCTATTCTCTGTCCAGCTCATTTTGTCACAGCATTTGTTGCGTGCAGTGCATATGAATATGGGAGGTGCAGCACTGGTTCTTTCCTTCTCCTGAAAAATCTCACACTAATTATGTGGGGGTTTTCAATTCAGGTCCATCCATATGTGGCCACGGGAAACAAGAACTCTAAGTTCGGCATTAGGAATGAGAACCTGCAGTGGTTTCTTGATGCTGTAAAATCACATCCGAATGAGCTGAAGCTTGTGGGAGCCCATTGCCATCTTGGTTCCACAATTACCAAGGTGTGGACATAATCTTGTCTTGAATCATATTAAAGATTACAGCAGTTAAAGCTGTTATTGTCTAACAGTTGGTTTACCGTTGACTGGTTGTACCTAGCCGAGTGTGAGGATCATATTAATCTATCTGCGCTTCATGTGTTTTGCCCATCTACCCCTCAATTCTATTTTACATGGAAATTCACGCTTGTGATGTTGAGAGGTTCCTTTTCCTTATAATTCTCAGGCTGACATATTCAGAGATGCTGCAGTGCTCATGGTAAATTATATTGACATAATCCGTGAACAAGGATTTGAGGTTAATTATTTGAATATTGGAGGTGGACTTGGAATAGATTATTACCACACCGGTGCTGTCCTTCCTACACCCAGAGATCTCATTGACACAGTGAGAATCGTACCTTTAATTCTTCATGTCATGTGTGATTTGAAAGACAATTCATAATGCTATTGCAGGCTCGATGTGGATCTATTTTTGTGGAGGCAACAAAACTTTGACAGCAAGTACTTGCTGTTTGGTTCAGCGTGCAATAGCATTATGAATTGTCTTTCAAATCATCGCGCTGAACTTACATCTGTTTATAATTGCATGCAGGTCCGTGAACTGGTCCTTTCACGGAATCTCAAGCTCATTATTGAACCAGGACGATCGCTAATCGCAAATACTCGCTGTTTGGTTAATCGCGTAACTGGAGTTAAAACTAATGGGACAAGGAATTTCATTGTTATAGATGGTAGCATGGCAGAACTTATCCGTCCGAGCCTTTATGGTGCATATCAGGTTGGTGTATCTTCATGCATGCTTCTCAAACATATTTTAATGGCTCAGCTAATGTTTTTTCTTTGATGCTGTTTAATTTCGTCACTCATCATCATACGCCACTTTTGCCTTTGTTCGAAGTTTGAAAGCCTGGTTTAAGCCTTGGTCCTTATAATTTCACCATCAATTTGTCTTAGGGTGTAGCAGAAAAACTTCACGTTTAGTTGCTCAGAGGAAAACTATCAGTGATTATTGTGCATATCCCGTGGGATTGCAATAGTGGCTGAGCATAGCTAGTCTTGGCATTATTCTTGCTAGGAAGATGAAATTTATGTAACTTCTATTATGGTTAAACTTCTCATTCCTTTCTATAGATCTTTTCTTTTGGAAATTTTTTCATTATTTTCGTTGGGGTTTTGGGGTGTGAGGGGCTTGGTGAAGTAGAAAACCCATATATTTGCTCTTGTTTTTGTCACTTGCGGAGGTGACAGAAAGTAACAATGCTATTTGTTCCCTTGGTCGCAAGATTGACCTATAATATTGGTTGCAGCACATAGAGTTGATCTCTCCTACACCACCTGATGCTGATGTTTTGACCTTTGATGTGGTGGGTCCTGTGTGCGAGTCTGCAGATTTCTTGGGGAAGGACAGAGATCTTCCAACGCCCACTAAGGTAATGTTTATAGTTTGGGATAATGAGATAAATAGTCTCTGAATTTTGATCTAATGTATATTATAGTCCCTGAACTTTAAATTTGTTCAATATAGTTCTTGAACTTTAGTCTAATGTTCAATATGATCCATGAACTTTTAATTTGTTCAATGTGATCCTTAGACTTTTGCTACATGTTCATTATAGTCTCTGAATTATATGAAAATATTCAATGTAGTCCTTCCATTAATTTAAGATTAGGGACAATAATGAATATTTTCATATAATCAGACTAAATTGAACATTTACTAAAAATTCAGGGACTACATTGAACAAGTCAAAAGTTTAGGGACCAAATTGCATATTAGGTTAAAGTTCAAGGATTATATTGAACAAATTAAAAGTTTAGGGACCACATTGTACATTGGATCAAAATTCAAGAACTATTTGTGTCATTTTCCCTTATAGTTTTTACCTGCTTTATGATCTGTTCAATGAATATCAACAGGTTTCTGAGCAAGACAAGCGTTGTTTTGCAGGGAGCAGGCCTTGTTGTCCATGATGCAGGTGCTTACTGCATGAGCATGGCCTCGACTTACAATCTCAAGATGCGGCCCCCCCGAGTACTGGGTACGCGCCCCGTGCTCATTCCTGCTTTTGAAACTTATTGACCTAATCCTCTGTTTCTCCTCGACTTTGCTTGGAAAAATTTACATGGACACCCTTCCAGTTTCTTAACCTGTGCTAATCAGCCCAGTAAAAGAGTTAGTTTACTTAACTTGACATTGCTTTTACTAGTAAAATCAAAATAAAATGAAGTGGCTTTCAATGGAGTACTGTCTTCTTACAGAAACCATTTACTAGGAGTATCCAGTAAATCTAACGTAGAAGCTTTTCCTATCTCATGGGGCGACTAAAGAAAAAAATGGAAAGGCGAGACTGATCAGGATAAGAGAAGCATTTGGGTGAAAAACCCAAAGAAATGCACTTCTGTGGAAGATTTTGTCTGGTGTGCACTGGTAAGGAAATCTTAGCTGGACAGAACTGTTATGTACATCAGAAAAAACTAGTACAACTCCTAAATAACTAAACCCAAAACTAGCAAGACACACCCGCAAACGAGAGATTAGAGCATGAAACCATAAATGCTTAAAAGCAACTAAAAGTGAGGATTCCCTCAAGTAGTCTTTCATTGTTTCATATACCAAATGCACTACCCAAGACTTGGATTTTAGCAGTTAGCACTCGAGGATTTTTGGTTTATGTGATTATGGGAAGCAGTAGTATCTGTTCTCAAGCCATGTAGAAGAGTTATGCTTTCAAATCGAAGAAGTTTGATAAATCAATTGATCGAATAACGTTGACCCTTGACAATACAATGATTCTTCTTCGCTTTTGGCCAAAACTTTTTCGTCGGATCCTTTTTTAGTAATCACTCTTTAGTGACTTCCATGGCCGCTTGAGATTGCCTTTGAAATCATCGCTATTCTGGATTGGCATTTTGGTATCGTTTGGAAACTGCATTGTACACCACAGGTCGAGGAAGATGGGTCGATCCGCACAATCCGTCATGGCGAGACTTTTGAAGACCATTTGCAGTTCTTGGAGGGCCTCTGAACTCGACGTTCACGGATTCCTTTATCAATCTACTGTCATTTGATCGAGTCGAGTTCGAGTGTGTGAGTTGAGCTCGAACATTCATCGTTTGCCATAGGGGCGTAAAACCCCCAGAGCGAGGACCGAAGATCTCCCCAGTTTCGACGTGTACATTAATAGTAAATGATTTCGCCACGATTACCTAAGGGTACAGGAGTTCGATACGTCCAGGTTTCCTAAATTGATTGACGCGACTCCAGTGTGATTCAAGTGTTTGATAATTTGCAACGGTTGATTAACCTAACCTCGTGCACTTAGGTGGTAAATGACTTCCCATCACTACCTAAGACTTCGGAAAATTAACAAAAGTCGAGGCGCTCCTCAGTTTGCAAAATTCCGATGGGAGAGACACGCAAAGGCCAGGGAACGGGCAAGGATTCGACTACAGGATTGTCGAATTGGGTTTTACTGGTCACTTGCAATTCTATCGATTTCGATTAACACATTATGAAGGAGATAGAGAGAAAACGCCAAAAGAATTTGAAAGAACTGGTTTTACGACAAGGCGAGTTTGGAAAACATTTTCTCCAAGGGATCTCGAATCTCGGTTTTATTGCAAAGGGCGCGTTAAGTGCACTGCAAGTCCTAATACTTGTTAAGAAAGTGTAATTGAGTATTAAAACTTGTAAAAATGCAATCAAGCCCTAAAATTTGTCAAAAATGATTCAATCCAGTCTTTCCATTAATTCTATCACATTTGGCTAATTAAAAATGCAAATGTGGCTTCTTTATTATTATTATTATTATTATTATTATTATTATTATTATTATTATTATTATTATTTTTATAATATCCTACGTGGTGATGACGTGATTAAAAAAGGGCATCTTTTTAATCTAAATTTGATTTTTAATATAAAAATAAGCTAAATTTAAAAATAATAAAAATAAAAAAAAATCATCGACTTGTAGCGCCCCCACACCATTTTTCGGAAAGAGTAGGCGAGGGTGGGGGACGGTCGACGGGGTCGATAAGCCTTGGCCAAGGATTGGCAGCCCCTTGCTGACCCTGTCGGTCGTCCCCACCCTTAGCGACCCTTCTCGGGCGATGGGGGGGGGCGATGGCGAGGATTTTTTTTTAATTTAACTTATTTTTTAATTAACTTGAATAAAGTTTGAATTAAAAATTAGATTTAAATCAAAACGACGTCATTTTGGTTTTATATTTCATGATTTAGTCACACCATTGCCACATAGAAAGAGAAAGTATTTAAAAAAGCCACATCGGCTTTCCCTTTAGCCAAGTTGGATGGAGTTAATGGAAATATTGGATTAAACAAAATTGATAAGTTTTAGGATTTGATTGCACTTTTTGTGAGTTTTAGGACTCACTTACATTTTCATAACAAGTTTTAAGATTTTTAGAGCGTTTATCTTTCCTTTTTTTTCTTTGGGGTGGCCCCAAATGAAATGTTTATGGAGCATATCAGTGTGTCCGAATAAATTCATGTTTTTCAAAAGGAGAAACTAGTTATTGCCTCCATCTTCAATAATGATTGCAAGAGCTCTAGCATCTCAGTGAACCACAAAGGATTTACTCATGCAAATGTTAGATATGTTTTTTTTTCAACTTGCTTTGGTTGTCTCTGCACGACCATGGCATGGAGGGAGCCGGGAAGCTAGGCGCGCACTGTGAATTAGCATCGCCACAGTTATTGGAAATGGAATTTTCAGCACGTGCGCATCACCGACAAAGATACGAGATCCAGTAACTGGCTGTCAATTGTTTTGCTTAACAGACCCATCCTTGTGGAACGAACACGTGCTTATAACCCTATCGGTGCTTTGTTGATCATCCTTTTTTTTTTTTCTGGATTTAGCTTTGTTTTGCAGTATTCTGGGTTTTGCTCTGTTTCGATTTGCTTTGCCTTGAAGTCTATGTGCTTCTCATGTATCAATTTTGAGCTACGTCAGAGAATCGAGAGGTTTACGTGGCCATTGAATGGATTATAGTAATCCGACGGTAACATGGACCGGCTGGGCCTTTCTTGCTCGGCTTGGAAACCGGCGATGCCCACGGCACTCATTAAACTAAGGAAGGCAGCACATGCTTTTGTTCTGTTGGCATCGCTTGTTCGAATTCAAAAGGCAGCTTTGATTACGACTCGTAAAGTTTCCTTCTTTTCATTATGTTTTTTCTAACGCATTTCCAGCTCTTGGGATGAAGGAGCACCATGTGATTGAGCCCAACGGCTACTTTGATTTTCTGCAAACGTGCTCCAAGCAAAGCTAATCATGGATTGCTCGCATGTATAGCGTTAAATTAATCGCGTCTGTGTTGGACAGGAGCTCGCTCGATATAAATTTTGTCATGATTGCCACGACCGTGAAAGACGGTGTTGCGGCTTTTTCTACATTATTTGGCGAATCGTTCGAAATCGCAGCGGCTATTGAGATGCTGCATCACTAGGCAATGAAGCTGGTATCTATCGACCGAAGCGATAGATTCGGCCCATCATTTCGTTTAGAGGAGGGGTTCGTGCAATAGTGTTACTTCGGTTATCTCTTTGGATGCAATAAGAGTGTGTTTCGAGATGCCGAACTCCGACGGAGGAGGGACTTTCTCGTTCAAATATGTAAAACGTCCCTTCTCGTTCAAATATAGGGCTATTCAATGGAAACATCGTCCTAATTTCACACTCATTAGTTTTTTCCTTTCTGTAGGTTACCTATCATTTACTTCAAGAGATTTCATTGGACAATATAAGTGATTGAAGATGCAAACAAATCCGATAGAGTAAGAGCCATCCCTTACATTCAATAGCCGCTCCGCAAGAAACAGGAAGCTTATCTCATTAATCATTAATACCACGTATAACTAGGAGTGAGCAAGACAGACCGACCTAGTCGGAAATCGTTTGGATTCGACCAAACTGGCCGGGTTGGCCTAGTTCATGAGTGCGCCAGTTCGATTCCTGGTTCCATTATGAAACAGATGATTTTTGGTATAGTTCCCGGCTCCAAGGGGAATCGGACTTGACCGATTATTATTATTTATTTCTTAAGTGTAAATCTAATAATCCATAAGTTATTTCTTTATTTCTCAAATGCAAATATAATTTTAATTAATACATTAAAATTAAAGTCCGTGCTGCTCACCCTTACTAATAATCCATCGATTCCATTGGATAAGCAGAGGATCAAACCGATCCAATTTGATTCCCTGTTCCGAGTGAGATTGAATTGGACAGGACCAGGAAACGATCACCTCTACGTATAATGTGGAAATAATGCCTCTCATGATTATAAAATTAGATAACTTTTTCATCGGTATTGCGTGAGCAAAAATATAGAAACACGATACTTCTAGTGGCACACGTTAACACGGTACGTGGTACGATCGACCTGAAAGATAATTTCTTGAAATTCATGCACTTTGGATTGCGACGCCAATTAATTGCACAATCTTATAACAAGTCCCGGACGAATTGATTTCCTAAAAATAATTATAAAATTTCAGTCGAACAAGATCTTAGTTCCCCAGTTCCTTCGCTGGCGTCCTCATATGAACAATCTTTACATCATAGCCGAGCCGTTATATAAAGAAGAGACGAGAGAGACGCACAGATCGACCGACCAAAACACGCGACAATGGCTTCCGGGGCGAACACCTCGTACCCCATCAAAACGGTGGTCGTTTTGGTTCAAGAGAACCGCTCCTTCGACCACATGCTGGGGTGGATGAAGTCCCTCAACCCCAAGATCGACGGCGTCACGGGCCACGAGTCCAACCCCTTGTCCACGACGGACCCGAGCTCCGGCCGCGTCGCGTTCAGCGACGGGGCCGCCTACGTGGACCCCGACCCGGGCCACTCGATCCAGGCCATCTACGAGCAGGTCTTTGGCGAGCCATGGAGCGAGGAGTCCGCCGCCAAGAAGCTGGCCCCGAGGATGGAGGGGTTCGCGCAGAACGCGGAGCGGATCGAGAAGGGGATGTCCGAGACGGTGATGAGCGGGTTCACCCCGGAGTCAGTCCCGGTCTACAAGGAGCTGGTGGGCGAGTTCGCGGTGTGCGACAGGTGGTTCGCGTCGCTGCCAGCGTCGACGCAGCCGAACCGGCTGTTCGTGCACTCAGCAACGTCGCACGGCGCGACGAGCAACGACAGCCAGAAGCTCATCGAAGGGTATCCGCAGAAGACGATATTCGAGTCGATGGACGAGGCCGGGTTCACGTTCGGGATCTACTACCAGTATCCTCCGGCCACTCTCTTCTATAGGTAATTACAATTCTATACAACGATTATGATACACAAATCACTAATTGATTATTTACTAAAATTCATGTCTTGTATAACTCGCAAATAAAAATAAACAAAAAAATATTTCAACCTTCGTGAAATTGTTTGCTATAGGTACGCTTCAAGTACTAAGAAATGAAAAAAGGAGGGTTTGTTTATTTTTAGGAAAAACTTCATGATAAAATGAAAATTATTTTCTTTTAAAAAAATAATTTCTGCAGAAAATATTTTGTTTTCCTTTTTTTTATTAGAGAATAAGTTTTTTTCTTTGACTGTGATCCGTAAATGGTTTTTCTGCTTGGCTAATCATTTTCCGTGAACCAAACACGTAAAAGTTCGAGAATTTAATATGTGAAATTTCCGCTTTTCTAGTTGATTGAAGTAGGGATAGCCTCCACGAAGCCAACATGGCCGTCTTGAGCAAAACAAACTCAGCCCTACCTAATATGGCAACACGTATAAAGAAACCCGCCAATGGTTAAAAGAAAAGGGAATTCCTACTATTCTAACAAACAAAGTAAATAGCATGAAAAATAGCATAATTCGGGATTTTGATTAAAATGACCTTTCCTTTTTATCTTCCAAAAGGGAAAAAGATGTCTGAGAGCTGTGTAATGTGCAAAAGATGCTAGTATGGTTGCTTACCTACCACTTGCAAAATTTGCCTGCAATGATAGTTTTTTCTCTTTTTTCTCTTAGCCTTTGTTTTGCAAGCTGCTGTAAATTTTCGATGAGATCTTTAATACCGTTCTAGATAGGATTTATTAAAAAAAAATATAGTTTACTTATGATAAACACACCCGGAAGTCCCTTTTCTCACCAAACAAAGAGAGACATAGAGGGGACGAAGATTAGTTTAGATGAGTCGAAATCCACGTGTCAGGGGATTGATTAAATAGCATATTAAAACTGCAAACATGTACTTCAAAGTAAGAACATTTAACGGTAGCACTATGCTATGTTTGATTAATCTTTTAACATTTTTGTCTAAACTTCTTGAGTAACCTTCCTCACTTAATTTCAGGAACCTCAGAAAGCTGAAGTACTTGAAGAACTTCCATCAGTTTGATCTCCACTTCAAGGCGCATTGTAAAGAAGGGAAGCTGCCAAATTACGTGGTCGTGGAGCAGAGGTACTTCGACCTGTCGATATTACCTGGGAACGACGATCACCCTTCTCATGATGTCTCCCAAGGCCAGAAATTTGTCAAGGAAGTGTACGAAGCATTGAGATCCAGCCCTCAGTGGAACGAGATCTTGTTCGTAATCACGTACGATGAGCATGGTGGTTTCTACGATCACGTCCCGAGCCCGGTGGACGGAGTCCCGAGCCCGGATGGCATTGTTGGCCCCGATCCGTACAAGTTCCAGTTCGACCGCCTTGGGGTCAGGGTCCCGGCCATCCTCATTTCCCCGTGGATTGAGCGTGGAACAGGTATGCAACGAGTTCTCAAATGTGGATCTTAGTCATCATGGATATTGACCCGATAACGGCTAAATTACTCTCGTCACTAATAATAGTTTAGCGAAAATAGCTCAGGTTATGGAAAGTAAGTACTAGATATGTGTCCCGTGGAAGCCCTAAAAGACTCGGGTCGTCGTGAGTTTGAATCCTAAAACCTTATGGGGAATGCGCAATCGAGGCTCAAATGCCATTGGCAGGGATCTGGTGTCCGAAAACCCGACGTGACTCACATTAAATCAAGCCACATCACAGTTTCCGACATGAAAATTGAACGACAGGCTTCGTTGCCCATCTCTTAGGAATTTTTTGTGCTTTAAACTGCGAGATCTAACTTGTTATACATGTTCTAAAACATTGCGATAGTGTTGCATAAGCCGACAGGACCACATCCCACGTCACAGTACGAGCACTCCTCCATAGCAGCAACGGTGAAGAAGATCTTCAACTTGAAGAGTTTCCTTACGAAACGCGATGAATGGGCGGGCACCTTTGACGGGGTCTTGAACAGAAGTAGCCCAAGAACAGATTGTCCAGGTAAACCTCCAAACCGTACACGAACTTCTCTTCCCGATTTTGTCGAGCACTTTCGCCACGGCTCGAGTCCTAAAAGCATGTACATTCACAGTCACCTTATCCGAACCTGCGAGAATAAGAGAAGCCGGGGCTAAAGAAGAGTCGAAACTGAACGATTTCCAGCAAATCCTGGTACAAATGGCGGCGGCGCTGAACGGAGATCACAAGAAGGACATCTATCCGGACAAGCTGGTGGAGAACATGACCGTGGGCGAAGCTGCTAAGTACGTAAAGGACGCGCACGAAACGTTCTGCGATCACTGCAATAAAGCCAAGGAAAGTGGTGCGGAAGGAGATGAGATTGTTGTTCTAGGAAACAGATCGACCAGAGGAACGACCAAAAACTTTGCTCAGAAGTTGTTTTCCTGCATAATCTGCGACAACTGATGAATCCATTATTTGGCAATGTTGTGCTTTTTTTTTTACTCATTTGATTCGTGTGTCTCATATGGTGCATGTTACTGGAAAATTCATTATTTGGTAATAAATTATTCGACAGATGATTTGTAATTTTCCTTTAGACTGTTCACATCTCAAATTTCGTCGTCAATCCTAAAAATTCCTTAAGATTTGGCCACCGATGGACCGATCTCGATCTAGCTTTGACCAATGATGGACTGATCATACACAAGACAAAACAAAGTCCTTTGAAAGTCAAATTGACCCCACGGGTGTTATCGCCCGTTTTCCGCGATGTTGGGAAATTTATGATTATCGGGTTTCAATTGCATGTAGTGAAATTAGAGATCGCAAGAGGTCCAAAGCGACGACGGAAGTCGGGTCAATTAGATATGGGATAAAAAGAAGTTTTTTCCGGTCAAATCTGGGTCAAATATTCCAAAACTTGAAAAGGGTCCTGGAGCCAAGAATCAAACCTTGGGGTTTTGGAATTGAACAAAATGTCGCGGACCACTAAAAGTTGGTAAAATAATGAGTTTTGAAAATGTTAAATCGCTAAAAATAAGTATTGGGCTCTATATGGGCCAAAACCTTGGATCCATGATGCCCGATTTTACCTATACATATTGGGCTCGAGATGGGCGGACATGGTCGAAAACCAATGTCAATCGTAATTCGAGCCCATGAACTGAGGCCCCTTGCATGGGATCATTCATTTCATGATTTAAGTTCAATTATGATTCTGTGTTTTGACATGAAAAATCAGTTATGATTGGTCCGGTTCCGATTCCGAGAGAAACCCGGCTATTAACTGACCCAGGAGGCGACCCACAGTACATGCTGGCCCACACCATGACCATCTTTGAATTTCTTTTCCTTTTTTCTTTTCTAAGCCCATCTCTAAATGAAAAAAAAAAGAATTAAAAAGTGAAATACAAAAATGCCCTTAACCAGCTAAAATATTATGCCTTTTTTTAATACTGACTTAATCACTGAGCCCTTATTTAAATAAATTTTACTTCAAATTCTTATTTAAAAAAATAAATATAATTTAGTTCTTTATTTGAAATAATGAATATTTCAAGTCCTAATTTAATAAAAAGACGAAAGTCCTGGAAGCCTTAGTCGAAAATTTCCCAATCATTTATTTTGGAACAGCACCTTTTACGGCCACTGTAGTTCATCCTTCTCGGTTAATCCCATTCAGCTTCAGCGAGAGCAGCGGACGAGAGATGAATTCGAACCGTACGCTTCGCGTGCTCGAGCGCGAATCGTCTGGCTACCAATTGAAGTACGGAGAGAGCATTTACTCAAGGGACTAGAGTTTCCCATCCCGTGAAAAGCAATGAGCGAGGCGGAGCAGCAACGCCACTGCTGCTTGTCGCACCGGTTCTCCGCCGCCGCGTCCGAAAACCCTAGCAAAATCGCCGTCGTGCACGCGTCGGGCGGCGCCGTTCTTTGTGATGAGCTGCGCCGAAGGATCGCGGCCGACTCCGGCTTCTCCACTGGCGTCGATCGGTTCTACGATGAGCGAGCGCGGTCCCTGTCCCCTCCGCTCTACCCTGGGGACCAGTGCTTTACTTATTCCGATGTGTCGCTGGCCGTTGATTGTCTCAGCTCTCGTCTCCGCAATATCCTCAACGGCGGTGACGACCCCGACCTCATAAAACCTTCAGGTGCGGAGTTTCCGTCCATGCTAACGCTGTATCATGCTGACATTTGGTTGCGTTAGAAATTTGGTTTTAATAACTGTCTTTCAATTTAAGTGATTAGCGTTGCACAGTGCGTCTCCAACTTTTGAAGTTTGCTTCTATATATGATCTTTGGTGAAGGTCGAGTATTGTGGCAATCATTTCTTTAGCGGCGGTGATTTGTGACATAGATGACCTTGCTGATGAAAGCAGCTGAATTGATATTTCAACATATTTTCTAGGTAAAAGTAATCACAGTGGCGACGAAGCGGCATACACATTCATACCAGGTACAGCTCAATTGATGGAGTCAGGGGATGTCTATGTACCAAAAGTAGTTGGAATCTATACACCTCCTTCGGTGGAGTACATTGTCTCTGTTCTCTCTGTTTTGAGGTGTGGGGAAGCTTTCTTAGCTATTGACCCGATGTGGCCAAAGGAAAGGATGTTGTCAATTGTCTCCCGTTCAAATGTGGAGCTCATTATTGCATCCAAGTCATCATTTGGAAAAAGCCATGGTCGGCAAACAGATTGGATAGTGGAATCGGGGAGTTGTCCTGTCGTGCTGTTCTCCATGGAAGAAAGTACCACGGAAATTAGCAGGCATGGAAATGTCATTTGGCCTTGTGCCCGGGAGAAAAGAAGGTCATTTTGTTATTTGATGTACACCTCGGGATCAACTGGAAAGCCTAAAGGAGTTTGTGGCACTGAAGAAGGTGTGCAGTTTGCTTGCATTTTCACATCGTGAATTGTAGTATTTCATTTATTTGCCCCCTAAGTAAAACCATATTATTCAGCATTTCTTTGGTGCTATTGAGAGTCAATTTAAAAAAGCCTATGCTTTCAATTGTGCCTTTTCGCTTCTGTTGTATATTCTATTTATTGTGTTTTTGCCTTTCATCTTCATAATGTCGAAACACTAGTCGCTATAAGCATGTCCCAGTGACACTGTAATAATTGACAGCAACACTAGTGCGGTAAATGATGAGATGGCTCTCTTTTTGTGTAATGCTGTCACTCTTTGAGAATTTCCAATAGTAGCCAAGCATATGAGACTGCTTTCTCTGGAGTAAAATGTTTGTGTTAGCTTTGGTATTGCAGTTTGGGTAAATGAGGTACAACATCAACGTCAACATCAACATCAACAACACCTTTATCCCAAGCTAGTTGAGGTCGGCGGTCGATGAACGCAAAAATAAATAAAATAAAGCAAGATCCATTGAGGGAAAGAAATAATTATCTAAAAATAAATATATAAAAATAAATATAGGGAAAAAAGACTAGAAAGGACCGCCTGGAACATAGGAGTTCGCCCCTCCACAATTTTAATTGCTTTTCTCTACTCCGTCCTAAGGCAAACCGTATGCCAATCTATTTCCCACTCTATTAAATCTTGTTTTTGCTTTCCCCTAGGTAAATTTCGGCCGATCTCTTCCTTTCTTCATGTCATGCTTTCGGTAATGGACTGTTTTCTTACCGGAGTATCTAGGGGTCTTCGAAGAATATGCCCAAACCATCTCAATCTATGTTCTCTCATCTTATCTCGCCACGGTAAAACTCCAACTTTTCTTTGAATATCTTCTTTTCTTATCTTATCCATCCTTGTATGATCATACATCAACCTTAATATCCTCATTTCCGCTACTCCCATTTTATGTTTGTGTTGTCTCATGTCTTTGGCCAACATTCGACTCCATATAGCATTGCAAGTCTTACTACTTGTTCTATAAAATTTTCCTTTTTAACCTAAGAGGGATTTTGCAATCACACAAGAACTCGAAGCACTCCGCCATTTCATCCAACCTCGCTCCGATTCTATGGCTTACATTCTCATCAATCTGTCCCTCCTTTTGCAATATTGATCCCGGGATATCTAAAAGCATCTTTCTTGGGTACCTCCTGTCCGAGCATACTCACGAATTCGTGATCTCCTCCTCGTCTTTGTGTCGAACTCACACTTCATGTATTCGGTCTTACTTCGACTTAACGTAAATTCTTTGGACTCCAACGTGCTTCTCCATAGTTCTAATTTAGTGCCGACCCTAGCCTTGGTCTCATTAATAAGCACAATATCATCCGCAAATAGTATACACCACAACACCTCATTTTAGATATCTTTTGTTAGCTTATCCATAACTAGGGCAAAAAGATAAGGACTCAAAGCGAGCCTTGGTGTAAGCTTAATGTGATTGAGAAATAACTTGATGTGCCATCACAAGCCTTCACACATATAATAACACCATAATACATATTCTTGATTGCTTCTACATACTTTGAATGTACTTTTTTCTTCTCTAGAACCCACCATAAAACCTTTCTTGGAACCCTATCATATGCTTTCTTGAGATCAATAAACATCATATGTAGGTCCTTCTTCTTTTCTCGATATCTCTCCATCAACTCGTCATACCAAGAAGATAGCCTCCATGGTAGATCTTCCTGGCATAAATCCAAATTGATTTGAGAGACCTTGGTCTCTACTCTCAAGCGATGCTCATGGACTCTCTCCCACAACTTCATTGTATAGCTCATAAGCTTAATGCCTCTATAGTCGGAATAATTCTGGATATCCCCCTTGTTCTTGTAGATAGACACAAGCATACTCTTCCTCCATTCATCGGGCATCTTACTAGTATGGAGAACCTTGTTAAAAAGGTTAATCAAAGCACCTCCACACTTCAATAGGGACACCATCGGGTCCTAAGGCTTTACTAGTCTTCATTTTCTTTAATGCCTCTTTGCACAAACCTTCGTTTAACTCATCGAAGTGTCCTCCAAGACTACCTCCCTTCTATTGCTCTCGCCATTAAAAAGCTTGCTAAAATAGCTCATCCACCTTTCCTTAACTTCTGCATCTCTTACCAAAAGTTTTTGATTTTCATCCTTGATGCATCTAATCTGTGTCAAGTCCTTACTTTTCTTATCCCTTATCTTTGCAAGCCTATAGATACCTTTTTCTCCCTCTTTGGTCCCAAGTTTTTTGTACATCTTGTAGAAAACCTTGCCTCTAGCCTCTCGCACAGCTGTCTTGGCATTTTTTCTCGCCAACCTAAACTTTTGGAAATTCTCTTTATTAGGACATTTATGCAAACATCTGAAACACTCCTTCTTCTGTTTAATTGCCTCCTACACCTCTTTATTCCACCACCAAGCTTCCTTTGTTTAATGTCCGTTCCCTTTACTTTCCCCTAAGACCCCTCTTGTGAGGTACTTATACAAAAATTTGTTCATGAACATTTCTCGTTATCATTGGACCACTTGATAGCATCTTCTTTTGTAGAAGCATCAGATGGATCTCTTAGCATATCTCATTTTGATTGCCTGCCTTCCAACAGTTCTTTGACACATAAAGCCCCGAGATAGTTGAGTTAGATCCATTACAATGTAATCTGAAGAAAGAAGTTTACTCTTCCCATTTGTTCTTTTCTCACAAGCTGAAATCATAAAAATTTGGTGCGTCATAGTCATCAGCTCGCTATTGTCCCAGAGATCTGCAAACTTTTATGTTCCTTCTTAGAACTATTTTTCAGCAATGGCTCTATGCAGCAATTTGAGGGAAGTGCCTCTTGAGAAACCTGATGCCACCCAAGCTACCTTCCCTTATTTTGGTGGTTTCCCAATTTGATTAACTAGTATCTAACGATCAGAAGGTTTGTCTTGATTGGTCTAACTATCAGCTTGCCACCTCGATTAATGGGCCCTTCCTCTTCCTCCCCTCTATTTTTTTTTTTCCAACGAGTGCTCCCCACAAAATGCGAAGGTAATCACTACATGACCCGCTGGAAGTGTGGAGCTTGCAAAGATCAACACTTAATTTTAAACGTTGAAACTGGGTTGTGTGCAATTTTTTCGCTGGAGAATATGGCTATAGATGTGAATTTGAAGAGTAGGCTGGCTAGCACACCAGCAATATTACCTGAATGAAGAACGATTTTTTGTCCTCATCTTAATCATACATATGTAAAGTTAGTTTCTCTCCCTTCCTCGGGCTGCTCAGGTTGGTTATCCAATTACCTACTCTGCTGCTATTACCCTTTTTTTTCTGGATGAGATTTTTCACCTATAAAGAACTATAGCTATTTCAAAAGTTTTGACGAAATGGTGGGGCCGAATATGTATAGGACCATTGTTTTTTCTGTACATAAGTATACCATTCCACAACAATACTGTGTCACTTCTCAAAATGTCTGGTCATTTTTTTGATTGAAAACCAAAAATAACTTCCCAGGCAAGACTGCTGTCTTTGATGGAACTTTAACTTTGCAGAGTTGTTTCAAACTAGAGAAATTGGAAGAGGTGCATCAGAGAGTAGTATACTAGGATTCTATCTTGGAATTGCTTTCTCTTTTGGAGATCTGATAATAGTTTATATACCTCATTGACTGAGCTGGACTAAGCTCTGATGTGAATGGGAACAAAGTCTTCATCCTGCTTCGGGTGGGCTATAAGAATTGTATTTCTGTGATTCTTCCCCTACAATGCCTTTTTAGCTCCTGATGTATGAGATCCTTTAAAGTCTTGTCATCATGTTTGAGCCTCCCATAACTTTTGATCCACCTCGACCGTGCACAAGAACATCAAGTGCACTCTCAAGTTCTGTCCATGTGTCCTGAGGCTGACATGTCTTTCAATGTCTTCACCTTTTTGCTACACGGACTCAATATCCCTAGAGGTTCACTTTTGGCGTCAGTTTTGCTATGTTATTCAAGTTAAATATTTAGTCCGCCTATCGTATTATTGTTTGTGGTTTACCATCTACCAGCCACATTCAACTAAACAGAATTTGATGTCATTGAGTATGCTGCTTCAAAGAATTGGTTGTTGAAGGCTTTGAACTAGTTTATAATATGTTATATGTGTAATTGACTTCTTCCATAACGGCTTAACTTTAGAATAATTAGCAATGATCCCACAGAATCTTCTTGATTTTACAGTATTGTATTCGGGGTTAAAACCTTTCTAGGCCTTTTTTTGTCTCCTCAGTTGTATATTTCATGAATCAAAAGCCTTAGGCCAAACCCAACCTAAACATGAGGGGTAGTATTACAATATTTAATTATTGAATTATCCATTCCTTTAATAGCTTGGTGGAACTTTTTAACCACTAATGATTTTGGTACATGGTGATGGAATAGGAATAGGGAAGAAACCCCACTGGTAGAGCAGCACAAGGCTAGAGGTTATCTATGGGAGAAAGAGACTTTTCCTGTTGTATGATATTATCTTTATTCTTTTTTGTTGGCTGGCTTGTATATCCTTCAATCATTAAAATTTTCTATAGAGAAAGCTCTGATCAAATAAAAAGCAAGTCTGAAGGTACTATATGTGTGATGTTGTTTGAATCAGTACTTGGGTAAGTTCACAGTACCTATGAACAGTGATTGGAAATTTAGGTTGCAAGATGATGAAAGATAACTAAAAAATTTGATGAAGCATCACCAGAAAAGTTTGATTAAAGTTTCTTGACTGAACATCACACCTGTAGTTTCTTAAATACTACACCACACAATTGGAAAGAAAACAACTGCTTAAAACTTGGTGATTCAATACTTTCAGTCCTTCAAACTTCTAAATAGGGAGAGAACATGTCTATGGAATTGGCTAAAATTTCACTCCATGAAGAAGCTGAAATTCCTGGAATCTACAAGGAATGGAAGACCTTCACATTAACCTTGAAGAAGATTGTGCACTTCACCATGGAATTGTGTGTTCAAGGCTCCTTTTCTCTTACCTTTAATTTGTTGTTTGTGTATATAGGTGATGTTTTTGCAATGAAAATTGTGGCTTCCATCTAGTAAGAGAAACATTCTTTGTGGTACTTGTAAAGGAATCATCATGCTGACCAATTGTTCGTTTTTGAAGTTGTTCTGCTATTAGATTACTCTGTAAAGAGTAATCATGCGTTTTCTCTCTCTTGTAGGTCTCTTAAATCGCTTTTCTTGGATGCAAAGACTTTATCCTTTGCATGAAAAAGAACTTCTGCTGTTCAAGACATCAATAAGCTTTGTTGACCACCTCCAGGAATTTTTGGCTTCTATGCTTTGTGCTTGTACATTGGTTGTTCCTCCACTCAATAAGCTGAAGCACAATGCTTTAGTTGTCGCTGATTTTCTTGAGGTATGAGGTTCTTATTGTAGCATCTTGTTTCTATTTCTTAGGGTGCTTTGCTTTAGGATTTTTCTTCTATCTTTTCCTTGTTACCAAATATGTCAGTTACAACCTCTAGCCGTAAAATATTTCTTTCTGGTTTTTTAGTTCTCCGTGGTTGTGAATTGATTACTAAACCCAGTGTGGCATTTCTAATCTAATTTATTCAGTTTGTACATGGCATTCTACTTTTTTTCTTTTGTTTTCATGACATAATACTTACTAGCATCTCAAATAGTTTGCAAGTTTCCATTGTGTCATTAAAATACTTTCAGCTGGGAAATGCTTTTAGGCTAATTCAGAGAAATAATATTTTCTCCCCTATTTACTACAGTGTCAAAGAATCCATTGTTCTACACACACGCACATACATACACATGTACATATATCTAATTCCTTTTTCATTTCTTCCAAGTGTGGGATGAATCCAGAAATACAACACTGTGGGTGTGGGGGGGAGGGGGGGACAAAATGTAAAAGGAAAAGTCCAACGTGCTGAAAATAAAATAAGTTGCATCAATCTAATTGAACTTCACTGAATCTCACTAGGACTTTCAAAATTAAACAATGTGAAACTCATGGATAATAGCTTGATTGTGAATGGAATGCTCGTTTTTGATAATCTACAACGTATTATTGACTGTGAGAGGTTACAAGAAATAAATTACTGGCTTAGGATAACTTCCTTTGCAAGTATTGTCATATTTAGTGACTAATATTTAGTTCTCTTCTACGTTTTTCATTTTTGTACATCTTTCTTAATACTGATGGTTATTTTGTCGATAATATTAACCTTTCCTTCTGAAGGGAGTATAGAATTCATCTCACTATATCAGGACAATATATGGCAGTGAGCTTGCCAAGTTTCCTATCTTTTGATGTATTCCTATGATAAGTATGGTGTATTGTCAGCAGGGTCCATATCTGTATTCTCTCACTTGTTAGTAAGATATAATCTCCATTTATATGAATGATTCTGCAGGCTTATCATATCAGCAGGCTAATTGCTGTTCCATCATTGATGAAGGCAATCATTCCTGCCATGCTAAGTCGAAAGAACACACGAGTCCCCCGCTCATTGGAGTTATTAGTGCTCAGTGGTGAAGAATTTTCTGTATCATTGTGGAAGGAACTTACTAGATTATTACCCAAGACCACTATATTGAATTTGTATGGAAGTACTGAGGTCTGGAATCAATATTCACACTTTTTCTGTTTGCTCAAAATAAATCTTAACAGTTTTGAACTACTTGTGGGTAAAGTTCTCATGATGTTCCCATATGGTATCTGGAAATAGCAATTTTAATTTGTTTGTAAAGTACGTTTAGAAGATGAGATTGGTTTTGCAAAAAAGTTACAGTTTATACCTCCTAGGAGTCTTGCCTCATGTTTTCATGTCATTGTACTTTTACAATTTGTGTGTCTTTACATCACTACTTTCTTGATAGAATGATTTAATGAATACCTTTTCTCATTTACATTTATCAGTTGAAGTGTAAAATGTCAATGCTACTTTCGCACTGCCTTTTGTTATGCATTTTCCATTTTTTTCTCCCATCGGAAGCAGCACTATTCTGTGACATGACACTAGAGAAGCAAGATAGCTCTCGTCATACTGTTCACTGTGCAAGGATGTTAATGTGCTGCATGTCCAGTTTTAAGCCATAGTTAATTAAAAAAAAAAAAAAGTTGCTCTATGAAGTTTGTCTTCTATACCACTTTGCTTCATAAATTTTATTGTCTCACTTTGCCAGCTAAACTTTCAAAGTCTGCATCAGCATGCAGGACTGCTATTTTCTGAAAACCAATTACTTCCATATTTTAATAAATGTATTTGACTTTCTTGAAGGTGACTGGTGATTGTACATATTTTGATTGCAAAAGGTTGCCGATGATGTTGGAAGCAAAGACGTTATCCAATGTTCCAATTGGTCTTCCTATTTCTAATTGTGAAGTTGTGCTTGTTGGTGAAGATGATGAATTGAATCATGGAGAGATATATGTTGGTGGTGTCTGCATTTCAAGTGGATACATGTCAGAATCATCTGCAGACCGTTTAGATTATGTGGAATTGCCTCACAATTCCTCCCTTTACCGTTCTAATGAAGGACATCAAAGACAATTATTCATCAGGACTGGTGATTTTGCAAAGCAGCTAGCAAGCAGTGACTTTGTTTTTCTTGGGCGGAGAGATCGTATTGTGAAGATTAATGGTCAACGAATAGCTCTGGGGGAAGTTGAAAGTATGCTTAGAGGACATGAAGCTGTTCTTGATGCTGCTGTGGTTTGTCATAAATGTCCTGAGGAAGTGCAGCTTGAAGCATTTCTATTGTTGAATGAAAAGCAAAAACCTAGTGAAGTATCCAGATCCATTAGACATTGGATGGTTGAGAAGCTTCCCTATGCAATGGTTCCACACTATTTCATCTTTCTAGAATCATTTCCTAGGACTTTGAGTGGAAAAGTGGATTATGAGTTTCTGTCTGCTTCAGTCGTGATCCATTCGAAAGATAACATTGACACTGACAGTGGCAATGTCTTGGAAGTTATAAAAAGGTTCTCCCTTTGACCTCTCACACAGAAAATTTCTTTGTCTGATATAACTGCTCAATACAGAAAAGTAACCTGCAACATATTTTTGTCAGGCCTTTTGTGATGCTTTGATGATTGAAGAGGTCTCTGATGATGATGATTTCTTTTCATTAGGCGGCAATTCTATTGCTGCAGCTCATGCTTCTCATAATCTTGGGATTAGCATGAAGTCACTTTACGATTTCCCTACTCCATCTATGTTACAAATTGTCCTTCTAGAAAAGCAAGCATTAAGAAGTGTAGATCTCAATGTAACCAAAGCTTTGGGAATGAGTTCTGATGCTAACGAGAGGAAAAGCTCCCACGTAGATAAGTTAAAGTCATTCCAGCTTGTTGGCCTTGGACGGGAGAGGATAATGACGAGGACCATCTCATGGGACTCCAACAATGACAAGCTTACATCAAAGCGCTTGAAGTTCACCTCTGAAGTTTATCTTACTCCTGAGGGTCCATGGAAATCTATGTCATTGTCAGGGCTATGTTCCTTGAGCCGTTGCAATAGGGTTATGTATGAAGACAAAAACAATGTGAAAGATGTAGGTCAACAGAGTTTGCAATTAGATTTCTCAAGAGACTTAAAAGGAATGATATATGAAGTATGGAAAGCTCCCATGGAGTCCTGCGTTGATGCATCACCACTGCTTGTGGTCCATGACCAAGAGATCTATGTGTTTATTGGCTCTCATTCACAAAGATTTGTCCGTGTTGATGCGAAAAGGTATGCATATGTTTTATTTTTCAGCTACTTCTGAAGTTTCCGAATGCTTTAAATGAAGTTACTTCGTGCTCCTTTCCAATCTTTAATAATATATCAATATAATGTCAAAACTGTTTTTTTACTGAAAAAACATGTCAATTAGTGTATGTTAGAAATTATTATCTGGTGTTGTGATGAAGTGAACTATTTCAGCTACTCTTTCCTGTGTTCCAATTGTGCTAACGTCAAGAAATGATATTTGGTTATAATCTTATATTTGTTTCCTTTTCATAATTTATATTGTACCCATGAAGTATGGGATGAATAGCTAGCTGATCTTGTATCCATTTACTGTGGAAGGTGGTAACCCTGAAGCCAAATCAAAAACTGATTTAGGCTGGCCAGTTAGCAGATTAGGCAAGAAGAATATAAAATATTCAGTGGCCTTAAGTCCTCTTCAAACATGGATTCATCATAATCATGTGCGATTTAATTCTTATTATCCATTGTCAATGGACCTTAATTTTCTGAGTGTCGATTCTAACATGAATCATTTAGTGGTCATGTTCAGTGGGAGATTAAACTGGATGGAAGAATTGAATGTTCGGCCGCTGTTACAAGTGACTTTTCTCAGGTCTGTCATTAGTTTTGCATGCATAATTTGCCTTTGCGTCCTGTAAAGACCTGATTTGGAGACATGACGCTTGATTCTAGTTGGTCTTTTCAGGTTGTAGTTGGATGTTATGAAGGGAAAATTTATTTCATTGATTTCTCAAGTGGTAAAATCTGCTGGACTTTTCAAACTGGTGGTGAGGTACGACAGTTTTATACTTGTATCATTTTTCATTGATCTACTAATTGATGGATGGCAGCCACCATCGAAGACTCACAAGAGTGCAAATTTTGATGAAGCACAAGTTGCATCCTGAAACCTTTTTAGGATTAGCAGATCTGATGTAATTGGTAGTACCTATGACTGCTTTAAGTGGCTTTAAAGTAGTTGCCTCCATATGCAATCTGTGGAAGAGGTACAATCCGTTTCTCCTCTGCTGTTAAGAAAGCTTCACTAGAAGGCACCAAGGGGATAACAGAAAGCGGGTTTTTTTCTAATTTAATTATAAAACAAATTTATGAAATTATTTTTTTTAAAAATAATTACTGATTTGGGCCTCGCTTGGCAACCGGGCTGCCGAGCAAGCCAAAGCCCGCCTTTTTTATTTTTAATTATTGATACTTATAATATTTATTTTATTTATAATTTTTTTTGTGAAACTTATCTTTATAACATAATTACCAATAATTAATGTAAAAATTTAGTAAGATCTCGTAATTAATAAATAATATTGTAATTATATAATTAATTAAAAATATTCATAAAATGAAATTGGTAAGATATATGAAAAAAAAGAAATTTTCATAATGTATGACGATCGTCAACCTAAATTACATCTACTAATGATGTCTTTTTCCTATATGACACTGTTCAAAGCGGGTTGTTTTCATTATTCGGCAGGTCTAGTATTGTACCAGACGAGAAGGACGAAAATCTGAATGAGTAGGACGTGTATATGATGAAGGCATATCTTGTGAAAATATGCCGCACCCAAATGTTATATTAGGAGGGAATTAAAAAAAAAAGAGAAATCGGATCCGTATGTATGAGCAACCTGGTTGGAGTTTGTAGTAGTGGATTGTCGGGAAATTCAAAAGCGGATCTCCGTGAGATGGGCCGACAAACCGTGCGAAACCCGATTGGGCAAACCCTAGAGTGAACTCGGAGTGAAATCGTCGTATGATACTCCAAGGGGTAGGGGATGACATCACCATCCGGATGAGCTCGAATAGTCCTCCTAGTTGTTGGACAATCTCGGGTGGGTCATCATCCTGTGCCCCAACGAGTATCTTTGTAATTCTTTGGTTGAGCGGTGGCATCATTGTTAACCTCCTCTCTTCATTCCGAGCGTATAGCATTGCTCTAGATATATTCTTCACATTTGCCTAGGATTGATGAGATAGATTAAAGTTATCTATGATATGTAAAATTTGTTCGACGTCATCACCTTAGTAATGATATGAAAATTAACAAAAGTAATAAAATGACAATAAGTTATGTTACTAAAAAATAATGAATGAATTAAATTGAAAGTATTTGCACGAACCGTTACACCCATTGCGGCCCCTGGAATAGAAATCTACATCCCGGGTATGTCTTTTTGTAGCACTTCATATGTCCCGAATGATAATGAAGTGCCTCCGTTCTAGGATCATCATTGACAATGTAATCGATACGATGGTCCCACATATCAATCCAACATTTGTGCTTACCTACCCAATCCTTTCCAACTAACGTTAATTCAATATCATGCAAGGTCGGATGATCACGCGGATGAGTAGGTATTGGTTGCTGCAGCCAAACCGACGAAGTACTTGGTTTGGATAATGCCACTCAACTATCCAAGAATGAGACGAATGGGACACGAGCCTTTCAACTGTCTTGTCCCTCGTCGGCGATAATATGGTAGAGCTCCCGGAATGTCATTGGGGTATGGCTCCCAAATAATGCGGTATCGTAATAAAACATATCAAATTAAATCCAGAATTAATTTATAAGCTAACATTATATTAAATTCGTTTGGTTGCTATAATAGTACTTACGTCTTCCGATCTCATTCTATTGAGTTGGTAGCGTAAATGTGGTAACGTATGTGTGGGGATCTTCGTTGTCGTAGGCATAGACTCTAGTTGCATAAAAAAAATAGATTTTCATAAATTATACGTACTTGAAAGAATCAATGACTCACGAACTAAAAAAATAATATATCATGTACCGACTACCGAGAGGTGCATCTTCCAAAGGATCACGGTCTTTCGGGGATGGGGAGACATCTCAAGCGCTCACACGCCCAAATCTGTAATACATGCGGGCACCTCGATTTGATGCTTTGATGGATCGGTTCACCGTATAACTCCCGATACAACCACGTAAGTCTTTGCTAAACCCCAATTGTATTGCGTAGGGTTGTTGAGGTTCGTCGTGATGGAAGAAACAGCAAACTAACTCGAGCTCCTGATTTGTCCGCAAAGATACTTCCTCTAATCATGCGAAGAATGAATCTTTGTAGCATCTTTGTCTTATAGTGACGTCATTAGCATTTGGAGGAAGATCATCAAAATGTTCTCTCGACCAACCTAAGTTTATTTGTGTGCCACGCAAATTGGGTGGGTGAGGACACTGGTAAATCATCGCAAAGAGTCTCAATTGAAATTAGTGGGACCAAGAATCGCACATCCATCGATGGGAAATCCCGTGAGCACTGTTATATCCTGAAACGTGATCGTGCATTCACCTTCCCGCATATGGAAGGTGTGGGTCTCGGTCTCCACCGCTCGACTAGCGCGATAATCAAGTGCCAAACTAGCTGGAAATATCCCACATTTAAATTTCCTAAAATCTCGAAACTTGAAGATACGGGAGTATGCGTGGATCAAGCTCATCTACGTGCAACATCGATCGCTAACATCTAAGGAGTATTTTGATTTGGGTGTGAGATGTTATATGAAACTGTTAGTAGCAATTTTGATATTCTTTATTACGAATGATAGATGAACCGCTAAATTTCTTAATTACCTAAGCGTTCCATACCTGTCTCGATCTATCTTTGGGCATGCCGTGTAAGTAGTGAATCCTTTATGAGGTCCCGGTTGAATGTGAATCCTTTATGCCATATCTACAATTGTGATATTATATCCATCATTAAATTGACATACCTAATATAGATATAGAATAGATGAACGGAATAAATATATTGTAATCTGTGATATTATAACATCATAATAAATTAATATATAAATGGTACACATTATTCATAGGAACTTAATAAATATCGAACAATTTTGCATTATTCACAAAAAAAAATCATTACATCTAATTTGCATAATTCACACAAGTTTGTCGATATGTGATTTATTTTTGGGTCGATTTGTGTGCACAAGTATTCTTGTTATGCCCTAATTTTTCACATATCTCTCAATGGATACGGGAAGTGCTACTACTCGGCGTTCTCTAGTCTATCTCATTACGTATCCATGATGAACGGGGCCTTCCTTTTGTCCTAATACGGCTCGAGTTTGGCATTAATGACGGCGCGTCGGGTTCGGATCGAAGACTCAACATGCTCCAATGGATAAAACATATATTGATAGCATTGAAGGGTTTTATCCAGGCGTGTACCACTCATCTACGTACGGCTCCTAATTAATTCCATATGCTTGACATCTTCGCATTTACGTGGGAACATGAAATTTTAATTTTTTCGAATTTTTCATGTGCACTTTCGCAGTGTCTAGATACACTATCTGTTTTTGGCCCCTTGATCCTTTGGATGTGTCGTGTCCAGTTTTAACTTCGAACATCCTTATATCGTAGTCGAAACATGTCACCGCACCTATTTGCACGTTGATCGTTTTTTTCGAGCGCCTAACTTGCAAAATGTGTAAATATAAGTCTTTGGTCCTTCCGCATCCCGTAAATCGTTCTTCTCGTGTCAAAATAGTGGACCAACTAATAGAATATCTTCTCCACCATACTTATTGGCGGACCACGGTAATCCTTCAAGTATGTCATTAACCGATTCAACTAAATTTGTTGTCATCGATCCATATTTCCTCCCTCCATCATAAGCTTTCGTTCATTTGTCTCTTGGAATCGGGTCACACCATGCGGTTGTGCGTGCATCCATACCCCTAATTTCGTTCATGATGCGATCGATCTTTCGTTGTTGATTAGTGTAAAATTCGTACATTATAAAAATAATTAATACTTCGTTATCAAATTTATGAACATGTATTTTTCTCAAATTTTAAAATTTCAAAATTTGCTTGCCGCCTCAATAAGGTCTTTGCTTTTGACATTTTGAATTGTTTATTCTAGTTACTTACAAGATGCCGAACGCAATATCTATGGTAATCATGTGAAGGACGCCACCCTGCTTGTCTCCATTGCTATTTTAATCCCAATATGCCTGTGCGATATTACACAAATATTGTCTCTACTAGTGACATATCTCCGAACGAGTTATAAACTAAGTTCAATTATCAATATCTTTCCGATCGATCACATGCTAATGCCAACGGGAATATATGATTGTCGCCATCAAGTGAAGTAGCTACAAGGAGTGTTCCTCGGTGTTTCCCGTACAAATGAGTGCCATCAATAAATATCACAGCCGACAACTTGCGAAGCCTTCAATCGTCCGCTTAAAAGTCCAAGACATCCGGTTGAAAACAATGCGGCTCGATCTACGTTCATGTGATCATCGATCACAAAATGAGAATCTGGATTTCTTACCGTAATTTCGTTCATGAACTTTCTCAATATACCGTACGACTCATCCCATCCTCCAAAAGTTTTAGCAATCGCCATTTGTTTATTTCGCCAGGTTTTACGGTAAGTAGGTTCGAAGTGCGGCTTGTCTTGAATCTCCGCCATCGATGCTTTGATTCGATATCTGGTTTGGCGGTCACCATTGCTTTTATCCGGCTGCATATGTATCTCCGATCAAGTTGTTGATGATCCCGTGACATTTAAGGATTACTACATGTGTGTGACCCATTGTACTTCATTACTTTTCAAAATAGGGTACTTGCTTTATTAGACGCGCGGAGCTTCCAATCACATGGTCCATTTCGATTATCACACGTTATCACATATTGTGACTTATTTGTGATATTCTTTGCGAAAGTGATTATTTCTTATTAGAGAGTACTCTTTTGCAACCAATCGTAACGCGTCCCGTGATGGAAATAACATGCCAACATCAAATTCTTTTGATGGATCAAATAACATACGCCCCGACCTGCGTCAAAGTTGATTTCGAATAGGGCGGCGAATATACCAACGATAAGATGAGATTATCGCAATGGGTGTTGTAGTAAGCCTTCATATTGTCTCCTCCGACATCTTTCCCATCACTTTATGGTTGTCGTATCCAATCATCGTCTTCTTCATCACTATCATCTCCGTCATTATGATAGGGGTCTTCGTGTCCGATTATGCACATCAACGTTATCTTCACTAGGCCGGGCGTATGTTATTTGATCTATCAAAAGAATTTGATGTTAGCTTGTTATTTCTATCACGAAACGCGTTACGGTTAGGCTGCAAAAGAGTACTCTCTAATAAGAAATCGTTACTTTTGGCGATATCACAAATAAGTCACAATATGTGATAAGGTGTGGTAATTGAAATGGACATTGTGATTGGAGGCTCCGCGCGTCTACTAAAGTGAGTACCATATTTTGGAAAATAATTAAGTACAATAGGTCACACATGTAGCAATCCTCAAATGTCGCGAGATTATCGGCAACTTGATCGGAGATACATATGCAGCTAGATAAAAGCAATGATGACCGCCCAACGAGATATCAAAATCAAGGCATCATGGCGGAGATTCAAGATAAGCTGCCTCGAACCTACTTACCGTAAAACCCGGGCAGCTAAACAAATAGCGATTGTCTAAACTTTTGGACGATGGGATGAATTGTACGGTACATTGAGAAAGCTCATGAACGAAATTACGGTAAGGAATCCAAGTTCTCATTTTGTGATCGATGATCACATGAACGTAGATCGAGCTGCACGTTTTCAACCGGATGTTTTGGACTTTCAAGAAGACAAATTAACAACTACGCAAGTTGTTGATGGTACTCATTTGTATCCGGAAACATCGAGGAACGCTCCTTGTAGCGACTTCACTTGAATGGCAACAATCATATATTCCCGTTGGCATTTGTTGTGATCGATCGGAAAGATATTGATAATTGAATTTAGTTTATGATCATTGCGGGAGATATGTCACTAGTAGAGACAATATTTGTGTAATATCGGACAGCATATTGGGATTAAAAGAGCAATGGAGACAATGAGGGTGGCGTCCTTCACATGATTACCATAGATATTGCGCTAATCAACAACGAAAGATCGATCGCATCATGAACTAAATTAGGGGTATGGATGCACGCATAATTGCATGGTGTGATGGTACTCATTTGTAATAGTTGTTGATGGTACTCATTTGTACGGGAAATATCGAGGAACGCTCCTTGTAGCGGCCTCATTTGATGGCGACAATCATATATTCTCGTTAGCATTTCTTGTGATCAATCGGAAAGATATTGATAATATGACTTGGTTTATCATTGCGCAAGATATGTCACTAGGAAGAACAATATTTGTATAATATCAGCCAGGCATATTGGGATTAAAGGATTAAAAGACAGAAGGGTGGCGTCCTCTACATGGTCACCATAGATATTGCGTTCGGTATCTTGTAAGCAACTATAATAAATAATTCAAAAATGCCGAAGGCAAAGACCTTATTGAGGCGGAGGTAAATTTTAAAATTTGAGAACGAAGTACTAATTATTTTTGTAATGCACGATTTACGCTAATCAACAATCGAAAGTTCGATCGCATCATGAACGAAATTAGGGGTATGGATACACGCATAAATGCATGGTGTGACTCGCATTCAAAGGGATAAATGGACAAAGGCTTATGATGGATGGATGAGATATGGATCGATGACAACAAATTTAGTTGAATCGGTCATTGATGGCATTTCAAGGGTTACCGTGATTTGCTAATAACAAAGAATGGTGGAGAAGATATTCTATTCGTTGGTCCACTATTTTGACACAAGAAGAACGATGTACGGGATGCGAAGGACCAAGGACATGTATTTACACATTTTGCGAGTCGAGTCTCGAGAAAAATAGTCAACGTGCAAATAGCAGGTGACATGTTTCGACTTCGATAAATGGATGTTTGAAGTTAAAATTGGACACGACAAATCCAGAGGAATCGGGTGCTAAAAAATAGATAGCGCGCTTAGACCCGCGAACGCGCACATGTGAAATATTCGAAAAGATTAAAATTTCATGTTTTCATGTAAATATAGCATGTCAAGCATATGAAATTGATTCTGAACCGTACATAGATGAGTGGTACATATTGGATAAAACCCTTCAATGCTATCATTGTATGTTTTATTCGTTGGGGCATGTTGAGCATCGGGTCTAAACTCGACGCGCCGCCATTATTGCCAAACCCGAGCCTCATTATGACGAAAGGAAAGCCTCGTGCATCACGGATACGTAATGAAATGGACTTGGAGAACGCCGAATAGTAGCACTTCCCTTATCCATTGCGCGATATGTGGAAAATCATGACATAACGGGAGTACTTGTGCACAAGATCGACCCAAGAATAGATCACATATCGGCAAACTTGTATAAATTATGTAAATTAGATGTAATGATTTTTTTTTGTGAATAATGCAAAATTGCTCGACATTTATTAAGTTCCTATGAATAATGTGTACCCTTTATATATTAATTTGTTGTGACGTTATAATATCACGGTTGAGATATATTTATTCCGTTCAATCCGTTTCTAAATTTATATTAGATATGTCAATTTAATGATGGATATAATATCACAATTGTAAATATGGCATAGAGAACTCACATTCATAGGACTTGTTAATGTTTCATTACTTACACGTGGACCCGACATAGACGAGACCGTATGGAACGCTTAGGTAATTGAGAAATTTAGGAGTTCATCTATCATTCATAACAAAGAATATCAAAACCGCGCTAACAGTTCATATAATATTTCACGGCTAGATCGTAATGCACTTCTTATATGTCGGCGATCGATGTTGCACGTAGATGAGCTTGATCCGCGCATACCGCAAGATCTTCAAGTATCGAGATTTTATGGAGTTTATATGATAGGATATTTCCAGCTAGATTGGTACTTATATTGCGATGGAGACTCGAGATCCACACTTTCCATATGCCGGAAGGTGAATGCACGATCACCCCTCAGGATATAGTAGTGCTCGCGAGGCTTCCCATCGATGGACGCCTTTATCCCCACCGATTTCAATTGGGGCATTCTTTGCGATGATTTATTTGGTGCTCATCCACCCATTTGTGTGGCATGCAAATAAACTTAGATTATTGAGAGAATATTTTGATGATCTTTCTCCATACGTCGATGATGTTACTATAGTACAAAGATGTTAAAGCATTCATTCTTCCTCGATTGGAGGAAGTATTTTTTTTACAAAATCGGAGGGGCGGGTTAGTTTCTTTGTTTCTTCCATTAATGGCGAACCTCAACAACCCTACAACAATTGGGGTTTAATAAGGCGCTTGCGTGGTTGTATCGGGAGTTATATAGTGCAACCGATCCATCAAAGCATCAAATCGGGATGCCTGCATGTATTAATGGTTTTAGCCAACATCTACTCGTCCGCGTGATCATACGGCCTTGCATGATATTGAATTAAGCCCAGTTGGGAAGGATTGGGTAAGTAAGCAGACGGTGAATTGATATGTAGGACCGTCGTATCGATTACATAATCAATGGTGATCCTGCAATATGGGCACTTTATTATCATTCAAGAGATAGTGGTACTGTAGACATACAGGTGGATTTCTATTTTAGGGGGGCATGATGGGGGTAATGGTTTGTACAAACATTTTCAATTTAATTCATTTATTATTTTTTAATAACATAACTTATTGTCATTTTATAACTTTTGTTAATTTTCATATCATTATCGGGTGATGGTGTCAAACAAATTTTACATATCATAGATAACTTGAATCCATCTCTGATGATGGGGAATATAGCTAGGGTAATGCTATATACTTTAATGAGGAGAGAAGATTAACAATGATGCCACCGCCCCAACTTCTCTACAAAGAAGCACCCATTAAAGCCGCAGGATGATGACCCACCGAGATTGTCCACTGACTGGAGGACTATTCGAGCTCATCCAGATGGTGATGTCGTCCCTTATCCTTTGGAGCATCATACGACGATTTCACTCAGGGTTTGGCCAATCAAGTTTTGCATAGTTTGTCGGCCCATCTCACGGGGATCCGCTTTTGAATTTTCCGAAAATCCACTATTATAGACTCCATCCGTTCCGCTCATACGTATGGATCCGATTTCTCTCCTTTTTTCAATATCCTCCTAATGTAGCGTGCGGGCGCGGCATATTTTCACAAGATATGCCTTCGTCATATTACACGTCCTACTCATTGGATCCTTGTCGGTACAATATTAGATCGAACAACACATGCCCACGAAAAGGAGGTCATATAAGAGAAAAACATCATTAGCGAGATATAATTGGTTTGATTGTTATATATTATGAAATTTTTTTTTTTCATATATATTACCAATTTCATTTTATGAATATTTTTATTTAATTATATAATTACAATATTATTTATTAATTACGGATCTTACTAAATTTTTACATTAATTGTGTTATAAAGATAAGCTTCACAAGAAAAAAATTATAAATAAAATAAATATTATAAGTATCAATAATTTTATATAAAAAAAAAAACCCTCCCGCTCGGCAGCCTAGCTGCCGAGCAGGCATTGGCTTGCTCGGCCAGTGTTGGCGAGCGAAGTGCCGAGCGAGGCCAAATCAGTAATTATTTTTGTTTAAAATTAAATTAGAAAAAAAACCCACAGAAAGCTCTCAGAGAAGTTACAAGCTATTGAATCTACAATGTCAAGTATGACATCTTAAGAAATTAATTTCTCTCAATACACGATAGAGAGATCTAAATTTGGAGGAGTTTTTTAAATCTTTCAAAAGCCATCTTTTTCCTTTGCTTAGGAGCGAAAATATGTAGAGAGACTCCTGGTACATAAGTTTCTTCTTGACCTTCCAAGTTCCAAAGTGCGAACAAGGGCCAATATGAAAGCAGTTGCTGCCTACATAACCTTATGCAGCGACTACCGGACCAGCTACATTATAGGAACAGATGATTTACTTTTTTTTTTTTTGGTAAAGAACAGATGATTTACTGTTTGTCCTTCTCTTTACAAAGAAAGCATCAGTAGTATACTGCAAAAGAGCTTAATATGTCCTCATCTGTATCTAATCTGTACTGATTCTGGAACATGTGTGAACTGCCTTTGATCCATCACCATAACCCAGTCCGTGAGCATTTTGTAGATTCTCGCATTCTTCGAACTACACTACATTACCTCCGTTAAGTGATCTTTATCCTTGATGAAGTGCCACAATTACTTGCTTTTAGGGAGAGGTTCGTCCTTGCTGAAGTGATATAATCACTTGCTCTAGGGAGAGAATACCTCATCGTTCTTGCTGAAACATGAATGTTTAGGCTGCGTACGCATTTATTAGACTAAATTCACTGCATGACATGCATCAAATCTCTTCCTTATTCCACTATTCAGCATGGTTGCCAACATATGTCCATGGGAAATGTCTTCATTGTCTAAAATTGAGACAGCAAATGACTTTCTAATGGACCTAAGTAAGGTGGTGTCGGTGATTGAATTTGAGGGGAAAATGATGCTGATCAGGGAGGGTAACATGCCTAGAAAGTTTCTACTTGAATGGTTGCATAATTCAGCTATTACAAATTTACAAGCACATCTATTTCTTGAGGAGTAGATGGGTACAGATTAATGGTGAAGAAGATGGTTACAGATTTACGGTGAAGACATCCAAGTTTCTAATGTGGAGCTCGATTCTTTCCAAATGGGAGAATGATTCAGAGGCATCATTCATCTTGATTGTAGCCCTCTTTTTTTGTTCTTTTGCTGCATTTTACTTTGCTGACTTTGTCAAAATGGTATCCGGTCCCTTGTTAGGGAACTGCATCAATTTTAGTACAGAGCCAAAGAATGGAGAAAAACAACAACAACAAAATAGTAAGGGCTAGAATCGAGATGAATGAAGCTGGAGTAGAAAGAATATATTTAGGGTGGTTTCTCGATGTTTATAGAATCAGAAAAACTAAAGGCAAAGTGACATAAAGGCCTATTTGTACTAGGGTTACAGATGCAAGACAATGATAACCCTTGATCTAACATGAATATTTGATCGCAACCAGTGGAGCTCATTAAAAGTCATAGGACTTCCACATACCACTTGTGAACCCTAAAAGCCCTAGTAAACAATAATTAAAATTATGCTCCTACATCAGAAAAATTAGCTACAGGTCTTTGCTCCTTTTTCTTACATTATTTTTTTTTTTAGTATGAGCTCCAATCAGTTTTCAACAAAAATAAAGAAAAAGCTACTTAGTTTGATACTGACAATGGGATGCACTGGCTTTGACATAATCATGATGAAGGATGAGAACATGCCATAAAGCTTTTGTAAGAAAAATTGCATCATGGGCATGTACATAGTGCTTAAAAAACTCATGTGCAACTGACATATATGTCTTCTCAAAACAGAATATACATATGGTTTTATGTTTTGGTTGAGGTCCAATGATGGATACCCCTATTGTCTTGTAATTCAAGTCTTGTGGAATGTCTGTCTGTGATAATGATGAATTTTTAATGATTCAGGAAGCATTTTATTATCTTTGTTGTACTGGTCTTTTACTAAAGGTAAACAAGACACCTAGCCTTCCTCCATTAAGTGGGCAATGACACAATTTCCATGAAGCATTTGTTCGATTTTTTTTTTTTTGTTTGAGATTTCCTTTCTTTTGAACGTTCGCTCTATATGCTTATTATATCCTTTATTTTGACTTAGTTTGTTCACCAGATCCCTCTTCCTTGCTCCGTAGGTAAAATCACAGCCAGTTGCAGATGGGCAACGGCAATTGATATGGTAATTCCAGTTCTTTCTGTTAATGATTTTTTTCTTTTTACTTGTATTTTGGCATGTTTAGTCCTCGGAACATGGGGAGGGTGACCAATACTAGATATCTGCCAACGAATATAACAAGAAGCTGTGGACTCTTGTTGTTTTCCCTCCAAAATTCAACATATGAGACAATATGGAGGATTTCCTTGATTTGCATGGCCCAAAGGAATAATTCAAGGATTGAGATTATTGTAGGACAGTTGTTCGCATCACCTGATGAAGGGATCGATGATGGGTTGTTCTCTATTTGAGTATATCTATGTATTTTAGGTGGTAGTTAGTAGGTCGTTATAATTAAGGAAATTAGGGTTTTTTTACTGTCTCTCATGCTCTATAGATAGAGCCATCTCATGTACACTATCAGTCAGTCATCTAGTAATCAGGAGAGTGGGATCTAAGGCAACAAAAGATAAATTTACATAGCACTAGAGCACCAAGAGAGTGGATCTGAGGCAACAAAAGATAAAATTAGAACCTTGAACTCCAAAATTTTTACTGTCTTTCTTCTACCTGGAAGTCTTATATATTAAAAAAAACTCGTCTCTGCCATAATCTTTTCTACCTCGTCAACCTCGAGAGCAGCATCATCATTTAGTGTTTGTTGCGGTTTCTTTGGTTGTCTTTGAAAGCAGAGCTCTCTCGGGAGTCGGTGGTTTCACCGTCTCCATCGTAATCAAAGGGGAGTTGTGGTCATTCACTGCGGCCTCATCAATCTCATGCCAAGATCCTTATCCCTGATGAAGACTACCCTAAGTTGAGCCTCTCTTTTCTCTAGTCCTTCTGTCCTGTACTCGTTCTCGTTCATGGTTATTGGTTCTACTTCTCCATCACAATCAAGCTACTGTTCTCATCCGTTTGCTGTTTTTGGTCTTAGGTTTGTATAGTTGTCTTTTCCATTTACCAAAAAAAAAAGGCTTTCTAGGGTATGTGAGGGATCCAACTGCAGCACCTTGTCTTAAAAAAGTTCCCCAATAAAACTCTCAACATGCCTACTGCAGATGATATTCGTTGTGAGACTCTTCATCAATTGGGAGCGTCATCAACTAGTGAAGCCTCCATCAAGTTTCCAGGCAGCTGTGAGATTAAGAGTCAAGCACACATTTGTCAAGCAGCCAGAATCAAGAGTTGTAGGGTGATGAAGTTCAGTTTGCCTGAATTCATGAAATCGGGTTATCTCGATGTTATCTTCGCTGTTTGAGGGAGAAAGGTGTCAACTTTCCGATCTCGATTTGTCTCTGCAGCTCTTTTGTCAAATCTGGTGTTGATATACATTCAGTTTGTCGTGTAAGGTCTGGCTTGCACAATTGTCATGGTCTCAACTCCGTTTGATTTATCCACATCCCTTATCTAGTGTAAATTATGGTTTGCACAGCGCTTTAGTCACAGACTATGGAAGAAAGTTCTTGTCATATGCAGCGTGGATGCTCTAGCTTGAAGGGGAGTGTTAATATATATATCTATGGATATTAGCTAGTTGCTGGTAGGTGGTCATAAAGAAGGACATTAGGGTTTTATTAGTGTCGCTCATTCACTATAAGCAAAGCCATCATATTTACTTTTTCATTAAGTCTTTTAGTAAAGATGTAGTTTCATACTTTCCCTCTCTCTCTCTCTTGAAGATCCTAGAATATTTACATTCTCCATATGCACTGCATAAGTAGCACCATTTGATTAAAGGTTCTTCGGTCAGAGATTCTCAACAATGAGAACTCTATTCCAAGTAGCTGCCCAGTAGAAAAGGTTGTCTTAAGGGCACATAAGGACCAAATGGCTTTAGCATGAATTGTCTGAAGGAATCAATGGAGAGACTTCCAATGGCTAAATAATAAGATTTACTAGAGAAGGCTCTGCATTTAACAGAATTCTAGAGGAGATTGTCCTTCTCCAATACATATAACCTTGGGCTATAAAGAGACATGAATGCGCAGACCACATCAAGCTCCCTCAAAATATAAATTAAGGTGGGAATTCAGAGTGCAGTGATGGTGTTGACGCACAAGATGTTAGAAAGCTTCCTGGTCAGTAGAGAGAGAAAAAAGAGTGGGGAAACAATGTGTAAGATGAATGTCTGTGCAATTTTTGTCAGAAAGGAACCCTACACCCATTATTGGATTCCAATCTAAATCCAACAACTTAAAGAATTCTATACTTCTCTAATATATTTTGAGACTCCAACAAAGGGAAGAGAAGGGGGGGGGGTGGTGGCAGGTGTTTGTGGGAAGGGTTTGGAGCACCCACGCCTATGATGGGACCACAACTAAGTCGAAGCAGTTCAGATTAGAATGGGGCTAGACGATGCCAGAAGTTTCTGAATTTGTGCCTCTTGCCGAGGATATGGTGCTAGATAAGGAGGATGCTGTGTATGGATTTGTGGGGGCTATTGCAAAAAAGCTCACTTTTCATTGATAATGAGAAATTCACTACAGGGTGCTAAATGGGTGCAAACCCACGTACAAAAGGAGGTCAAGATTCGAAAGAGCTTAACTACAGGATAAAATATATATTGAGATCAATGCATTTGCATCTGCAATTAGTTCCATTATGCTAAAATCAGTAGTTTTGCACCATTTATGAAAGATTGCAGAGGTTGAAGAGACTTGTTTCTTGGCTTTTTCCAAACCAGCCAGAAAACAGAGTGGATACTGACAGGATAGCGATCTCCAACCCTTATCTTCTTGCACTCAGCACCCAACCGTTTGACACGGTTCTGTCAAATACGATATTAAGACTTTGGATTCCTCTTTCTAGGCCATGTTGTATGGTGGCACTTATTCTCCCTTTTAATTGCTTAATTCTGTAGCTGGTTTTAGATTTTTTTCGTGAAGGTTTTGCATCTTCACTGCATTATGTGCTCTTTTTCTACGTCTTTTCATTTGTCCTATTATCTTTTATCAATTTTGATGTTCTTTGTCTTGCTTCTAGACAATTGACAAAAAAAAGGATTTGTGCAGGTGTGGATGTCACGATCATAACCTCTATGCTCTTGACTACAAGAATCGTCAATGTATTTTTAATATTAGCTGTGGTGGGAGTATCTTTGGTTCACCTGCGATCGACGAGGTGAGTCTGGCATTCCTGATGCTAGGTTGTGATTTGTTTGCGAAACATCTACAATTTTTTGAGTTTTGAGGAATGGGATGGAATGGAGGAAGGAATGAAATATAACTCGGAAGGGAAAATGAGAAGAAAATGTCAAAGGATATGATGGAAAATCGAATATCTGTGTGTTTGTGTCTGTGTTGAGGCAAATTTGAGAGGAAGTTGCTTTCCTTCTATGCCAATTCTTGATATAGAGAGAATGGGCCTCCAGTGGGAATGCCCTGTTCAATTCTACAATACGACTGAACAACTAGAACAAGAGAAAAAGCCTGGAGTAGGTAATCATGATGGCATTCCATTCCTTGTGCCAAACATGGCCTAAGGACTTGTGTGATTTATTTACAATTGGTTCATGTTCGATGCTTGAGGTTTTTCTTGAATTTTCGGATGAAAAGCTTTTATGCTTTGAATAGGTCACTTCCCAGTATAATAAGTTTTTCCTTGATTACCATCTAGTTGCTTGAAAACCATCCTTGAGAAAATCAAAATTCAATTGATTCAATGCAGGTGCGTGACACTCTTTATGTAGGATCTACCAGTGGTCGTGTAACAGCTCTTTGTATTAAGGTACATATGAACTCTCTTATCCGTATTGCTTCCTTGGAGTTTAAATACCTAGATGACCAATGCTGAATTGTCCACTTTTTACCTCCAAATACCATTAAAGACCTCATCCAATCATAAATATCCCAAGCTGCTTATGACAGATAAAACTTTGACCAAAGAAAATGTAGTAGATGTTTGCTTGCTAGGATGATGATTGTGGAATGGTTGGCTAGTTTTTACAGTGAAAGGAGCAATCTTGGGGTCTTTGATATCAAGATGTACACCACCACCAGTATGCAGAGTCCTGATCCAAACTTGAATTGTTTTTGTATCCATCTGTCAATGCAAGAATGTTAAATTGCTAGATATGAAATATGACTGTCTTTCGTGGGAGGACCACCTTATAGCTCATCTTCATTCAAGTTAAGAACATTGGGTAGGGTTCTGATGATCTTTCTTTATCCACCTAATAAAGTTGTTCAACCTCTGCAGTCAGTTAATGAGAAGTCCTTATATCAAGTTTCAATGGACGATTGATTAATTATCCCATTATGGATTATCCTGTCGTTTTCTTTTTAAGTTTCACTCAATTAGGTATTTATCTTAATCCAAATAATTGAATTGGGTTTCTTGTTTACAATTCTCTCATTATTGATTTTCAAAATAGAATGTTTTTCATGACCTTTTTTTCTTTACTTTTGAAAGGTTTATACAGAATCTATTCTTTCTTTTAAAACCTATATAACTAAAAGAGATCTCTCTTGCAATTTTAATATTTTCAGAGTTCCTTAAAAAAGGGTTCAATAGAGTCATAAATGCTTCAAAAAGTGCAATCTAGTCCTATACCTCTAAAATTAGTGCAGTCAATTCTTATGCCTTTTGAAATTAGTGCAATCAACAAATATCCCCGTTGTGGAATTTATGAGAAAACCATCTGCATCACCAGATTAGGCATGGTTTCTACCATAATTGTGTCAAAGGAAAACGGGGTTTTTGTTGTCTAGTGAGAGTATGACTTGATTATGAGTGTTCATTAAAAGTAAAACTCCATTTTAAGTTAAGATCGATCTAAAAAGTAAAACTAGAGTCAGTGCTTAAATCTGAAATTCAACCACAAACGATTTGTTAATGGTTAACCATTCTTAGATGCTGCAGCTGATTAGAGTAACAATACCTCCTAGTTTAATTTCAGTAGAACAATCAAAATCAACAAATTTATTACTTCAAGCCACCAAAATCCTAGATGTAATTATAATAACTGAAATCAGGATGAAAAAACTAAAATGAATTGTAACGAACAACCGATGCATGAGTTTAGGCACCTAGTTGGTCAATAGAAATTTTGTTTTGAGTTTTTGTTATTCAATTTTGAGATTTCATGACCACATTTAGACTGCCACCCAAAACTCGATATTTCCTCAATTTCACATGATATTGCAGTCTTATCTTCCATAATCAAGGCATATAACCAACAGGTGACGAAAACCCCGGGTGCTCGGATAGGATGGAAATTATGCTAAATTTCGTGAGGGGTCCAATTTTCTCTTGATTTGACTTCACCAATGGCAATGTTGAGGTTTGATTGCACGAATTTCAAAAGGTTTAGGATTTGGTTGCACGTTTTGAAACATTTAGAAATTGATTGCACTCTGTACAGAAAGTTCAGGACTTCTAGAATAATTGTCCCATGGTGGAAATTAGTACCAACAGGAACAGAATGAGGTTAGGTGGCCATCATCTTTCAATAGCTCTTCCCTTCTAAGAGAAGGTAAGCCAGTAGCCACTGTTGTTGTTATTTATGCAATGATCCTTTGGTGGCTTGGAATTTTTTTTTACCCAGCTATAGTAGCCAGTTGCAGTAGATTTGCCTATCGCTGTTGGTGCAGTGGTTGCAATTTTTGTTATTTGATATTGTTTTCTCTAAAGTATTGCCTAATCATATGATCGTTGGCTAGTATATGCCTAATCATATAATCGTTGGCCCTAGCATGTTTATGGGATTCTGATCCAGAAGTTAACGTGAAATGTGCAGGCTGTACCATTTTATGTTCTCTGGCTATGCGAATTTGAAGTGCCAGTGTTCGGATCTCTCTCTGTGTGTTCTCCTTCTGCTCTAGGTAGTCTGCATAATTTCTTTACTTGATTGTTTTGTCTACTTTTTCTTATTTTACATGGTATTTTATAAACTAGCATATTCTGCAACAGTTATTTGCTGCTTGGTTGATGGATCTGTTGTGGCTTTAGATGCTACTGGAACCATTATTTGGAAGGTACAACATAATTTTCTTACTTACCGTTTTTGGATTTTTCTTTTTAAGTTTTTCACTAGATAGAAGTCAGCAGTCCCAATGATTGCAGCTCATGCGAATTTCTGGAAATTCACTTTTGATGATCATTTCCATATTTGAGTTATTGGTGTTGTGATTCTAATGAACTAGAATCTGTCAAGCGAGAGAATGATCAGGGCAATGTGTCAGAGACTATACTTCTGCATTTTGTGGTCTCATAAGTTTGGCATATCTGATTAATGCATCGTGGCTGCCAATCTGTGCTCGCAGTACTAAGGTTCTTACCTTTTATTGCGCTCCATAGAAAACATTCGCTATTCATGGAAGCAAACAAATGTCACATCAGTGAGAACAAATTTGTCAACAGATTTTCTTCTCATAGTTAGAGCATTGATAGTTGAGCTGGTAACTTCATGTGACAGTTTGCTTGTTAGTAGGATAGGCTTAACGCGCTTTGATTGGGTAGTCCAGCGACAAGTCCATGTTGTTGTTCCATGGAGTAGCATCTGTAGATGAAGTGGCAGAGATGCATGTACATGCATTTACATGTACAAGCAGTAAGCACAGACATAAATATAGCTTGGCCTGCAAGCGCCCACTGATATAGATGGTCTTAGCATGTCTTAGTAGCATCTGTAGTGAAGTGGTGCATGTACATGCATTTACATGTCAAGAGTAAGCCAGCATTAGCGCCCACTGATATAGATGGTCTTATCATGTCTTTTCAAGTAATTGGCTATCTATATTGTGTTGTTTCCCTTGCATCGTGGACCTACCTCGATGTGCAATAGAAACGCCTGCTCCGCAGGGTCCAGTGTTATGCTAGTCCTTGGAATATAATTAACAGCGCATTATAGCTTCTCCTCCCCATATATTGTCTCAGCAAGAGAGCTTACTTTCCTGTGTTTTACCTCTGTTATGCTGGTCATGTTGTCAGTCCCTTGTCCAGGCCAAATGTAGCTGCAGTGATAGTTTCAAATTAGGGCATAAATTGGAAGGCTCATTTTTTCAGTCAGAATCTCTTGTGAGTCGGTAAACAGTTGTACGATAGCTGGAAAACGAAACAAAGCTCACTGAAAACAGGTTTTAACTTGAAAAATCTGGAAAAATAATTTACATATGTGCCATTTAATGAAATTCATTAATGCTAGCTTGTGGGTAACATATTAATCATCAAATTGTGGCTTTCTCTGCATGAAATGGCAATTTTTCTACAGTTTCCCTCTTTAGGGAAGGGTTAATGATGTAATTATGTGATGGCTTTTATCCCACATAATTGGCGGTATTGTAACTAAGTATTACCAATGAGAAGATGGAGTATCCTCCATAAATTAGTAAGATGGGAATGTCTCACAAGTTTTCATGGGTTGATCTCTCCAATATGGGGTTTTTAAAACCACCAGTGTAATTAATCCAAAGGTTGCTTAAGTGGTTAGCATGTTTGTCCTTGCTCAAAGCCTGGTTCAAATCACCCCACTTAGGCATTTTCTCTGACCACCCCCAGGAGCACAGGCCTATAAGTCCTCTGTAATTACCTGGTGTATGTATGATGGGTTGCGTGGACTTTCACACCCAGTGGAAATTAATTGGTTGCCGGAGAAGCTCTGAGAACCGACCTTATAGTTGTGTTGGCTATGTAGTTAGAGTCCAGTCTGGAATCATGTCCATTTTAGATCTTAAGTCTCCCTTACTCGCTAGACTTGAGAAAAACCATGAAGCTTGGCTTGTAATTCTATGGTGACGTTTTAGCAAGCTGCACTTAATTGGTGTTTCTCTAGAAAGTTGTGGATCCAATCAAATTATGAATTGATTGTTGTTGAATTGCATTATTCTTGCTCGTATGCTCTTCTCACCTTTGAATACTGAACTGGATCACGTGGTTAGAATACTGAGTTTGTACAATTGCTACAACCATCATGTTGTGCATCTATAAATACTTAAGGAAGGTTTGGATGGACACCGACCACTTAGCAAACATGTGCACCATATCTACAGCCATATGGGATGTAGGGAAGAAAACCCCAACAAGGTGTATAACACCAAGAACGGAATTGAAGGAGCAAATAGGAATCATTCACTAAGAACTGCACAATATGAAAGATTCTCTTCTGGATATCCAAGCCAGGGAAAGGAAAGAACAACTTTGTAAAAGGAGCTTCATTCTATAATGGAAAAATACTCTAATATGAAAACAACTCTTCAAAACTAATAAATGGGGATAAGAACTATATTCTTAGGACTCTCCAAATAATTAAAATCCGAAAACAGACCTTAAAACCAAAATTAAGTCTCAGCTACAGTTGCCATAACAATAAGTTGAGAAAATAAATAAAATATTCTGCTACGCTCCTCCATCATTGTCACTGCAGTTATCATTTGGATTAATCTTCATGCAAGTTGTCAAGCTTGTGTTTTGCATTGTTTTCCAGTGGATAATCTGTATTTTTATCATAGGATCTTATGATGCTATGATCCCAGACATTAAGTAGGATATTGGTTTAGTAAAATAATTACAGCATTTATAAAATTATGAAATCGATATGGTCCTATAGATTTTACTGACCTATTTCCCGTTAATATTCTAAATACATTTGTTTACTAAATGGATGCAAGTTATCCTGCTTCACTTTGCAATGCCTTTCCGACTTATCAAATGCAGTCTTCTTTGTAATCTTATCCTAATTATTAACTTAGCAGCAGAGAACTGGTGGTCCTATTTTTGCTGGAGCTAGCATAGCTTCTGTTCTCCCTACTCAGGTAAAGCACTTCATTTAGATAATTTGTTTTGCAAAGTCCATTCTATGTGCAAGATGTGACCTGGGTAGCATGTAAAGGAAAATCGTGGGCAAGTCTCCTGTAAGGGCGGATGAGGCAACAAAGTAATATGAGCTAAAGAATCCATGTAAAATCAAACTGCAAAAAACATTTTTAACAGAGAAAAAACCATCAGTTTATATCAACGACAAATCCTTGATCTCACTCATCTACAAATAAAATTACAGTTGCATGTGGTGCTGCCCCAGCATTGGCAATTTTGGATGCAGTATGATAACATGATCAGATATCTTTGAAAAAGCATAAATCGTGGACAAGTCTCTTGTTCTTGATGTGGCTCTTTCGGAAATTCCCTTGCATGCAGGTGCTTATTTGTTCCAGAAGTGGAAGTATTCTTTCGCTAGAACCAGTACGGTCCAATTCTTATCTTATTCACTTCTACTTGATTTGTCCAAGAATTTGTATCGATCTAGTTTCACCATTTGTTTTTAAGCGTATTGACAAAATCTGTGGGGCTAGCTGGTAAGTTTATGCATTAGTTGCTATGGTTTTACCAGAGTCTTCTGTAGACTTCTGCAGTTAGTTTTGCATATAGATTGCATTGCCACCTAGGACCAGTGTCTTCTCTAGTTCCTGCTGAACTTTCCAATTTGACAAACTTCATTGCAGTTTCACAATACTGCAAGAATCTTTGGCTTTTGATTTGCATCAAGGAAAGCATCTGCCCCCACAGAAGGTTTTATGTCATTTAACCATACAAAACGGTTGTTGTGGTCATCCTTTTCTCTGATCACTTTATTGCTGTTTCTTGGTGAAAACGCTGCTTGTAGACAAACCTCAAACTTCTGCAATATGCATGTCACCCTTTACCTAACTTCGCAGCGCCACAGCTATCTTCACATTTCCTACTTTCATCAGTTTGTCTTAAGTTGAGTGGGATATTCAAATAAATGATATTCAGATAAAAATTTTCTCACCCAGTCTATTCTTAAATTTTAACCTTTGATCAACTTGCAGTCATATTTTCTCATCATTTTTGGGAATTCTTCAGGAAAATGGGGAGATATACTGGGAATACGATGCTGGCTATCCAATAACTGCATCTGCTTATCTTGATGAGCATTTGCGACTTTCAGATGACAGGTAAAGACACTTCATAAGCTTGTTGGCCTAGTGCTTGCCATTTATAACATCACCGCTTTTTCAGGCTGGTTTGCATTTGTACCAGCTCGGGATCTGTGTTGGTGCTTCGCGTTGAGGAGGATGTAGCTAGGGAAAGGAACCAGCAGAAAGAGTATAGGTGCAGGGTTCAAGAGTTTGCAAGGTTGGAGCTGGAAGGAGACGTATTTTCCTCACCTGTGATGATTGGTGGCATCATTTTCGTTGGTTGCAGGGATGATAATTTACATTGCATTGCTGTTGGATCGCAAAGTTCAGTGATTTGAGTAGTGTGATGAAACATTATGGTGCTATCCCAATCTTTGCCCCACCCGGTTGCTGCATCTCCGCTCCGAGTGGTGGTGGCCTGGATCTCATTGTAGGTCTTAGTTGGGAGGTCCTGTCGGCTACCCCGGACTGGGTGGCTGTGATTATGAGCAACCTGCCGCAGCCCCTAGTCCAGTTGGCAGTGGTCCACGACCCAATGTGTGAAGGGTACTCGGGTCGGGTCCAAAGAGCAGGTAGGTGCCTAGGTTTGACCGTTGGTGACTCAGGAGTCCCGAGTCAGCACCCACAGCACTTCATTCTAACATAAATTTGTTTTGCGGACAACAATTTAAATCTGATTATACGAAGGAGTTCAGTTCCTGGAATTGAATGAACTTTGAAGATCATCTACATGTGTCCTCTCATTTCACGTGGTTAAAAAATTATGTCCTATTTAAAATGGGCAAAATTCTCAAAAAAGTCAAAAATATTTTTTTTTTTTTGTCAATTTAGTTCTAAACCTTTTAAATGTACCGATTTAGTCCCTAAATCTTTTCACTTTTGTTGAGTTGGCGGTAGCTCAGGACTTGCTTGGACTGCTTGAAATGTTTTTACTTTTATACAAACAAAATCGAGTTCAACAAAAAGACTAAAAATGTGAAGTTTCCAGTAAATTCCTTTTGAAGTCCTCCTTTTACAATTTTTTTGGTCAGGCCTTTTATATGCTTAGCCAATGTGAACGCACGTCGCATGTGTGCAAGAAATTGACATTTAAAAGATTTAAGTTTGTGACAAAGAATTTAAATCACTTAATTATGAGAGTTCATTATTGATGAAAACACACAATAACAATAAATTGTATTTATGGAAAGAGGAAATTAGAGATTGGAAATCGTTTTAGAACGATTTTTGTGGGACATAAAATATCGGAAATTCATTATCCAAGAATTGTGGAATAAAATAAAATTATGAATTTACACAGCAGTCCATAAGACGGAATGTTTGTAAAATAACGAACTAAGAGGTAGCTTAAGGGGAAAGAAGAAAAAAGATGATTGAACTCCCGACAGTCTCTTTGTTTTATGTTAATCCGTATAAGTATGTGTCGCATAGATGGATCTTGGAATTTCATAAATGAAGAAGTAGAATTGATTAGAAGTGGAAAAATGTTAAATGTTGGGCTAGGCTTGAATCAGCTGAATCGAACTAGTGAGCCGAAGTTGTGTCGATTTGAACCGGACCAATAGGTCAAGTTGGTAGGTCTCCGAAAGAATTAATACGTGGTATTCCGAAGATTGTTGGTAATTTGCTAAACGGGTTGGTAAGCGTAACGGGAAGAGAACAATGACTCGATTGAATTATCACTGCCCGGTGGTAAATTTATGTAGGGTTAGTACCACGAAACACCTTAATCCGATATATATGTGATAAATTTATTCTAGATTAATTTTTTGACCATTAAAAATTTTCAATTGGTACATAGATAAATTTGCCCCAAGTTAATTTTTAACCACAAACCCCCCTCGGATTAGTACACATGTTACAAATTTACCATTGTTAGTTTCCGTTAAGTTGGGTTAATATCATGAAAAATCCTAAGTCGATATATATGTGATAAACGAAGAGTAAAAATCCAAAATTGGTAGATCCATCAATTGTCGCGTGTCATCTAACTCAAGCAATTTGATGGTAAGATTTAACATATTGTCACATATGTACTAGTTTGAGATTTTTTGTGGTAAAAAAATTAATTTTTGAGGTGAATTTGTCACAAGTATACATTTTTGGGATTTTTAGTGGCATTAATCCTTTATTTTAACATACTAGATTGTACTTTTTACAAAATGTAGTGATTGCTACATTTTCTACTAAATTTCTTAAGCCTTTATAAGTTTAACACTCTGGTGGATATGTTTGATGTACAAACAGAAGTTGACATTTTACTAGGTTTTGATAACCAATAGTAAATTTTTCCCTTACAAATTACTAGGTTTTGATCTTTCGTAATCAAATAAACATTGATAAATTTAGGTTCTAGTTGGTCACCTATCAACAAGCAATCAACCAAGCCCATTGTCGGTCACCCAATCCAACATCATATACACATTAAAAATTAAACCATTCATCAAAGTTTATTTTAGCCAGTTGCTTGAGTCATAGACTCATGGAACTTAGAATTTTGAATAGAAGCATGCTAGGTCGTTATGATTGTAATTTGGAATGTTAGATTCTAATATACATCATTATGCTTCCCGTTTAGAAATTGGAATTACGCATAGGCTGTCTTCGTGCTGAAATCAAAACTCGCCTTAATTCTATCGAAATTAAGTAATGCATGTTGCTAGTTGTTGTAACCGCAAATTAAATATTGGATCCGAATTAGGTCGGTATGCTGTCAAATTAAATAATGCATGTTACTAGTAGACATCCAAGGCCCCGTGCATGCAAATCATCATTTTATAATTTAGAAATTCGATTTTTCGAAACATGATTCGACACGAATTTCAAAATAGGACTAATACATTTTTATATGTCATGTCATATGTCACATGAACTCATTCAATATTTTCTCGATTGATGTGTTGCTCTTGCTATATTCGATAATCACGTCATTATACATGTCATTTACTCGTGCTGTAGTGGATTGCCACATCATTATGCACGTCATTCGCACATGTCAAATTCAATCGCCACGTCATCTTGCATGTCATTCTTGAGTGTCATATTTGATTGCCACGTCATCATGCATGTCATATTAGATACATGTCATCCATATGTCATTCAATTACCACGTTATCACACGACACTTGCTCATTTCATATTTGAATGACATGCCATTAGCTCGTGCAATATTTAAATTCTACATAACTACGCATGTCTTTTATACAAGTGATGTTGGATCAACAAGCATTTCGCCAAATGCTGCCGCCCACTTCCACAATCGAAGTAATTTAAGCACCATCTTTGAGTTTCTATCGCAAAACATTCCGACCTCTATCCTCTCATTCTTGGATTCAAGCTCACTCTACCGGAGGATTAGCGGTGGAGCTGGCGGTGGAGTTGGGCTTGCGGTGGTGGTGTCGCTTGCTGTGGTGGTGAACCGGTGGTTGCTCATGGTCTGGTGATGTGAGGAGAGCGAAAATGTACTAATTTGGAGACAAATATACGGTGTCAATAGTTTTTTTTCTTAAGTCTTGACGTGGGGAATGGATGCTCATGCAAGGCATGTCCTCCTTATAAAAAGAAAATTAAAAGGATAGACACCTTGAAAAGAGTTATATCTAAGGAGGTCATTATGATATTATTCATCTAAAATGATACAAATCAATTAGTTATCACACTATTTTTGAAGCGTGAAAATATTTATCTAATGAAAATTTTCAAAAGTATATTTATCTATTCATTCATTACATTATATTCCCATATTGGAAGCAACTAAGCAAGTAAAAAGATTGTTCATCTAGCTCATTCTATTGGTGGAGCCAAACAAAAGATCGGGAATATTATTCACACCCATTACGCACAATTGTGCATGTATTAGCCAATAGGCATGCGGCCTTGCTGGTAAAGAAATTGAGGGAGGTGAGGTATGCTAGTATAATAGGTGCGGGGTTCGACTCCTACGATGCGAGCAAAAATCGGATAGAATATAATTCTTTCTCGGTATTATGGCAAATTGAGTGTGTAGGGTTATGTTTACCACAATATCAAATGTAATTTCTCATATCTTAGTTCATTTGGATTTGGGTTACCTAGTTTCACAATGATTAATCTCATTCGTATTATTACTATTTTTTTTTTTAGTTCAACGAAGAGTTAAGCATTTTCCTTTTGGAAATAAAAAGGACCAATCTTTAGTAATTGCAGTTGTTACAAATACAAACACATATATAAAAATTGAAACATTCGGCCCATACACGGCCATTTGGGCTAGGCCCAAAATAAATTATAAAAACAGGCCTGAAGACTAGCCCGCCCATTTTGGCGCAATTTCGGCCAAGTTGCTTTCAGTTCTTCTTGTTTTACCCAATTGGTGGGTAGTGGGCCGGTGGCTGTTCGTGGGGATGTTGAGGGGAGAGACTTATGATTTTGAAGTCAAGAGCAAGATCGGGAAATTATGGGCGCACGCATGATAACACTTCTACTTCTCAATTTTTCTTACCTGCGGAAGTCAATCTTGCGAGAGAAATTCGTTTGGTAAAAACAATTCGGAAGTAGAAATCCGTTTGATAAAAAAATTAACTTTATAGTATGATTTTTCATTTATGATAGGATTTTTCACATATGATAGGATTTTTTGCCAATTTCGAGAAGTAAAAAATTTTAACTTCTCGGCTCCGGAATCACTTTTTGGACCACTCCCATCTCCGCCGACCGACAACCGCCTAGGCCCCCTGACCGCCACCTCGCCCACCCGCTCGCCGCCGATCGCCGCTCTCGCCCACCCCCCCGCTCGCCGCCCCGTCTCTCACCGCCGCCCATATTTTGTCCCCGACTCCCCCACCCCCTCCCCGCTCGCCGATCGCCGCCACCATGATCGCGCCGCCCTCGCCAACCGCCGATGCCGCCACCACCACCGTCGAAGATTTTGTTAATATTCAAAATTAGAAATTTTTAATTGTTACCAAATGAATTTCTCTAATCGAAGTCAATTTGGAGTAGAAGTAAAAAAATCAATTTTTGCTTTGAGAAGAGTAGAGAAATCAACTTCGATCGAAGTTGATTTTCGATAGAGAAGTGTTATCGTGCGCGCCCATGACAATACTTCTTCCCCAATTCTTGGTTTTGTTTATCTCTTCTTTTTTTCCTTTCTTTTCTGGAAAAATGGTAGGGCAAGTCTTGAAACTCGTAATTTTCGTGAAATTGAGTCCTAAAGCTTATTCCTTTCCTAAAAATCCTGAAACCGAGTCATTTTGCACCGCGCATATCGTGTTCTTTTAGGGGTTGATATGGTAAAAGAGGAAGACAATGAGGAAAAATAAGCTTTAACGGGGAGAGAACAGACGTACTTTGCTTTGCTAGACGGAAACTCTGAATGACATTTTGAACTTTTTGGCATTTCTTCGCCAACAGATGATGAGAAACAAGGTTAAGAGGGAGATCACTATGCTGGCTCATGACAACTTGGTAAGCCCATTTCAACAAGGTTATACTTTTTTTGTTTAAAATCAGAGATAAGTGTATTGGAAGCTTTAAAATTTGTCATAAAAGTGTAATCAAATTATAAAAATTTCAAAATGTGAAATCAAATCTTAAAATTTATAACAAAAGTGTTATTGAGTCCTAAAATTTTCAAAAAAATATATAAATTTTGAAATAATAAAACTTGTCAAGTTGGTACAATATAGTCGTAAAATTATATTACGACAAAAAAAAGGTCCTAAAATTACATAATTGGTTCTTGAACGTTGATCCGATATGTAATATCGTCCATGAACTTTTAATCTGTTCAATGTAGTCGGTAAATTTTTGCCCAATGTGCAATATCGTTCTCGAACTTTTAATTTGTTCAATATGATCCCGAATCTTTCATTAAGCCAAGTTATGTGGAATTTGTTGATTTGGTTTCCAATATGATATGTTTGAATGGTAGAGAAAATAAATAAATAAATAGCAATCCATGTGACCAAATAGCATGGATAACCATTTTCAAAAATTAACAAATTAAACAAATTAAAAGGATTACAATATTCTTATTTGAGTCGACTATTTTAAGTAGATAATCCACATGTGACATTATTTTTTTGTCCACCATCCAAACGAATTGAATTGAAAGTCCAATAAGCAAATTCCATTAACTTGAATAAACGAAAAGATATTATTGAATATTTTTATCTAGCTAAGATAATAAATTAAACATGTATCAAAAGTCGGGAATCTCATTGAATAAATTAAAATTTCAAGGACAATATTACGGATTATGTAAAAGTTTAGGGACTATATGTGTCATTCTAATTAGCACCGACAAAGATAATCGACAAGCGACATGCGACACGGCACGGCATAAAATGATACGACACACCGACATATTATTTATTAAAAAGTAGAGAATTCCGTCATGTTAGGACACATTGTATATTAAATGTACTTTTTTTTATAGCTACATGATAAATTACCATGTATATATAAAAATATCGGTGAATTTCTTCTTATTTTTCTATTAGGGATTCACGATTATTATTTTCTTTTGTTGGCTGGATATATTATTTTAGGAGTAGTTGGGTATTGCCTTAAGTATATAAATTTTTGATAAATTTATACTTGACCTTTAATTTATTGAAAATGCTTAAAATTGATCTTATGTGTGTTCTGGAGCGTCGACTGGCGTATCGGTCGCGTGTCAAAGAAGTATCGGAATGTCCGATACGAGTATCGAAGTGTCCAACACGATAAGGTGGCTCTCTAAGAGTGATGATGCTTCCTAGGTGTTTGTTTTTTCCCCCACCTTAAAGTAAGGAGTAAGAAACTTAAAAACCACAGCAATTAATAGAAATCTGAAAAAGAAAAAAATATCGTATTTCAATGAGGCGAATTTCTGATTGGATTAGAACACGTGTGATAGGCCGACACAGAGCACGACCAAATTAAAAAGTCAATATAACAAGACAAAAAATAAACCTCCACTTTTGTCGTGGCAAGCGTGCCTAAAAGAAGCTTGAAAGACAGGACCACGATCGAATCTTGTTTCGAGCCCAACTTCGCATCTCCATTTGGTCCCCGGTCCAACCTCTTCTCTCGCTGCGCTCTCGGATTCCGTCGAAGGTATCGCTGTAATCTTTGTCGTGTCGTCCTCTGCTGCTGCAGTTGAATCCATCTTTGAACTTCTATGATCGAACGCCCCGCAAAAGTTCTTTTTGTTTTCTTCCACTTAGACCGAGTGTCTTCATAAGTTGTTTTAATCAGTTGGTGCATTTGTAAGGAAAGAGATCTTTTAATTGGTTGTAAGATCTCATTCTTTCCAGTGTATCTTACTTGTGTAGTTTTGAGATCATGGACTCTTGAGCTGATCATGTTTTCCTATTGAGTCCCCAGAACAGTGTTCAGATGGCTCGGTCTGCGCTTGATGAGATGTCCGATTCTGGTGCTTTTCTCAGAACGGCTTCAACATTTCGTAATTTTATTTCGAGGGATCCTAGTTCACAGTTTCCAGCGGAATCTGGACGGTATCATCTTTATATATCATATGCCTGTCCGTGGGCATCCCGGTGTCTTGCATACTTGAAGATCAAGGGACTCGACAAGGCCATCAGTTTCACGGTAAATTGGGTTTTGGGTTTGGGCTAAATAAGCATTAACTTCACTTAATTGGGATTTCCAAACATTTTTCAGTCAGTCAAACCTCGGTGGGAGAGAACAAAGGAAAGCGACGAGCATATGGGATGGGTTTTTCCTTCTTCAGATATTGAGGAAGCCGGAGCTGAACCTGATCCTCTTAATGGCGCAAAAAGTATTAGAGAGCTTTACGAGTTAGCTAGCACCAAATACACTGGGAAATATACAGTCCCCGTAAGTGACCTTATCCTGATGAGTGCTGCTATTTGTGCTTTCTTTCTTATCAAGATCGGCATTCATTTCACTGATGATTTTCGTTTGTTGTCTCATCTGATGAGGTAAAAATTCTTCTTTTGGATTAGGTTCTATGGGATAAGAAACTCAAAACAATTGTTAACAACGAAAGCTCTGAGATCATTCGCATGTTCAACACCGAGTTCAATCACATAGCAGAGAATGCTGCTTTGGACCTATATCCTCCTCACTTGCAATCTCGTATTGATGAAACCAACGAATGGATATATGATGCCATCAATAATGGTGTCTACAAGTGTGGCTTTGCCCGGAAGCAGGGGCCTTATGATGAGGTAATTATCTCCTAGTTTGTACTTGCATGCAGGAATTGTCATTCCATTTGTTACTTAAAGCAAGAAAGAGTAACTTCATCTGGAGACCCGTTAAAACCACTTTCCACTGATGATAAGAGCCTTCATGTCCCATCGAAAATAGCTAATTTGTTGATTACTGTGTAGAAAATGAAATCCCCTATGCCACAGAAGCCTATAGGTCGAGGACCATTCCCTCTGAGCACATTTTCATCTGATGAAAACTATGTTAGGAAATCTCCCTCCCCAGGTTCTGGCACGGAAAGACCCTCATTAGCGCCACAGGGAAAGGCAGGACAGGTGCAAATGTCAGGTTCTTTAATCAAATAATTAGATAGATATTTACATAAAAAGCAAATATAAAGAATGAAAATGACTACCACAAATAATCACCTCCCTCCCTTCTCTGCTTTCTGAAACACTGCTCAATATGTAAATGCTTACTTCCATTTGTCTGCTTCCTGTTTCCTGAACGAGAGTTCATCGGTGGTCTGGTTGTTGCTGATTTTTCAGAAAATTATGCTGGTGACACCATAAAATACAGTATGTCCGGTTATATGGACCCAGTTGAGGGCCCTATCCCTAAGTCTTGATATGTGACCATTTCCTTAAGTCTTGGAATATGGAACCAGTCTGAGGGACCTATCCCTATTGATTTCGAATGCTTACTTTAAGAGTGGCAGGTGTCTTGTTCTTAGGGCTGTGGCCGGTGGAGGCAAAAAGATGGTTTATTTACTGACTTGTGAAGAATATGATGAATTAGCTTGGGAGGTCGTGTTCGCCCTATCATGTGATTCAGCGTGCACGCATAGGAGATATTGGGAAGTTAATTAAAAGATACAAGTCATGGTGGGCATGGTGGCTGGCTGTAAGACAGTGCTCCAAGAGCAAGAGAGAACTTTGGCTTTTGATGCTGAATAACAGCAACCATATTCCCAGATGACGGGTTTGCATTGCTTACCTATGTAGAGATTTATTCAGGTGTTTGATGGCTGGTCTAGCTAGAGAAGTATAGAGAATTTGATTTGATTTATGCTTCTTTTTCCCTATTTGATTAGCTTTTACGATGCAACAATTGACTGTCTAATTATCTCTAGTTGGTGCACATGGCTGATTATTCTTTTAGGGTGTTGATCGAGTTGGCGACTATGAGTCTTTAATGATGTCATGTCAGCAAAAGCTTAGTGCTAAAATTTTGATCCGTAGACAGGTTTATTGGTATGGTTCTTTAATAGACAGGTTTGATTGCTGTGAATTGGGCTTTTTACTGGAAACACTACCTGTCAAAACTGGTCTTAATCAACATTCACTTCTTGGTTTTCCATTTAAGTGTGACTACTTTAATTTCGCTTGAATGGTGATTGAGACTGCTCATGGAGAATCTTTTCTCCAGCGGCGGTGTCTATACTTAAATCCCTGAATTGCCAGATTGCGTGGATGGATAATTTTAATTTACCCAAATAATAAGTCTAGTGATTGTAATTTTTAATGAATCTTTCATGATTAATTGTCATTTTCCCTTCAGGCCGTGAACAAATTGTTTGATGCTCTGGACAAGTGTGAAGAACTACTTGGCAAGCAAAGATATATATGTGGGAACACGCTCTCTGAAACGGATATTCGGTTATTTGTCACCCTGATAAGATTTGATGAGGTATGGCCCTTATTATTTTGATATATTCGAGAGTTTCTGGTCATTTCTTTGATTTAAACAAGCTAGCACTAAAGCTTAAAAAGCTATGTGAATCTCATTTTACAAGAACTAGGATTATCTTGTCTAAGTTGAATGACTTCCATTGCCATAGAAAGACAAGGGACAAGTATTCAATTATCTTTTCTCTAAGGAAAGCTCTTTTCTTGGACCAACAGACGTCTAAATCTTAATGTTCTCTGAGAAAATAAGTTTGGTAAGATAAAAGTGAAAACTATACTTCTTTCTATGTTTTTTTATACTCATTTGTAAGTTTCTTGATAATCATGCCAGGAAACTACCCTTGTTGTTTTCTGTTTTTCTTTTTTCTTTTCCTTCTGAAAGAGAAACAAGTGGATGAGCAAAGTGAATGCATGTAAAAATCATTGCAGAATGCCCCAAAAAAAAAAAAAATTAGGATGACTTTAGGCTTATGAGGATCTACAATCACTATTTTCTGTGGAACTCCTCCGAAGATCCTTTGTCTGTATCAATTCAATTATCTTTTTGACTTTGCCATGACTTGATGACAGGTTTATGTGGTTCATTTCAAGTGCAACAAAAAGTCGCTTCATGAGTACCCGAATCTGTTCAATTACACCAAAGACATTTTCCAAGTGCCCGGCATGAGTAGCACTGTCCATATGGAGCACATCAAGCGGCATTATTATGGAAGCCATCCGACTATCAATCCGTTTGGTATCATCCCTCTTGGCCCCAACATCGACTACTCTACCCCTCATGACAGAGATAGATTTCCCTAATCGATGATCCCCTCTTCCAGAGAGGCATTGGGATGTTGTGATGTTATTTGCAGTCTTACAGTGTGCTGAACACAATCTAATAATGGGTAAGGCACCGCCCGAGGGTTCGTAAGGTTTGACATATGTGGTCCCAGCCCGTGCTGGAACGCTCTGTGATTTTCATGCGTCGTGTACCATATGTGTTGTGTTGTGTTGTGTATGTTGTGGATAGTACCATGGATATGATGCAGAATTTGTGGATTGTGGTATCTTGAGTTACAATGTTTGTCATATTTGCTCCATCTTGGTTCTTGAATGAGCATAGGTTACGACAAGAATTCTTCTGGGAATATTGCTGAAGACAGATTTGTGTAGGGGTGAGCAAAAGAGACCACCCGGACCGAGACCGATGGTCCGGTTCCTGGTTCCTAAAATTGGAACCGATGATCGGGCGGTCTGGTTCCCGGTTTTAGGGCCTAGAACCGGACGGGACTAGACTAGACCGGCCTTTTAAAAAAAAAAGTAAACTTAATGTTTATTTGTTTAGGCTTAGGGTTTGCTTTGCTTCACTTTAGGCGCAATCCTATTTTCTTGCCTCTCCAGTCTCTACTTCTCTTGCGACTCGCAAGTTCTAGTAGTCGATCCTGTCTCTATGCCTCACCCTAGGAGCTCGATTGCTCAGCCTTAGTCTCTCACGCATGTGTGCGTCTTCGCTTGATGCATCCAACGATGCTCAACTCGCTCGATCCTGTTTCACGCGTGCATTTCTCGCTAGGCTCGCTCGGTCCCTCTTGCCCACGTCGCGTTCCTCTTGCTCGACGCCTCTCGCTCAAGATCTCGGCTTGAGTATAGACTCTCGCCTCCCTCTCTTGCTCTATTTTAGCCGATCACGGCCACAATTGCATCTCGTCAAGGTAAATGCTCAATGCTCTCTTTTCTTGGCCCCTGCTAGTTTTGTATTGACTTACCGGTTCCATACTTCGTTGTTTCTGGAATTTAGTGCTCTGGGGCCAAAAACAGAGCTTTGTATGTTTCGTTGGCTTGTCTTATTACATATGCAATGTAGTGTTCTTGGCAAAAACAGAGCTTTGCAAGAACTTCCTGCGGCTCCTTGGTGATTGATGATTTGAATAAACATGTAGCAATTTTCTTTTTCGTTTTTGGGTTAGAATTTCATTACTAATTATCATTTGACTTGGCTCGTCGTTATGTTCTTTGAAGGTTTTGCTTATTAGTTGTGGTGTCTTTTAAGCTTTTAAATTAGAAATCAATCTCCCTTAGCTTTTATAACTTATAATCTGTTTGATTCGGGTGATCTACCTATATGTCAATGGAAGTGGACAATCCATCAATGAGATAACTTCGCCGATGGACTCACTAGAACATGAAGGTGAAGAAGTCTTCGAAGAGGAAGTGGACACAAATAAGGTATCTCATGGTTGCCCAATTGCTCCTCGGTAAACGAAAATAATCACAAGTCTCGCTTCATTTTCGTAAAGGCAACAAAAATAAGAAGGGAAAAACTAAGGTGTTTTGCAAATATTGTGGTGCCATGTATTGTGTTAATAACGGTACTTCGCTATGTTGAAGCACTTGAGTAGGTGCAATAAGTATCCTCGAAATATAGATAAGAAGCAAAAGTTTTTTGTCCCACATAAAGTGGATAGGACTCAAATGACTACGGGAAATACCAAGCTTGGTAGTGCTAATGTCTTATCAACATAGGAGTTTGATCGGGAACATTGTAGGTAAATGCTTGTTCGGATGATTATAGTGGATAAACAACCTTTTTCATTGGTTGGGCGTGTGGGATTACGTGATTTTATAAACCAGCTACAACCTCTTTTCAATCCCATCTCAAGATTTACGTTGCTAGAAATTGTATGAAGTTGTATCTTCTTGAAAGAATAAGTTTCAAGAATTTTTTTCGCAAGCTTAATTCTAGGGTCACACTCACGACCGATACATGGAGCTTCACTCATAACTTGAACTATTTATGTCTCACTTTGCTCATTTTATTGATGATGATTGGAAATTGCACAAAAGAATCATCGGTTTTGTGGTGATGTCTAGTCACAAGGGCAAGGAAATTGGGAAAATGATTGAGAAATGATCTACGAGTGGGGAATAGAGAAACATGTGTCCGCGATCACGGTGGATAATGCTAGTTCGAATGATGTAGCCATTAAGTTTTTGAAAGCTAAATTTCTAAAAGATAAGCTGTTGATTGTAAATGGTGAAGCTTTACACATGATGTGTATGGCTCATATTTTAAACTTGATTGTGAGGGATAGATTGCACGAGATACATGATTCTATTACACGTATTCGAAACGCTATTAGGTATGTGAGAGGTTCTCCCATGAGAGCTCAATCATTCCAAGCTTGTATTGAGAGTGCAATGATCACTTATAAGGGTTTAGTTTGTCTTGATATTTCCATTAGGTGGAACTCTACTTATCTCAAGTTAGACACTCGCCTTAAAGCTAAGAAAAGCTTTTGAGAGGTTGGAAGAAGATGATCCTTTCTTCTCGGCTAAGCTTGAAGATAAAACTTCTAAAAATGAAGATTGGGAAAATGCCAAAGTTCTTGTCGTATTTTTGAAGAAGTTTTTTGATTCCACCAATAAGATGTCCAGGACTTTGTATATTACTTCGAATGATTATTTTTGAGATAGCTGGTTTATATAAAACTCGAACAAGAGGAGAATGCTTTAGATATTAGAATGAAAGCCATGGCGGTGAAGATGTAGGAACAATTTGACAAATATTATGAGAGTTTCGAAAAAGTGAACATGATGGTTTGGATTGTGATGATATTGGATCGAAGAAAAAGATGAAGTATGTGCGATATTGTTATAAACTAATCTATGATGATGATGAGATAGTAAATGAGAGGTGCGATTATGTGAGGACTTACCTGGAACAATTGTTTAGTTTTTACGAGAAGCCTTGTGTTTCCGGACCTTCCGGAGACAAAAATTAGTGCGATCAACTTTTAATTGATGCTTTGGTGGTAGTTCGGGTGGTCAACATGAGGAAGGTCGGAAAGATGAGATTGGTCTCACTGCGGGTTTCGATGGGGACAAGGTGTTCGAATACTTTATGGACGAGATGAAAAAAGTGGCCGAGAGCAATTTATCCGAGATCGAAAAGTATCTTCATGTCGCATGTGAAGAAGATCATACTCTTGACATTTTGATGTGGTGGAATACTCTTTGGCGAAAAGTTTATAATCCTCTCTTTGATGACTCAACATATCTTGGCTATTCCTATAACAACCGTTGCTTCGAGTCCACTTTCAACACATCTGGTTGTGTGCTTGATGGCTAACGAAGTTCTTTGACTCTTAGAGTGGTGGAAGCTTTGATTTGCACTCAAGATTGGTTGAGAGTGGTTAACAAGCCGGTTAATGTTGAGGAGTGCATCGAGAACCTAGAAAAGTTCGAGTCGGATAAGTCATGGATATATCTTTTCTTTTGTATCTTTTATTTCTTTTGTATAACTAATAAGTGAATGCTCTAATTAATATCTTGTTTTTGCTAGCTATGGATGATGCTCACTCGGAGCTTACAAGTTGGTGGAAGGAATATATGGTGAGGTTTCATTTATTATTTGAGTTCGCTTTCTATTAATTCCATTTTGTTGAATTATCTTGATTTTTAGGTCTTGATTATTAGGAATAGCTGTAATTAATTAGTGAGGATATGATTTCTTAGTATCCCATAATTTGTCGGATTTCAATAGCTGTATTTTTTCGTATCTGTTTTTTCCTTAGCTTGTTCTTAACATAGTTCTATAAATAGCTTTGTAATAGTCGTACAAGATGAAATGAGAAATATCACAATTCATTTCTCTCAATTCTTCATGGTATAAGAGCATTAGGCTTGGTTCTTTTTTTCTCGGGATAGTATTGTAGTGCAAGCTTCATCACCGCAATAATCTTCCAATCATAGCCTCCATTGTCGGTTCTTTTTTGCGGTCTTCATTGCTACAATAATCTTTCAATCACAGCCTTCATTACTAGATTATTTTTTTTGCAGTCTTCATTACTCGTAATAATCTTTCAATTATAGCCTTCCTTGCTGGATTATTTTTGTGCTTACAAATCTGATCATAACCGTCATTGTTGTGATCCCTTTAGCTATATTTTTCCCACTTCAAGCTTGTCTCACTTTTTTGTTCCCCTAAAACCTCATTCACTTGAAGCCTTCGTTGCTTCTGTTTTGTTGTTCCTTTAAAGCACTTTCTCTGTTTGTTTCCTTGTGTCTGGAAATATCCATGTCTGAAGAATCCTTCAATAGTGAGGAGATAGAAAGAATTAGAGGCCTTTTAGGGTCTCTTGAAAAGCTCTCGGTGCATGTTCTTTGGCACTCTTAGGTAATTCTCCGTTTTCTTTTGGTCTAAATGCCTCGGAAACTCTTTCTAGTGGAGCTTCGATAATAAACTCGAGTGCTACCGATCACATGACTCACACTTCACATTTTTTTAGTACCTATACCCCATGTCCAAGCAATAGAAAGATAGTGGTGGCAAACGGTTCCCTAGCATTGTTGCGGGAATTGGTGATATCCATATTATGCCCATTCTTACTATCAAAGGTGTCCTCCATGTGCTGAAACTATCAGCCAATATTGTCTCCATACAAATGCTCACCAAAGACCTCAAATGTTATACAATTTTTTACCCTACCTATTGTGTTTTCTAGGAACAGGATTTGGAGAGGAAGATTGGACTTGCTAAGGAAAGGAATGGGTTGTACTATCTTGAGACGTCGAGGGCTTCAAGAAAGTCATGAATAATTCATCTTCGTCATTTCTTAGTGCTTCAAACAAAGATGTCATTTGGCTTCATCATTTTCGTTTTGGTCATTCATCTTTTCGAGTCTTAAATATCTTCTTTGTTTAAAGGATTAGATATGAATGAATTTCGAGTGTGATACATGTGAATTTGCTAAGCACACTCGTGTATCTTTTCCTATTAGCAACAAAAGAAGTTCTCATCCTTTTGATTTGATTCACAGGTGACATTTGGGGACCTTTCACAATTTCAAATATCTCGAGGGCTCGTTGTTTATTTCTCTAATCAATGCTTGCACTAGGGTCACATGGATATTCTTACTCAAAAACAAATCCGATGTAAGTAGTGTTATTCCTAATTTCCATTCCATGGTTCAAAACCAATTTGGAGTCAAAATTAAGAGTTTATAGTGCCCGAGACCACTTTAATCGGATCTTGTCAACCTATTTCCAAAAGGAAGGGATCATTCATGAGTCATCTTGTGTAAGCACACCACAACAAAATGAGGTAGCTGAAAGAAAAAATGGTCATTTACTTAACACTACCCGAGCGTTGTTGTTTCATGGGAATGTCCCTAAGTCATATTAGGGGGGAAGCTGTCCTTACATCTACATACATGATTAATAGATTGCCATCAAGAGTATTAGATTTCAAAATTCCCTTGTCTATTCTTTCTAGCTTTTATCCCTATTTCAAGACAACAAATAATCTCACACCCTGAGTCTTCGGTTGCACCTCATTCATACATGTTCATAATCAACAAAGGGGGAAAACTAGATCCCAAGGCAATCACATGTGTCTTTCTTGGTTATTCCTCTACACAAAAGAGATATAAATGTTATCGTCCTCCCTCTAGAAAGACATACATATCGGTCGATGTTACATTTGTGGAAGACAAACCATACTTTCCGAGTCTTATCTTTAGGGGGAGAAATCGTTAGTGGAAGATAAAGACTTTGAAGACCTTAATCTGGATTTACCTCCCAGATAATCTTCCAATTTGAACTCCCCTTCTAATCAACATGTCCCCGATCAATCGGCTCTTAACGGTCAATTTTTGATGAATCGGTTCCTACTACTTCAATCCCGAACTCCCTCCCTATGTCCAAATCTATTCGGAACAAGTATCTACTCTCGTATCTACCCGTATTTATGACTCTATGAGATTTCCTCAGGTGTACTCAAGAAAGGCAATTGTTCCGCACCAAACACGGGTTCAAGATTCTCATCCGAATTTTGCAAATGAATTTTCAGTAAGTTCGACTCTCCTTTGCATGAACAATCAATAGATATGCCAGAAAATGACTCTTACATTCCTGTTGCTATTAGAAAAGGTATAAGAGAGTGCACAAAACGGCCTTTATATCTACTATCTCACTATATGTCACTTGAACGCCTATCACCATCTCATAGAAATTTCATTGTGAGTCTAAACACCATTGATGTTCCAAATACTTTATCTTAGGCATTGTCTAAAGAAGAATGGAGGAATGCAATGAGAGAAGAAATGGACGCACTAGAAAAAAACAAGACTTGGGAGATTGTCGAAAAATCGAAGCAAAAAAAATCTCGTGGGTGTAAATGGGTTTTTATCTTAAAATATAAAGCTGATGGTTCTCTTGAGAGATATAAAGCGAGATTGGTGGCAAAGGGTTATACTTAGGCTTATTGAGTAGATTATCGGGAGACATTTGTTCCGGTGGCAAAGATGAACACCGTGAGAAGTGTACTTTCTCTAGCTGCCCACTTTAATTGGCAACTACAACAAGTATGATGTGAAAAATACATTCTTAAATGGAGATCTAGAAGAGGAGATCTACATGAGTATTCCACCAGGCTTTCAAGGGGAGAGGACCACAAACAAAGCATGTAGATTATGGAAAGCACTATATGGGCTCAAGAAATCGCTTAGAGCCTGGTTTGGGAGATTTTCCAAAGTTATGAAAGCTTCGGGTCACAAACAGAGCCAAGGCGATCATACCCTCTTCATTAAGCATTCGACAATAGGGAGAGTGACGACACTTCTAGTGTACGTTGATGATATTATCGTTACGGGTAACGATAATGAGGAGAAACAGGAGCTAAAACGGTGTTTGATTAAAGAGTTTGAAATAAAAGAGCTAGGAAGACTCAAATACTTCCTTGAGATTGAAGTTTCTTATTCTAGATAAGGGATTTTTGTCTCTCAATAGAAGTATGTGACGGATCTCTTGAAGAAAATCTGGAAAACTTGGGTGTAAAGCAGAGCTACACCTATTGAGAATAATAAAAACCTTGGAGAGGCAAAGGAAGAACCTGGTATTGATTGAGAAATGTATCAAAGATTGATTGGAAAACTCATCTATCCGGCTCATACTAGGTTCGATATTACCTATTCAGTTATTGTGCTTAGTTAGTTTATGCATGACCCAAGAGAATCACACTTACAAGCCATCAATCGAGTGCTACATTATTTGAAAGGAAATCCCAAAAAAGAGTTCTATTCGGAAGAACTCAAAAACTTATGCTAGAAGCTTATACCGATGCCGACTATGCAGGATCCTTGATGGATAGAAGGTCAACATTTGGTTATTGCACATTTCTTGGTGGAAATTTAGTGACTTGGAGAAGTAAAAAATAGAATGTAGTTGCAAGATCAAGTGCTGAATCAGAATTTTGAGTGATGGCCCAAGGAATATCCGAGCTATTATGGCTCAAAATCATGCTAGAAGATTTGAAAATCGAGTGGGAGGTTCCTATGAAGTTGTATTGTGATAATAAATCAGCAATGAACATTGCTCACAACCCCGTACAAGCATGATAGGACGAAGCATAATGAAATTGACAGACACTTCATTAAAGAAAAGAGGGGTTGATCTTCTTGTCCTACATACCTTTTAGAAATCAACTCGCAGATGTGATGACCAAAGGACTTAATGGTTGAATCTTTCATAAAATAACTTCCAAGTTAGGAATGGAAGACATTTATTCCTCGGCTTGAGGGGGAGTGTTGAATTATCCTGATTTTTAGGTCTTAATTATTAGGAATAGCTATAATTAATTAGTGAGAATATGATTTCTTAGTATCCCATAATTTGTGGGATTTCAATAGCTATATTTTTTCGGATCTGTGTTTTCCTTAGCTTGTTCTTAACATAGTTCTATAAATAGCTTTGTAATAGTCGTACAAGATGAAATGAGAAATATCACAATTATTTTCTCTGGATTCTTCACATTTCTAATTCAAAACTAATGTCCGTAGCTTATATATACTTTTTGTAGGTTAGCTACACTTTTGTTTCATCCATCAAATATCAAGAAAGGACTTGAAGTTTAGAAATCTTCCCATTTTTCTATTTCACTTGTCATTTTCGTTAATGTTTGGTGATCATGTGTACTTTTTTTCTTCCTATGTGTGTGCTTTTAATGAGCTTTTGATGATCATATGGGGATACATTGACTTGTTGTTGAGTTTTTTTAGCTTGGACTTTGTAGGTAGTGAGTAGCCTCTTTATTGAAATGTTATTGAATTTTCCAAACAATGTGTCCAATGCATCTTGAGCTTGGATTGTGGGTAGTAAGCACACACTTACATTGAAATGTCATTGAATTGCCCAGTGCATTGTTTGGTAATTGCGTCCAGTGCATTTTGAGCTTGGATTGTGGGTAGTGAGCCCACACTTTTGCTTTTGAGCTTCTAATGTTATTGTCTAATGCATTGTCCGTAATGCGTCCCCATCGGATATTGTGAAATGTTATTGAATTACTGTTGAGATTTTAACGTTACATGTGCATATTTTTTCACGAACACGGGTTCCTTGGAATCGCCCGAGAACCTAATCCGACCGATGGTCCGGTCCGGTTCCCGCCCGAGGGTGGTTGATCGATCCGTGATTCCGAAAAATGGAAATCGGGACCACCATCTATTTCTCGATTTTTGATAGGAACCAGACCGGACCGAGAATCGCTCACCTCTAGATTTGTGTGAGCTATATATATATATGGTCATAGACCGATGTTTTTGGAGCTAGAGGATTTGATTGACGAAGTTATGTGAGTTCAAGGATTTTATTAAATAACAAAAGTGATTTTTTTTTCAAGTTTTAGTATTTGATTGCCTTGTAGCGATAGGTTTTAGGACTTGATTTTAAAAAATTTTTAAGGACTTGGATTGCACTTTTGTGACATGTTTTAAGATTTAATTTAACTTTTTGAAAGTTTTAGAATTTTTAATGCATTTATTCCTTAATAGAATAACTAAGTGAAATTTGCAAGAAACTATCACATACAAAGTTTTCGAAAGCGGACAAGAAAATTTGGAACCCTAACTCGAAGGGAACTATATCCAACACCCGAGTCGGACTATCACACACGAGACTCGCTCGGGCTATTATCGAGACCAACGGGCTTGCTTGTGGTAAAGTAAAGGAGCGTTGTCGGCTTGGCCTTCTTTCAAGGTGGAAAGGAGAATGATCAGCCACACTAGGACTGAGACAAGGTCTAGACTCTTACGGGGAAGGATCAGTGGTGAATTTTCAGCAATGGACAAAGGCCTGACACGGAATGGATATTTAAGTACTATTTCTGCTTCCCTTCATGCATAAGGATATTGGATTACCTAGTAGAAAATATTTCAAAATCAGGACTACTAAGGTGAAAAGATATGATGTATTTCAACGAAATGCTATTGATTTTAGGAGGACTATAATGAGGAGGACGATTCGTATACGTTTCTAAGGGTGGGAGGGGGGTTGTTTCTAGTTTACCTAAGTCTATCCCAATGTGCCTCAACATATTAGGAAATTTTATGAAAAATATCAACTTTCCTAAAAGAGATTGAAATAGGGCAACTAGCGTATTTGGATTGAGGGAAGTAGGAGTAGATGAAGGGCAATAAAAAACTAACGAAAATTACGTCTGTTATTTGGCTAAATAAAATTAAAGGGAAATAGTGGGAATGCGCTCTATTAGTAACATATGGGATGGAAATCATATAATATAAAATAGGGATAAGTATATACTATCAATTTTCTCAAAAGTATGTAACAAAATTTGGTCTTACTTTGATGATTTATAAATGTGATTTTATCAAAATCTATACTAATTGTATGACGAATGAGGAAAACAACACGATCATTCGACGAATAACAGGATATTGTAAAACCTTGCTTCTAATAAATTAATTGTCTCGGAACTTCTAACTGTCTAATGAGAAATCAAACGGAACTTGACTTTACATGACCTAATGTATCATAATTAAATCACACTTTGATATGTAATTGATAATTGACATTGATACATCATTAATTAACTGATGAAAAGATGTTAACTATATTGGAAATTGAAGTATTTTTTTTTTTCGAGTGTAATTCAACAAGTGTTTTCTACGTGTATAGCACATTATATTTCAAGAGAACAAGTATTTCTCCGCAAATTCAGCAAAAGTGGCGAGAGACAATTTTTTTTATATATATTGGAAATCACGTATATAAGCGTAATACAAATAAAAGTACCTAGTATTTTTCAAGGCTTAAGTATACAACAAGTGCCAAAACTTGTGTATGTTTCTAACTTTAGTGCCAATACTTTCAAAATGATCATTTAAATGTTAGTTTTTTTGAAAAACGATCACTTAATGCCAAAACTTTCATTTTAGAAATGATCACTTAAGTGCCAATTTTTTTGAAAAACACTCACTTCAATGCCAACTCCGGCGAGCCACGCCACTCCAATATTAATAAAAAAATAGGCTACATCGAATTTACGGTGAGCCACGTCGGCTCAAATCGGAGTTGGCATTGAAGTGATCGTTTTAAAAAAAAAAAGCACTTAATTGATCTTTTAAAAAAAAATTGGTACTTAAGTGATCGTTTTGAAAGTCTTGGCACTAAAGTGAGCGCCGTACACAAATTTTGATACTTACTTTAGCCTATTTTCCAACAAAGAAAATGGGAACTAACAATTTCCTCCGGGTGAATATTTTATTTTCTCAAAAAGCAGGATGGAAGGAAAGGAAGTGACACGACCGAGCATTTTATTTTCAAACTACCTTCTACTTGATCTACAAATATGATTAGTGACTCTCCGGTTTGTAGTCCTTAACGCTCAACGGGGGCCTAAGGCAATTTCATTTTTTAGATAAGGATATCGAGAGTGCCAAAAGTTATGTCGATCTAGCACTCTAATTTTAGTTTCTTTTATATGCATTGAAGTACCAAAATTATGTCATCCTTTGCGTTAGCCTGTTTATTAGCGCCATTGACTTCATAATTAATTCTCTCGTCCGGGTGGCCAATGAAATCCAAAAGGGGTCGTCATAATGCACAACGATATCAATTTTGTGTTGAAAATGAACTGAAAAAAAAAAATAGATTGCAAAATAAAAAATAAACAAAAAGGGGGAGGGGATCGCCCCAGTCGAGAAAAAAGGACAAGGGGCCGGGCCATTGCACCCTTTGTTGCCTTGTCGGTAGGGAGGTTGGCCCTCGCTCGACGATGGTCACAATGGAGCTTGCCGCCATCGGGACGAGTGTAAATTAACCCTTGTGATTGCCATTCGAGGGTCGGTTGACCCTCGCTCGATGCTGGCGAGCTTTGTCGAGGCTACCACTAAGCAAGGCCCTTGCCCTGTTCGATGGCCAATTATCACTGCCGTGACCTCGACTTGAATCCCCAACTGCGTCCGAGACCCGTGCTGCCCTCTTTCTTGTCCCACTCCACTTCGATATTTTTCTCAATTTTTCTGTTCTCTTCTTCGTTTTTTTTTTTTAAAAGAAGAAAATTATACAAATTCTTTTATGATGTGGCGTCATCAGCATTACTTGCGCAAAATATACTAAAAAATTAATAAAAAAACTGCAATGCAGATTCTCGTGCGTTAAAAGCTAACAAAACGGCTTCATTGAAAACATCTTTTTAAAAGTAATCGATTGTATCATTTGAAATACTTAATTAGTTAACAAAGTTTCATTATCGACAATAATTTATATCTACAAGACTTCATAAGCGATAGAAAATATCTTTTACGTATTCATTATTATAAGCGACACAAAAGATCATTTTAAGAAAACATTTTTCAAATCGTTCATTTTTGTGAATAAGTAGAGCATCTTATTGATATCATTTTCTTTAGGGAAAATTTCAAATAAAGGCAAGGGATGCCATCATTTTCTCAAATAAAAGGTTGGAGTGGTCTTTATGTCAAATAAAAATATGAAATGGCCTTTTTGTCTCAAATAAGGTTGAAGTGATCATGACTATATCAAATAAGTGTCTGATCTCACATGCCGACTTGCTAGCTGGCTAAATATTCCGAACGGTCAAGAACATTTTCGTCAAACTATAATTATAATCTAATTTTTAGTCAATTAAATAAAAAATTAAAAAAGTGAAGTAAAAAAATGCAAAAAAGTAAAAGACAAAAATGCCTTCTAATCAAGCCCTTCTTTGATATAATGAATGCATTTCGGGCATTTATTGAAAATAAAATCCATTTCGGATCTTTATTGGGAAAACGAAAGATTTTGACTTTTATTTGAAAATTTTCCTTGAAATGTAACTTTTATTTAAACCAAATTAAATTTGAGATCCTTATTTGAGAGAATAAGTGGACTTCGAGCACTTACTTAAAATGTTACCTCGTCGTTAAGTTCTTTCGCCGATGTGGAGGTCTCTGGTATATCCGAATGTCGGAAGGCCAAACGCAATTTGCCGACGTTGCCAATTGCACCGCTGTGAAGCTGCGCACGTGCGCGCACGCAGGTGTCACGGGACAGCAGATCTCCTCTGCCGTCGTCGTCCTCTGAAACGCAGTCGTTCCCCGAGCGAGCGGGCGATTTTGCGTTTTCAAGCTGTATCCTTCCGACCAACCACGCGCCACCTCGGTCCTCCACAGAAAAGGCATGCCATGGGGTGCGAGCGGCTGCACCGCGCGCTCATCGAGTGCCACCGCCGCGTCCCGTCGGATCTCGCCCGCGCTTCGGCGTGCCGGCACCTGAACAGCGCCCTAGCGCAGTGCCTGGTGTCCGAGGTCTGCCCCGATGAGTCGGAGGCCGTCCGCAGCCTCTGCGCCAGCGGCGGGACCACCCTCAAGCGTTCCCAGTGCCGGCAAGCGCAGCTGGATCTCTCCGTCTGTCTCGCTTCCCATCAGCGCGATTGATCATCCTCGAGAACCTTAGATACCGCGATTTCATCCAGGTGATTTCCCCTTTCAAAATTCACTTCCTCTTTTGTGTTCCTTATCTACTGCACCCTGTAGTGCGATTCTGCGTTTGTGTATCTTGTTCATGGATGTTGTTATGATCCGATTGTCTTCGGTCAATCGTGCAATTTTAGTTGGAGTTCTGTGGAATTGATATGATGTGTGTGCTTATCAGTGGGTTGAACGCAGGCCTTTTGGACTTGTAGTCTGTCTTTCTCTCCATGAATTGCTGCTTGCTTTCATGTTTGTTTTGAGCTAAAGACCGTCAATGGTCGAGTATTGATTCTTTCTTACCAGTCACTTAAAACCTGCAGATAGAGCAAAGCAGTCTGGCAGGGTGACTGATTAGTGGGGATCTTCCTATGGTCCCATGAAGATTGCGTTTCAGGCTCCTAGTGGACCTTCGGGTTAGTACTTTATGTCTTGAGCATCATCGCTTCACCATGATCGATAACATTTTTCTCCTCTATGAATGAGTATTTGTGTAACTTCAACGAAGGCATTCGAGGTCGCATTATGATTTCATTATTTGGCTTTCCATGGAATGATCAAACTTCCCCTGATTAGTGATGTACTGTAAAATGTGCGCACATAAGTTGCCTAGTGGGGATCCTTGTACTTATATTGTGCTGTCAAAAGATTAGAAAGAGGGCGAATCAAAAGGGTGATATTGCCTAGTTGGAATGTGGCATCATTTTGGAGTCTATAAACATTGTCCTGGCTTTATTCTTGTGTTGGTCCTACAGGCCTCGTATGTTGTGTTCTGATGTCGGGAAGTTACCTCCCATCTGGGAACAGAAGAGATGTTTAAAGACTGAGCTAAAAAGGTAGCATTTTGAGTATGTGTAAATGCATAGATATTGTAGTAACCACATACCCGAGTGTCCCCTGGATTTGTAAATCTGAATTCTTAAATGCGAGAAACATATAATAGTTTTTTATCATGATGGAATCCGCATCTGGAAATGCTTACTAAATTATGGTAGGGGAAGACCAACAGATAAATTGCTTAACCTCTCTCTTTGTATTTTAGAACTACTTCATACTTCTAGGATCCTTGAGTATTGAGGAGTATTCAAGTAAGACAAAAGTTGAATCGATATAGAAATAATTGGGAACTAACTTTAAGCAAACTATATATACTTTTGTTAAAGAAAAAACTTAAATGAACCTAATGTAGATGAAAGCCCTCATTATGACCTGAGACATAAATACTGATAATGACACCTGGGGCTTGGGCTGGAGTCTGGTGGTTGATTTTCCTCCTACTTTCATGCTAGAGATTGATTCTTCGGTCCCTTTAGTATATTGAATATTGGAGATGCACAGTTCCATGGATGCTATGCGCAGCGTGGATTCTGCAGAAAATTTGAGTTTCTAGTCTATGAACAATGTCGATGAACAGGCACAAAATTGACTGAGGAATCAACTTTGCCCTATGGCCTGCCTGAAGATTCCTTGACAGTTTTAGTTGTCTAAGAACATGTAACAACTTTGACTTCCTTGGCTGCTGGAGATAGCTTTGACAAGTTATTTGACATGACCAGTGAATCTGCTTTCCATGATGTAGCCACGGCATATGTTCTATTTCTTTCTTGTTTCCCTCACCTTTCCTTTCTCCTTAGCCAGTATGAAAGACCAATGAAGGAATAGCTAAATAAAAATTAACATGGGAAGTTTCTGTCGGAATTAAATGAAGTACTGTCCTGGATCACCCTAGTTGGATCACCGGCAATTTGGCAAAGTCCTCATGCGCACTGTTGGTCAGGACCATGATCACCAAATTGGAAAACATTTATATCACCACAACTTAGATGCTCATTAGACACTAGAGAGAATCTTGAGAACTAGAAATTCCACTCACTTTTTATTCTCACATGTATGCTCAGCAATAAAAAGTTTTGCTTTAATATTGTTACCTTTCTTCATTGTGTACATCCTGTTAATCTTTTTTGTCTCCTTTCACCTGTGATTGCTACAGCCTCTGCTGGTAGATGCACTCAGTAATACATGTTTTAGAAGTGTTGTGGCAGATTGGTGTGCAGCACCATTCGCATTGGAGATATTGATAATTCAACATTCTCGACATAATTTCAAGTTTGTTTAATAACTCAACTATTATTAAGGATTTTGGATGTCGGGCTTCTAAGAATAGTTAAAATAGGAACTCTTCTAATTTACTGACGGGGAAGAGTATGGGTGGACCAGCACCTGTTGATGACTTATCTAAAATCTGATTTGCAAAATCCTGATTCTACTGGTGTCTCTGTCAGACACTACTGTGGAGTTGCAAACAATGAGGCAGGAGTCTCATCATTAGAAGTTGGGCTAAACAGGCATCCACTCTTCAATTGATTGTAATTTTACCGTATTTATGGAACTTAAAACTGTTCAGTTTGACATGGATACTGCTATAGTTAACTCTTGAAAGTTTCATGCATATCCATGATAGGACATCGCACCGTTTTTTAACTAGGAATCGTGTTTTCGAGTCTGCATGATTGGTATTAGCCTGCTTTTTCCTCTTTGTAGCCTTTGAAAATGCACAGGATAATATTTCCTCGAGGAACTAGCTTGCAAAGTATGCTTGGTAATTTCTGGAAGCCAGTGTCATCACTAGTCCACCAATTTCTCTCTTTAATTGCCGGTTTCAGAGTAATTCTTTATGTAGTCATTTTGGAGTGTTCACTCTGAGTTTCTCTCTTTGACTCAATGCTTGTTCCTTTGAATTGCGACGTTGCAGATTGTACGAGTGAGAGGAACTGAAGCCATATTGTCCATTGCCCTGCTTCTGGCAGCCCGCCTTTCAATCTTTTATGAAGAAATATTGCATGCATATTTCTTGGGGAGGTTGCCTTTGATTTTGCACCGTATTTTCCCTTGTATATATGGATCTCTAGTTTGATCTTTAGTCTTATGGTGGGTGAGTAGGTTGACTTGCATATTTCCAGCAAACAGGTGTAAACTAGATGAACGTCTTACTTGGGGATGCTGTTCTTACATCATAGGTGCTGAGAAGGCATGTGCAACATTTGCTCTAATGACCAGTTTCAACTTGCATCAAAGGATCGTCTTTGATCCTGTGTCAAATGATGCTTGGGAGCTTTCTCTACTCTTTTTTTTTTTTTTTTTGGATTTAATCTTCTAATGTATGTTCTAGACAACACAGAATTTGTCCCAAGAGCGCAAGGAAGCGTGCGGTCGCATCAAATAGGGCAGGAGACTGTCAATGGCACAACAGGTAAAACAACAATTCATCAATAAGTCTGTTCAGCTGAAATCCCCCTGCATAGTTGAGAGCTCTTCTATGTCAATCTGCCAAAAGATCTGGATTTTCCATATTTTTTTCCTTGGTCTCTTTGCCCGTCTTCCGCAAGTCTCTCCCAACTCTTTTGGAAGACATCTGCTATTGAGTCGTGTCGTCTCCTCTTGAGTGTGCGAAAGCCGATGAGCTTCTCTATCTCTTCATCCAATTGAAGATACTTATTGTGGAGTGCCATCCTTAAATGAGTGTCCCAAGCATCATCCAATGTAACATTCTCATTCCTGCTATATGCTCCTTTGGCATATAGCACATTGGGCCTTCATCCACAATTGCTTCGAGCCATAAAACCATCAATAACTTTATTTCCATTTGCTTTTTAAATATCATTTTAGAATGGAAAAATTTCAAATAAGGGCTTGAATTGTCAATAGAAAAATTTCATATAAAAGCCGGAAGTCTTTCTTACTATTTCAAAGAAAGGCCCGACCAATATGTCATTTATACTTGCCTTCCTTTTGTATTGGCCATAGGGGAGGGCTGCTTGAGACCGGCCATTGACAAGGGCTGGGCGGCTTTGGCTGTGGTCACCCATCGCTCAAGATCGGCTATCTGCGAAAAGGAAGGGAAAAAAAAAGAAAAAAATGAAAGAAAATAAAAGAGAAATAAATCATAAAATGTAAACGACGAAAATATCCTTGGCTTTTCTTTGAAATAATAAGCAGACTTTATACTTTTATTTGAAGTAAAGGTCAACTTCAGTCCTTATTTGAGTAAAAGAGAGGCATTTCACACCTTTATCTGGAAATTTCCTTTCTAGAATTACAAAAAAGAATCACGTGATTTTCTCGACTTAGGACTTTGGGTTTGCGTCCATGATATTTCTATTAGCTGATTTCCACCGGCGGAGGGCGCAGTACAAAATCCTTTCATCCTTCTTGTCGACTTATGAGATTTCCCGTTAATTCTTGTGATGAGTGGATTGTTTCCATTCTCTATTCCTCAGTCGATCTCCTTAATATGAACTCAAAAACTATGTCTCCGCAATCGTGCATTATCGCCTAGATTTCACCGTTCCCACAACATTAGGATACGGGTTTATCAACTTAATCCCTCTTCGCGAGTGTCGGTACAAGTTTTCGAATACAGTTCTGGGGGTCCCTCAAGCTACAGTTAACAAAAATAATTTAAGGCATGGAGCTCGCAGGAGACAAAGTCTATCAGATCTAAGGAGAGCAAAACTGCCGGAGACAGATGTCGGGAAAGGCTCGTCCCTTTCCTTTTCAAGGCTCTTTTCTCTTTTTATCTGTTGGGGGTGCTGTCTTGTGGGGTCTGGTGTTTTGTGGACTTTGGAAAAAATTGTTCAGCATGCTCTTCTACGCCTGAAAAAAACAATCCAGTTTTGGCTGAAAACACACTACGAAATATCTGCTCAAAGTTGCTGCCGCGGGTCCAAAAAAGTTTCGTTTCACCGCGGAGAAGTTCTCGGCGTTAACCGACGGCAGACAAAAAATGTACATTTCGCTGCGGGAGATAGAGGAAGAGGCGGCGAAACATAAATCTTGTTGCCGTTGGTACCCAGCTTTCAACGGAGTTCTCAACGTCATTGCAGCGCTAGTGGGGATGCACTAGATTTTGTCACCATAGATGACCACCGGCGAAGGATGCAATGTTGTGGCAGAAGATGCTATAGCGGCGAAGAAAATTTGTTGCCGATGGTAGTCTATGGAGACAGATCTATTTTAATCACCATAGCCTACATTAGTCTTATACACAAGGGTGTGGTTTATACTCTCCCTGCAATAGGAAAGCACGTGGATCCCGCTCCATGTCGAGCGGGCGAGAGTCTCAAGAGGACGGCGCCCCTGGACATAGAGGCGTTTTACGATTTAAGTTCATAATTTTTCATTAGTAGTTTGGGCTTAAGCTCAAGAATAACCACCGTTATATATACCCTTTTTCCCTTATAATTGAGTGATGTAAAGAAAAATGCGAGGTGCTAATTATAGTGAAATTCTCTCTTGGACGTAGTTCTAGTTTAAGAGTGAACCAGGATGAAATCTAGTGTCTCGATTTCTCTTTCTCGCTTGTTTTATTTCGTTGTGATTGTGCACCGATCCTAACATCCTGGTAGCAAAATGGGTCCATAATCCATATTTGACCCATCTTTCATGGTGGTGGTTCATAAATGGGTTACTTAAATTTTAAATGTGGGTCATAAATAGGTTACTTAGAAACCGAATGGGTCATAAATGTATCTTAAATTGATCATAAATGGGTTAGCTAAGAAAGCTATAAGAAAAATTTAGCAATATATATCTTTAAAGACGTATAAGAAACAATTTTCTCTAAACTATATTTTAATATTAAAGTGTTTTAATAATATAGGTCGGGTTGGGTATGGGTCACTAAACTCGTATAGTATGAAAATATGTCAAAGTGAGTTAATTAAGTCAATATAGATCGGACCATATTTGATCCGATCTAACCTATCCGCTCGACACTTCTACGCTATAGTGACAAAATTATGTCGCCACAATCGATCAATTTGACTCAAGCCCCAAAGGAAATGGCATGCATTATCAAATGCTATAAATGGGTTAGCTAAGAAAGCTATAAGAAAATTTAGCAATATATATCTTTAAAGGCGTATAAGAACAATTTTCTTTAAACTGTATTTTAATATTGAGTATTTTAACAATATAAGTTGGGTTGAAACAATTGATCCGATCTAACCTACCCGTTTGACACCTCTATCCTATGGTGACGAAATTATGTTCGCCACATTCAATCAATTTGACTCAAGCCCCGAAGGAAATGGCATGCATCATGCAAATGCTATAAAAATACCTGCGCCATCCCGCGGGACAAATGATCATTTCTATCTATGTGTTCTTCGCCTGTTCCCAAATGGTTAACTCACTCCTCGTTTCTACCGGTACAGTTAATGGTCTTCTTGTTTAGTTCTTTCTGGGTACCTGGTTTGAGGTGGTCTTGGACCTCTTGTTTATTGAATGTATCAATTCTAATGAAGTTAATGATCTAATTGTTTGAAAGAAAACTGTTTCTAAAAAGTTATTTTCTGACTTTCCGGTGTATAAATGAGGATCCATGACTGAAAATAATATATTTAGATTGGGAGAAAAGGACTTTTTTCTGCTAATGCTCCGTTTGTTTCGTGGAAAATATGACCTTTCGGAAAATGTTTTCGGGAAGTCATTTTCCAGGAAAATGACTTCCTTTTCGATGTTTGGCAAAAACTTGAAAAAGTTCAGAAATATTTTCCGCCGTTTGGTTTTAAGGAAAATTGTCTTTTTTTTTTTCTTCAAAATAGATTTCTCGAACTCGCGTTTTAGAGATAAAGAGAGAAATCCGATTTTGAGCTTTGGCGCCCCCGGCCCGCGTGTCTTGCTGCGTTCACGGGGAGGGGGTCCCGGGGCGCGGGGGGGTCTCGAGGCCACCCTCGACGGTGACCGAAATAAATGCCTCGCCGACCCACTGTCAACGTCAACTACGTTGCGGCGATGAGCCTCGAGACCGGGAAGGCGTTATCTGAGCACAAGGAGTTCGGGAGGACGTCACGGCTTTGTTTCTCGCTATAGGCTTTCTTGCTTGAGGCCGACGACCAACCAGGGAGAAGAAGGAATACTAAAAAAAAGAAGAAAAAAGACAAAAAAGAAAAAAATAATAAAGAAAGTAATTAAAAATAAATTTTATCCGAAAAATAAAAAATAAAATTTTGAAGTTTGAAAAATAAACAAAAAAAGAAAAGAAAGCAAAAAATAATTAAAAGAAAAATAGTTGAAGGAGAAGGAATGAAGTGTGGAAAATGTTTTCCTCTTCCAAATGGAAATCATTTTTTGGTTTTGAAGGTTTTTTGTTGCCGGAAAATATTTTCGTTGCCGCTATTTTCGCCCCCAAACACCGGAAATCGGGAAAATGTTTTAAAAATATTTTAAACCAGCCTAAGAATGAAATCATTTTCCCTAAATCACCAAATAAATGAAAATAAATTATTTTCCTCGAAAAATGATTTCCATAAAAATATTCTTTTTTATTATAAAGTTTTCAGCGAAATAAACGCATCATAAACTTCTTTATCTAACGTCAAGTGAGGTCAAAGTAATATCGGCTTCGGATCAAGAATATGCCATGTAACAATAAAAAGTTTTGAAACGTTGCCCTCGATCGATTCACCGGATGTCCCAATTATGGGATTTGCATAAGACATTCCGGATGAATCAAAAAATGTTTACGAACTATTTATGATGTCCCGATAATATACATCTTTCAAGTCCTATATCTTTGTATAAATTCTTTGATTTTTCGTTCTTGCCAACGCCCGAAGTCGCCGTGTAGGCAATATCAATTATCCCTCGTTAGTTTCCGATGGAAAGAATTGATTGCACTTATTGATGTCACAACTTGATCGCTTTAACTAAAGAATAAATAATTGTATCCAAAGAAAATAATAGACGGTGTTCCGTGCACAATTTTTTTTTTTTTGGTCAAGTGCACAAAGTTGTAGAGTTGCACTATTGGTTTTAGCTTATAATGTTTAGTGGAGAATAAATAACAGATTAAGGATTTATTTATTTCGTGAAAAATAAATGATTTAAATTTTTTTTTTCTAAAAATGATCACTTATATTGCTTAAAAAAATCGCTCAAAAATTATGAATGAGCAAAAAATATTTATATTGTTTCGGATGTTTTCAAGTCAGGTTTCCTTTTCCTTTGGGTAGTAAGGAAAACAACGGGTTTCTACTTATTCGTTTCAGTGCCCAAATCGATTCAAAACACATTACTAGCCTTACATTGGAACCAATATAATCAGAGTAAATAGTATTTACTAAACACTAAACACTTCTATAAACACAGAAAACGAAACCCGATAATCCAAATTGTTAATTCTGGTTTCACGAAGGTTAGGTCTCGGGTCTAGTCTTTTAAAAAAGCACACATCCTTCTTTTTTGGAACGGTTTGGATAATAATGGAAGAGCCGAATCGGCCCATTGGCATCCTTAATATCCGGCGTTTGCTCTCTCGAGAGGAGAATTCTTTTCTCCGGCGAACGCATCTTTAATTCGATTGATTACTCCTTTTCTTTCTTCGATATTAAAGTCCAAAATTCGAACCCTTGACATCACTCTCCTTTCAGCTAAAAGACGTGTGGCACAGCAACTGCTTTTTGGCACATATTTAATTATAGAATTCAACGGTAAGATCATGCCATGACATGATGGTTGAAAAGATGGGGATAAAGATGATGTGATTGAGGACAAGGTTGAGATAAGAGAGAGACTGCTTGGATGTCCCCCATTAGAATGATGAGAGAGGGTGAAGTAAAGGTCGCAATGATTGCAGATGATTGGGAGGGACTAAAGCTTTTCCAACTTAGGCTTTTGTTGGCCACGTAAATTTATCACCTACATTAGATAAATGGCACAAATAATTTTTAAATTTTAATTTGACAAGTAATGTGATTATCGAATTTTTAATTTATTTAATATTATCTCTAAACTTTAGTTCAATATACAATATCGTTCATAAATTTTTAATTTATTTAATATTGTCCCATATTCATTTTAATTCTTGAATTGTGTAAAAATATTTAATATCATCTTTCCATTAAGTTAAGTGGATGGATAACATAACAAAATTTCATATAGTTCAGAAATTAAATTAAATATTTGCTAAAAGTCTTGGTATCACATTGAAAAAATTTAAATTTTAAGGACGACATTGCACACTGAATTAAAATTTAGCGATCATATTGAATAAATATAAAGGTCAAGGATCACATTATATTTTAGATCAAAGTTTAAAAATCATTTATTTTATTACCTATTTTATCATCCCATGCGTCACAATCCTACAATAGTGTACTTTAGATGAGCCCCCATCTTGGTTTTGAAGATGATATCTCTTCAAGCTAGTTATGAAGGCACTTCACTATTCTGCTTGACCTAAGTTAGTGGTTTCTTCGGGTCATCATCCACTTCCGATGTGAAAAGTTAGTCCATCAAATAGAGGTGGTCGCGTGTTTGAATTACATTCATTCACGCTTGTCCGACGATGATTTCAATTCGAACTTTGACTGTAAAGTGAAAACTTTCTCTGAAAATTTGACTAGAAAGCTCTGACATCAAATGTCGGTTCTATATGTAAAATCAAGAGAGGGGTGAATCAGTCGTGACATAATCAAGTATAGGCTTTTAGTGTGAGTGCATTTTTTTTTTTTTTGACACTTCAAAAACTATGGACTTTAAAACTTATGCAGGCAGTTGGGTGAGTGCAACAATAGAAGCAATCCATGCAAGTATACGCAATAATGAATAGAGACTGGAATAAATAGGATCGAGACAACATTGCTAGCGTTTTGGCTTTGATTGTGCCTGTTGTAATTAGTAGTGTAATGACTCAATTATTATCGGTGTAAACAACATGCACCGATGTTGACATAACGGACATGAATTAATATCGCGTAACCTATGTGGATTAATATTGGCGTAATCGACGTGAATTTATGTTGATGTAACCGACGTGATTTAATGTCGCGTAACGGACGTTTTCGCGGTTTATAAATAGACGTGTTTCCGTAGTTCATAATCACAACTCACAACTCGAAGTCCATTCCTCTAGTTCTCTCCTAGTCGTCCTCCAAGTGTGCCAGTTTCGAGAAGTGTTCGATAGAGTTCTGTTCGTATAGTGCCGATACAAATAGATTCGAGGTGTTATATCTTGGGAGACATAGTTCGTGAAGCTGCTTACCACCGTTGGCAGAATTATGTTGCCTTATCAGCAACTTCATCCTTGAACCCACATAATTTAATTACAGCACACATTGGCTTTTGCTGACTCGAATAGTGAATGGGTTGGTTCAATCAACGAAATATGAGTTGAACTTGAGAGCTGATAGACAGAGCCCAAAGTTTCCGCATCAAATTCAAGAACCGAATACATGCTTAAAAGGAAAGTCAGAGGTAGTGGAGGAAGCCACAGCAGAGGAAGAAAGGAAAAACGAACTTAACTTGAATTGGAGGTCAGGACCGATGCAAAGAATGAGGATGACGATGAATGGACATATGCTAATTTTTAACCCACCTAGTGTTTCTTCTAGGTTTTTAAGTTTCAAATCTCCTCATTTTTTGTGGATCGAACATGAAAATCATTTCAATCTCCTTTTATCTCAAGAAATCATGCCTCACCATTTGTGGACTTTGACTTCTTTGAATCTCATGGGCTTCTTATGGGAAAAAAAATTACAAAAGAGTTTTAAACTTTTTGCAATTATGCCAATTCGGTGCTAAACTTTTTAATTGTGTTAATTGAGTCTATCCAACCAATTTTGGCCAGAAATTGATGACATGGATGTCGACTGTCCAACGTGACACTACCGGCGCTAATGTGAAATTTTTTTTATTTTTATTTTTTTGTAATCTTCTTTTATTTTATGTTTTCTTTTTCTTATTGTTAATGGCCGGTAGGAGGCCGTCGACCACTCGGGTGAGGGACTATGAGCCCTTGCCAAGGGTCGGAGACCGTCATGGCTCGCCTAGTGGCCTACGTTGGCTTGGACCTCACTCTTGCCGGTGAGCACTCGTGGCTCTTGCTAGCCAAGTGTGAGGGCAACGAGCCCTTGCTGGCTACTAGGCGAGGGCTTGCGGCCCTCGCTCGAAGCCGGGTGAGGGCCACGCAGCGGTTGGCCAGGACTCGCAGCTCTCACCCGGTGGGCTGTCGAGGGCTCATGGTCCTAGCCCAATGGCCGATAAAGGTTGTCGGGCCTTGACCGGTGGCCAACAGCATCTTGCCGACCCTTAACAATGAAAGGAAAAGAAACAAAAGAATTAATAAAAATAAAAAATTTCACGTCAGCGCCGCCATGCCACATAAGATGATTGACGTCCATGTCATCAATTTCTAGTCAAAATTGGCCATTTGGACTCATTTGACAAAATGTAAAAAGATTTAGCACTCAAACCGTGAGTGATGGTTTTGCGTGTTACCTGACCAGAATCGAGCAAGCACTGCACACGCTGAATTGTTATGATCCTCTTCGAGCCAACCTTGATCCTTCGAGTTACTGTGATGCATATTTAACATGCATGTTAAGCTAATATTTCTTATTTCTTTTCTTTTTCTACTTCACAGTGATAATGAAGACAAATTAGAAGCCTTCATGAACATGGTTAATGCATAATTTAAGCTGTATGACACAACTTAGATCAACACATAAAATGCAATGCCAATTAATTATTTGTGGGTTTTTCTCATTTATGAAATAACATAACTCAATTTAAATGCTATAATTATACGCATCCTAAATTTAATATGCATTAATGAATTAGCATCGAGTCCTAAATGACATGTATACTGTGGTATAACAAATTGAATGCAATCTGTATAATATTTCATGAATGCTATGACATGAAATAGAATTAACCATGGTTTGTCTTAAAATGCAAACAATATGAAAGGCTATTTTTTATATTTACTTTATATAAAAACAGGGAATTAAATCCTAGGACAATAAACATGACGTAATGGCTTTTCCATTTATTATATGAATAATAATATCATTTGACTGCAATGCTGATTATTTTTTTATTATATATTTTCTTTTCAAGCATAATTTTTTTATTTTATTTTGTCAATAAAAAACCGTCCTATATGAATTCTAAAAATAATATGCATTGTCCTAAGTATAAAAGCCCTGAGCCGTGAATCATGAATGTAACCTAAATTCTAAATGCATGTGTGATACATAACATTTGGCATTTACATGATGACTATCAATAAATCTTATGAGACATTAGAATATACGAAATATGTCTTATCCAAATTCATCAGAATAGTTTAATGACATATTATTTCAATGTAAGCAAAATTTATTTAGCCAATCATGCATAGAGACCACGTATTATATACGATAAACCATAAGTAATGCACAAGACATTATTGAGAATCCAACCTTTGGTCCAAAGGTCCGACGCCCCTATATGCCTTGGTTAATGCAAAGGATAGTATATGGAAATCTAAATAACCTAAGGTTTCCATAACTATATCACATGCGTTCAAACATATTTTTAAAAAAATCTCACATGACTTGTGCAAAATAGGAAACTTACCTTGATTGGGAATAACCAAGGGCACTCAACAAGCGAGGCAACGATGGCTGATAAGGCTCAATAGATAGCCAGAGGATTGGAAGTATGCCGGCTCGACAATGCAAGCCGGCGGTAGAACTTTCTCAAAAACTAGCGATTGGCAGAGTGAGGAGAGCGCTGAGCAGTGTTTGATTAGTGATTGGGCGAGGCATACAAGGACTGCGGACAAAACAGAGGACCTCCTGGAAGCTGTGAAGCTACTGGACTATTGCCGAAGACTGATGGGGATAGATGGGTGCTTGTCGAGACTTGTAGGAGTTGTTAGGAGCTTGTCGGCGCTGCTAGAGTGGTAGCTGTTGAGAAAAATCCTTATTTGATTTTGAAGTTGACAAAACAATCCATATTCTCTAATATCTAAATTAATGCAATGAAATACTTGTTTTATAGATTATCTTTATTACACTCAAAAGATGAATGGTATATAGGAATTAATCGTGTAAGTTAAACTCGGACTGCGTACGTGGATTTCAGACGCTAATGCGTAAATTCAGCTTTGAGGAAGTAGTTCAGATGCAACAACCAGATTATTGTGAGACAAAATCAAGACGTTAATGTTGAGATATTATATTATCACAACGACTATCAATCATGAGGATTATTGAATGTCAATCAAGGACGTGGATTAAGGAAGAAGGGGATTTATTACCAAAAGAAGAATTCTATCTTTAGGAAATCCAAATCTTGATTGTATTGGCAATCGCATAAATTGGCGAAATGAGCCTGTGAAAAAAAAAATCCATTCGAGAGATTCAAAGTATGCCATTATCTATCGATGAGCTTGTTGGGACTCTCCAATCATACGAAGATGAAAGAGTCAATGAAGAAGCTAACTCAAAAGGTGAGATATCTATTACCTTAAAATCTTACATTGATTCTAATGTCTCAAACTCTATGGATAAAGACGACAAGGAACTTGTACTCATGGGGAAGAAGTTTAGATGAATGGCCAAAAGAGGTAGGAACTTTAATTAAAAAGGGATTTCAAGCAATATGATCAGAAAAGATCATACAATAGCAAAGAAGAAAGCAAAGACATAATTTGTTTTGAATGCAACAAGAAAGGGCTCATCAAACCAAATTGCACTCTTCTAAAAAAGAAAAGAAAGAGATGAGAAATCTAAAAAAGCTTTGAAGGCAAAAACTTAGAGTGATACAAAATGCGAGGAAAGTGATGAGGAGTATTCAAACATCTGTTTGATGGCAAACTCAAACTCACATGAAGAAACTGAGGTAATCCATTCTGATATTCCTTTTGAAGTATCTGACTATATTAAGGAAATATGCTTAGACTATAAAATTGCTCTGAAGAAAATTTTAGAATTAAAAAGGGAGAATGCTCGGCCAAATCAACATGATACTTCCAAAAAGGATAAAATCAATTTTTTGCAAAATGAGTTTTTTCAAATTAAAGACAAATCTGATTTAATTTCAAAGGAAAATGAATCTTTAAAAATAAGTCAATCTTTGAAAAAAGGAAACGCAACTTTGAAAAAGGAAATGTAAGATATAAATAAAAAGTTTTTCATGGTTCGAAAACTCTAGAACATATTCTTTCTATGCAAGCTCCAAACTAAAACAAGTCTGGACTTGGTCTAGAAAAAGAAAGTGAATTAACAAATGATTTACCAAAAGCTAGAGATAGACTTAGAAAAAGATCTTCAAGATTTGCTTATAGAAATCATTTTCAAAAGCAATTTATATAGCACGCTGGTCAAAGTTTTTCTAAGTTCTCAATACGGGTGATATTCTGAGATTGACAAAGACTTTTAACCCAAAAGAACCCAAACAATATTCGTACCAAAGAAAGCTTGCATGTTATCGACTTCTACATGTACCAAAAATAAGAATAAATAAATGGTACCTTGATAGTGGATGGTCAAGGAACATGATTGTAGATGTGAAAAGATTTATCAATTTGAGAAAATTTGATGGTGGTAGTGTTTCCTTTGGTGGAAATACTAAAAGAATCATAGGCAAAGAAACTATGAAAATTGTCAATTTTATTCTAAACGATGTATCACTGGTTAAAGGGCATAAATTATAATTTGATTAGCATGAGTCAATTATGTGATATTGGATTTAAGATTTGCTTTCAAGAAGATAAATGCTCAGGAACCAGCAAGGACAACAAACAATCCTTTATAGTGCGAAGACATGATAACATGTATCTTCTTAGCACAACGTCTAAGGAGCTTAAATGTCCTGTATCCATTAAGGATGAATCTGAGCTCTGGCATAAGAAGCTTGGACACATAAGTTACAAGCAAATTTCAAAGATATCTTCTAAAAAGCTTGTGAGAGGTCTTCCCAATGTGAAGTTTGAGAAAACAAAACTATGTTTTGTTTGCACCCTTGGCAAATAGGTAAGGAACTCATTCAAATCTGTAAATCAAGTTGCCACTAATCGTTCCTTGGGGCTACTTCAAATGGATGTATTTGGACTTACTCGATGCCAAAACATTGGATGTAAAATGCATTGACTGGTAATAGTATATGACTATACTAGATTTAGTTGGGTATTCTTCCTTACTCATAAAAATGATGCATTCTCATATTTTGAAGTCTTTGTAAAGAAAGTTCAAAGTGAAAAAGATTATTCAGTTTCAAGCATTAAAACAGATCATGGGAAAGAATTTCAAAATCAAAATTTTTAGACTTTTGTGACAAAAATGATTTTCAATACAACTTTTCTTCTCCTCATACACCTCAACGAAATGGATTAATTGAAAGGAAGAATAATTTGTTGCAAGAAATGGCTCGATCCCTCATGACTGAAAATAAAATTCCCTCTCACTTTTAGGTAGAAGCTATCTCAACTGTGTATTATATCATAAATCAACTTTTCGTAAGACCATTGATTGAGAAAACTCCCTATGAGCTTTACAAAGGTCGCAACCCAAGTATTTAATACTTTCATGTGTTTGGATGTAAATGTTTCACTCTTAAGAATTCAAATGATCATCCGGGTAAGTTTGATAAGAGGTCATACGAAGGAATATTTCTTGGATACTCTACTTCAAGCAAAGCTTACTAGGTCAACAAGCAAGTCATCAAGAACAGTTGTAGAATCAATGAATGTGAAGTTTGAAGAAGTAAAAGAAATTCAGAAGGATGGCTCGGAAGTCATCGTAAATGGATTATCATTTGAGCATAATCCAAAGCATCCCGAAGACAATACAACATCTAAAGCTATTCGGAACCCCGACAATACTAAAAAGATGCAGCTTTTGAGGATGCAAACCAAGATGAATCTTCTGAAGAAAAGAAGGACGAGACGTCCAAAAGATCTTGTTATTGGAAATTTAGAAGAAGGGATCGAAACTAGATCCAAGCTTAAGGACGCCATAAGTGCTTTAGCGATGTATCCGAGATAGATCCCAAAAAAATATTGTGAAGCTCTAGTAGCTGAAAGCTAGATTGAAGCAATGCAACTTGAGCTACAACAATTCGAAATAAGTGAAGTATGAGAGTTGGTACCTAGACCAAAGATCATCTTATAATTGGCACAAAATGGATGTTAAAAAATAAACTGGATGATAAAGGAAAATTTTCCAAAAACAAGGCAAAACTTGTAGTAAATGGATCTTCTCAAGAAAAAGGGGTAAGTACACCTAAAGTGCCATAAGTTGCGTACGGCGCTCACTTTAGTGCCAAAAATTTCAAATCGATCACTTTAGTGCTAAGTTTTTGTAACTTCGATCATTTCGGTGTTAAGCACAAATGTGGCCACCGAAAAGTCCACGTGGAGCCTATGTGGACTTTTTACATAGAAAAGGAGGATGACATGGCTTGCCGGAGGCCGACTCAAGCATTATGAAGAGCAATATGACGTCGTTACAACCGATTTCGCCCAACATAAACCCCAAATCCCCAAATTGAACCCCATAGAAACCCTATTGGCGATCGGGAGGGAAATTTGAGTCCCACATTTTGATTTCACCCCAAAATTGACAGCCCTAGGTCAAAATGGAGGGAAGGAGCGTCGTTAGCAGCTCAAATTCGGTTCGACGAACCAAAGATAATTGTGAGATTTACTGTTATTGTGGGTTACCCAGTCCAACAAGAACATCTTGAACTAGGTTGAATCCTAAGAGAAGATTCATGGGATGTGGTAGATATGGAGAGGGGTCGAAGTGCAAATATTTCAAATGGGTTGATAAAAAATTCTCCGATCGAGCCACAGAGGTGATATTAGAGCTTCTTGAAAGACGGCATGAACCTCTACCTACATTCATGGATGAATTAGATGATGTCGATACAAGGGAAGCTGAGATGAAGGCTACAACATCTCCGGCAAATCAATTGAAGAAGGAAGTATCGACGATGTGAAGTCAAAGAAAGCGTGATCGAGCTTTAATTATCGTTTTGTTATGTTGTGTAACCTATGTAATATTCAATTGTAAGGTGTGTGATGAGAGAAACTTTCTCGGTCTTCCGTAGGTGAAGTTGAGTTCAATATGTATTTGTATTGCATAATGTATAAGTAATGGGCGATTTTTCTATGGATGAAGGAGCTTGCTAAAGTATTTTGTTGGAAATGGAAAGTTGTAATGCAGTGTTTACTTGGTTTTTGGTCAGTTTTTGGACTAGCTATGTATTGTCAATACTTTTTCATAGTGTTTCGTTTAGTTATTTGGTTTGCTTTGCAAAAGTGGCTGGTAGTTTCTTGCAAGTTGTTTACGTGTTTTTTGATGGTCTTTGTTGCATATAGTTGGGGAGGTTTTTGAGATGTTTTTTTGCTGATACTTTGATTCATATGTTGAGGTGTGCGATTTGCTTCACATGGAACTACAACCGTGGTCGAAATCGCTTCTCCATTTTTTGAAGCCTGAAATCTATCATGTGTTGTGACCATGCTCATTTGCTACCAAGTTTGGATGTTGCTATATTGGGTGCTCAATTTGCTTTGGAGCTCAAGGTTTGTTGTTGCATTTTTGTTTGAGTTAAAGCAACTCGTATGTTAAGTTATATTGGGGAGACATTTGTTTGCAAGCTTTCATATTTGGAGTTGTTTATAGGTTGCAAACATCTTGTTGCAGGTAATTTATTTTTTTGCCACTAATGCTTGGTTATCGGTTATAATGTAAGTACTATACGTTGTACATGTTGATCACTTAAGTGCCGGTCGAGGTTAAAAAGTGATCACTTAAGTGTCAAGTTTTTCTAAAAATTAATCACTTGAGTGCCAACTTGCTATGAAAGCAATCACTTAAGTGCATCATCAAAACCTGTTATACAAATTCGTGCAAGTAGCACTTTAGTAGTTACCAACAACCACTGTACAACAATAATTCTTGGCAATGTCTTTGGTGCACCATGTTGTGTACCAGGTGTACCAGCAAGTTGTTGGTGCATTTCCAAATCTGTACTAGCAACTTAACGATGCATCATCACTATACCAGGTGCACTAGATCCGCACCAACAACTTGCTAGTGCACCAAAGCGGTGAGAAAGTTGCACCGGGAAGTTCTTTGGTGCATTAACATTGCATCAGCAAGTTTCTAGTGCATCAAAACCTACATTTCCCAAATTTGTGCCAAAACAAAACCCCAATAATTATAACCACCCACCACAACTAAATATAACTAGCCAATAATCAGCAATTATAACCAATCGCCGTTCACAAATAGCTAAACAACACAATAAGAAGTGGAATCACAAGTAATGTAAATGCATAATTCAACAACAAGAAGCTCCATCATCATTGAACTTATAGTTTACATTAACAAAAAATACGAGTATGAGTTCCCAATAAAAAATGACAACACTAAGTCGGTACGAGTTCCCGACAAAAAATGACAACACTAAATACAAGTTCCACTCCAATCCTATATTCATATCGATCAACATTAACAACCCTTCCAGCTCATTTTCCTTTCGATGGCTTTTTGACTTGGTTCATGATCCTAGCACCCTTTCTAACATGTGTAGGTTCGGCTCTTCAAGTGGCGTATTCGGCACTAGTTGGGATGGAACTCTTGTTGGCTTCTTCCTTGGTGGCTGCTTTGGAGCTGCAGCTTTTGTCCTCGCCTTTCACAAACTCTTGTTTGGTGCAGCCGTTGACTCTTAGGTTGGCCCACCTTCGAAAATAAGCATCTCCGAGCTTCTCCCAGGCTACAACAACATAATAATAAAAGCAAATGATTCAGAAATTTTTAAATCGTTGTCCTTAAATGGATAAGTCCTACAAAATTTACATGCAAAATAATCATTCCGGTGCGTTCGTCTTTGAATAGGCCATAACCATATTCCTTCAACCTCTTTCCAAGAGCCCCTCTTGTTAGTCGGGGAAGTGGTGATCTGTGCAACAGGTTCTTTTGGCTCCGGTGGTGGTGGTGGTGGTGGTGGTGGTGGCTGAACTGTTCTGCGAGTTAGTCTTCTTCTCACCTGAAGTGTGGAAACAAGGTTATACTACGAGCCATAAAGTAACACAAACAAAGAATGTACATCTTACTTGGATATTTTCTCATCGTTTGCTCAACGGTAGATTCATGTGGTCGGTGGAAGTGGCTGGGCTGTTCTCTCGAGTTATTAGCACTTTAGTTGGTTGTCCAAGTTGTCCTTCCGTTAGCCCTTGAGGTGGCTGCACAGCATGCCATGGTGCAACAGCTTGTGTTGGCTCTTGAGGAGGTGGCTGCACAACATACCTTGGTGCAACGGTTTGTGTTGGCTCTTCAAGTGGTGGCGATTGGGCGGTTTGGTCAACTCTTGCCCTTCTTCTCACCTGAAATGTAGAAATGAGATTATGCTATTGCACATCTTATAGGAAGACAAAGAAAACAAACAATGTAACATCTTACCGGGATATTTTGTCCTCGGTTGGTGAACGGTTGACTCATTGTGCTTTTTTGGCGGCCCTTCATTGGCTACACAAGTATGGCCTTATGGTGGTTCTTGGGTTGGATCTATAGAAACCACTTGCCCTTCATGTTGCTTCCTCACTTGACATCCTTTCTTATTATGCCCTAACTTACCGTAATATGAGCACATCATCTTTGCACCGGTCTTGCTCATCCTTTGTCTTGAAATATCTCCCTCTTGCAGCTTTCGTCTCCGCTTTGGCCTTCCTACTTGCTTCTTTAATGGCAAAGGTGCGGGGGTATCACGATTGGTTGGCTCCCAATATTTGTTATTTCTAATAGGTTGCATCATGAACTTATATGCATCAAGATAGGACCTTTTCTGTAGCAATTAGCTAGATAATGTTCTCGGGTTCTCTTCTTTGTGGTGGATGGCAGAAATCGCATGTGCGCACGGAATTCCATTAAGTTGCCATGCCCGACATGAACATTTTCTCCTCTAGAGGTGAACAACATATGTGTCTTCATTCTTCTTGATCTCAAACCCGTCATCGCCATTCCAAATGGGATGGTAGAACCTACTAGCAGCTACATTATCATCTAATGTCTTCGCAATCCGAGGACCACATTCTCTAGTCCACTTCGCCAAAGATCATCTCTTTTATTGGGCAACCTAGTCATGACCATAAGTCGTATATCCTTAAGCATGGCAATGATTGGCTTGCACCTAGCGGCTAATATGCTGCCATTGAAAGCTTCGCTAAGGTTGTTGTCGATGATATCGCACTTGAATTCTTCGCTAAAGAAAGCCCTACACCAATGCTTCGCTCGGTTTGGAATAGCGCTTCGAAACCATCCTTGGTTAGCTCAAGCAAACCCTGTTTTACTATCCTAAAGTCAACCATGTTCGTGCCCTTTGCAATTTGCCGAATTGCTTTTACAGCTTATCTCCTTTGTACTTCTTCGCCCACTTCACATATACGTATCTTGTACACATTCTATACTTGGCATATGGTATTAAATCAGCTAATGCGAGAACAAGCCCCTACAATATTAAACAAAGGAATAATTGTAAGAAAAGGGAAAATACAACATAATGAGCTCATTTCAAAAGAATGCATTGACAATGGCTTTACCTTTCGTTGATTGCTCATGAAAGCCCAATCACTCCCGTTGGTAATCTCCAAGTCGGCCATCAAATTTTTCATGAACCAGGACCAAGTGTCCTTATTTTCTATCCTCACTACAGCCCAAGCTATAGGAAACATTTGGTTGTTGCCATCCCTACCAATTGCAGCCAACAATTCACTATTCCATAAGCCTTTTAAAAAGCACCCATCTAATCCTACTACTCTTCTACAGCCGGATAAAAATCCTTGCTTGCATGCGTCAAAGCACACGTAGAACCTACCAAAAATGGTCCATTCATTGGGCAGTGGCCTTTCCACAACCTCCGCATACACCCTACTTGGATGGTTTTGAAGCCTACATTCATAGGCATAATTCCAGATCCGGGCATATTCTTGCTTGTACTAACCCAAAAGTGTTCTCATCATCTTGTACTTGGCTCTCTTACACCGATTCTCTAACACATTAATCCCTACCCGCTCTTTCACCACCTGCTTCAAGTGGGGACTCCATAATCTCCGGCATCGCCTTGATCGTGTTGAAGAACCGCTTTGACAACCACTTACTTGTTATCCTTTTGTTGTAAAAAACAACCGAACACATATGTTCCTCCCGAAATGATCTAATTTGAAATGACATACTCCTCTTGCTTAGTGCTACGTAGATCTTCCATCCACAATTACGTTGTGGACACATAGCTCTCACATACTCTTTCGTATTTCGAAGAAACTCTAAAGTCCTCTCGGTCAGCAATAGAGTTCTTGGAATAACATCCTTAAACTGTTTCGCATCCTCAAATTTCATACCAAGGCTCAAAATAGGACTTGTTACAATTGGATCATAGGAAGGTTACTTACTTTTCCTTCTACGCACAATTGTAGCTTCTTCTTCTTGTTCGGGATCGTCATCGAAGTACCCAACCCGGTCATCACCGCCAATTTCCTCATCGTTACCTGTAGCCGTAGCAGGTGTAGGTTTTTCTCTATTTGCTGCTTCACCTCCCTCTAATTCCGCAAATGTTACACGTTTTCTCCTCGTAAAATCCTTGCGGTTTTGCATTGACCTTTGTAGCTCCTCATCATCATCGTCGTCTCCTACGAAGCCGACATTTCCCACAGCCTTCATCGTCGTCGTCATCATCATTGGATTCTGCAACATCCCAATCTAATTCGGTGATTGTTTCATTGATTGTATTACTTGCTCCTCCGTCTCCTCACTATCCTCCCTCTCCCCACAATCCCGCCTATTAGCCCAATCTTCCCTCTCTCGCCCATTCCTCATGCCCTTCTACAACGGTTTTACCTTCATGAGAAGTGGAATCAATGCCTATTTCTCTTGTTTCGGTTGTGTCTTCATCCCGAGCATCATCATCGCCTTCATCATCACTATTACTATCTACATACACTTTTGCTTCGTTGCCATGGAGATAGTGATAAATCACATCTTTAAACCCATTCTCATCCCACAACTCTCTCACCCATCCCTCAAACCTTTCCCGGGAAGACAATAGAGTAATTTACCTACTTTGCAGCCGTATAAGTGCACTATATCCCTCACGAAAGAAACATACGATGACGTCCCGACATCGAGGAAAATTGTTCCTTCATTTTCACCTTCGTAGTCCCACTCGTCGGTGCCAATGACAAAATTTCCGCCATAACAAATAATGACAAGCAACAAGATTCTTGTCCATGCCTCGCACGAAAAGAGAAAAAAAAATCGGTGAAGGTATTAGCTTTTGGGACCACAATCAACAAATGCACATGGAGGTCCCCACGGACTTGCTTTTGATTAAAGACTCATTATTTGTCATCTAGTATCAACAAAGCAATAGGACAACCAAAGCACAATATCTCGATTCCACTTTTTGAGGTCCGTTGGCATTCACTTCACTAGTTCCTAGCAAATAAAAATCAATTTTATATTGCAAACATGTCGAGGTTTGATTAAATAAGTGGACCAAAAGGAATGCAAAAAATACAAATTCGAAAGGGACCGAAGGGATTTCGGGGCCACTATTTTTCTTTATCAAGAAACCGAAGACAGAGGTTGTGATTAAAGTAGTATACGTCCCCAATGCATTAATCTTGAGCCTTCATTCTACAATATTCTCCCCTAATTTTGCCCTTAACCCTAATTTTCCCCTCGAAGCCCTAATTTTACCTTAATTTTGCCCTAATTTCGGCTATGGTCTAACCGAGAGAGGGACAGAGAACACAAGCGCATACCTCACGACGGTGACCGGGCGACGACGGGGGCTAACCGAAGACGAATGATGGCCGGCGACCGACGGCCGTGACTCCACGAGCGACGACCGCGACCGGATTTTGTAGAGGTCCCTTAGTCCCTTTGCACGACACCTAACAAGACAACACTCATCGACGTCGTTTATCCGAATATATAAACGACATCATTTTACATTTCCGCCCATTTAAGCCACGTCAAGTTCCACCGTGGCAATGCTTCTAAAAATTCGCCACGTAAGATAATAAAAATCAATTATAAAATCCATGTAATTCATTTCACCGGGATTTTGGTTGGAATGGCATGAAGTGCACAATTTTATCCGAAATTAGCACCGAAGTGATCGAAGTTATAAAAACTTAGCACTAAAATGATTGATTTGAAAGTTTTGGCATTAAAGTGAGCGCCGTACGCAACTTATGGCACTTGGGGTGTACTTAAGCCCAAGAAAAAGGAATTGACTAGGATGAAATGTATGCTTCAAGTAGTAAGGTTAGAGTTCATAAGATTACTTCGGCCTGCGTATACAACAATGACTTCAAGCAATTCCGGATTGATGTCAAGTGTGCCTTCTTGAATGGTTACGTCAAATAAGAGGTATATGTAGAACAACATCTTGGATTGGAAGATCCAAAGAAATCGAATATGTCTACAAGCTAAGCTAAGCTTTATATGGGCTTAAGCAAGCACCACGGGCGTGGTATGAAAGACTAAGCAATTTCCTCGTAAATAGCATCAACATATATTTGAATGAGTAATATATCTTTACCTTCCTTTTGATATATGTAGAGTGAATTCGAAATGAGCATGATGGGAGAACTCACTTTCTTCCTTAGATTTCAAGTGAAACAAACTAAAAGAGGAACCTTCATATGTTAAAAGAAGTATACAAAGGAATTAGTGAAGAAGTTTGGACTGGAGAATTGCAAGAAAATTGAGACTCTAATGTCCTATTCTCCAAAATCGGGTAAGGACAAAGAGGGTAAAAAGGTTGATCAAAAGCTATATAAAAGCATCATTGGTTCTTTATTATATCTCACTGCTTCTAGACCTGACATTTTTTTTAGTGTTTGTAAGTGTGCTAGATTTCAATTAAATCCCAAAGAATCTCATCCGACAACTGTGAAAGGAACAATTAAATATGTTGGAACAAATTCGAGCTTAGGACTCGATATTCTAAGGCCTCGATTTTGTACTTTGTGGATATTCAAATGCTAACCTTGCAGGTTGTAAGATTGATAGGAAAAGCACCTCAAGGATACGTAAACTTCTTGATTGCATCTAGTATCTTGGCACTCTAATAAGCAAAATATTGTGGCATTATCAACTACGAAGCTGAATATGTAGCATTGGGAAGTTACGTGGTCGGATCTTATGGATGAAGTAACAACCGAGAGACTTTGTTGTTGAAGATTCAAATGTTGAAATCGAGTTTGACAACACTAGTGTAAGTAATCTCACCAAGAGTCCAAGTCTACACTCCTAAGCTAAGCACATTGACATCAAGCATCATTTTATTCATGGTCATATGCATAATGATGATGTTAATATCCAATTTGTGGATTCAAATATCAATTAAATTATATATTTACAAAATCATTAGAAAAGAGCTCATTTGATTATACTAGAAATGAATTGGTATTGTTATTATGCCTATTTAAGTTACTAACAAGATAGGTTAATACTGCGTTTGAGAAATCATGACATTTAAGGAGAGTAAACCACAAATGCAACCTTTGAATTAATACAACTTGTGTATAGGCATGCTTCGTGGGCATATGTACATTAGAGTATGCAATTCAAATTTTTGGCACGTAAGACCTACAAAGGCTTGGAGATTTAAGTAATACACCTCGGATTCAAGAGACTAATACTACTCCATCCCCTGTTCAAACTAAAGCTTGTACTATGGAATTGGAAATTGGTCGATTGGCTAACCTAGTAAGACCCGCATTCACCGAAAAGGCTAATTTACCTTTGAATCAAAGGATTAAGTAAGCTAGGATGATCACTAAAGTAATTCATAGTATAAGACTAGGTAGTGGAAGTGAAGAAACCGTTAAACAAGGTAGTATCAACTTTACCTTTTTTGAAGTTATGCTCAAGAAGGAAAGAACTCAATCTTTCGTACTAAGCTCTAGGGGCTTGTTTGAGACCATAAAGAGCCTTTTTCAATTGATAAACATCGTCCGATCATGAAAGATCTTCGAAACCTGGTGATTGATCAACAAACACCCTTTCTTTAATATAACTATTAAGAAAGGCGCTTTTGACAACTATTTGGTACAAAGTAAAATTATAATGACAAGCATAAGCAAGTAAGAGTCGAATAGCTTCAAGTCTAGCAACAGGAGCATAAGCCTCATCATAATCTATGCCTTCCTCCCGTGAATAACCTTTAGCTACTAACTTGGCATTGTTTCTTACTACATTACCTTTATTGTCCATTTTGTTGCGAAACAGCCATTTGATGCCAATGATTTGCTGATCTTTTGGTCGAGAGACTAAATCCCGGATATCATTGATGGTGAACTGTCGGAGCTCATCTTGCATGGCTTCAATCTAGCTTTCATCAATGATAGCTTCATCTCTGTTTTCGGCTTAATTTGAGAGATCAAGGCTAGGGAGTTCATCATCTCTTTGATTGAGGACCTCGTCTTGATTCCTTCGTCTATCTCTCCAATGACTTGATCTTTTGGATGATAAGTCTTGAACTTCCAATCCTTAGGCAATTGATTTGGACTTGAGGAATTGGCAGCCGGTTGTTGTTCTTTGTGGGCTGTTGAATAGGTGCTTGAGCAGATGTTTGGAAATCCACCTCCTGTTCTTCTTATTGATTGCTTTTCGGCTCATCTTTGAATTTGATATTGATTGTTTTTTCAACAACTTGCGAATCTCTATTAAACACACAATAAGCTTTGCTACATGTAGAGTAGTCAAGAAAGATACCTTCACTTGATTTCGCATCGAACTTTCGAACGTCGCCATTCGCATTCTTGAGGATGTAGCACTTACATCCGAAGACGTAAGTATGATAAGATGGGCTTCATTCCTTTGAAGATCTCGCAAGGCGTCTTTTCCAGCATTGGTCTAAGAAGCGCTCTATTCACAATGTAAGTTCTTGTCGTCGCAATGGCTTCAACCCAAAAGTAGGCAAGAAATCTGCTTTCAATCATCATGGTTACGGCCATCTCCTGTAGAGATCGATTCATTCTTTACGCAACCCCATTCTATTGAGGAGTGTAAGGTGTGGAGAAGTTGTGCTCAATTCCATTCTCATCACAAAAATCTGCAAAGTTTTGGTTTTGGAATTCTCCTCCATGATCTATTCTTATCGCCGTGGTCCCGCATCCTTTTTCGTTTTGCACTTTTCTAGCAAGTTTCTCAAAGGAATGAAAAGCTTCACGCTTGTGAGATAGGAATACAACCCAAGAGAAATGTGAATAATCATCAACAATTACCAGGCATTACTTACTACCTCCTAAACTTGTAGTACGAATAGGACCCAACAAATCCATATGTAGCAATTGTAGAGGTCTACTAGTGGCAATATTGTTGATAGACCTCAAAGACAATCCGACCTACTTTCCCAGGGAACAAGCATTGTAAGAATCACATTTTCCATAGTTGATCTTTGGTAGACCACGTACGGATCTTTTGATGTAATCTTGAATATGTGCTTTACGTTGATATGGCCTAGCTTCTTGTGCCATAGATCACATTCTTCCTTGATGGACATCAAGCATTGCATTTCATCGGGTTCAACATTCAGCAAGTATATATTACCATGCCTTTTACCTGTAAAAGATTGTGTCGAGTCTTGGCTGGTTCCAATGCACATGTTTTCTTTGAAGCTAATAATGTATCCCTTGTCGCAAAGTTGGCTAATCTTGAGAAGATTGTATCCAAGCCCTTGGATTAATGAAACACCTTCAATAATCATATTTCCCAGCTTGACATTTCCAAGACCAATGGTTTTTCCTTTTCCTTTTCCTCCAAAAGTGACATTTCCACCGTCCACCTGTTTGAGATCAATGAACATATTTCTTTCTCCTATCATGTGGCATGAGCATCCATTGTCCGGGTATCACTTGTTCTTCTTCAAGTATCACCCGTAATAAAAAAAATATTCATGTTTTCTTTGGTACCCATACAAACTAGGGTCCTTTGGTGTTAGCCTTGGGACTAGTATCATATCTCCAATAGATTTTTTTGGGCTTCATTTGCTCGATTGGACATGTTTGCTTGTTATGACCGGATTCATTGCAAATAGCAATTGAATTGCTTGCCAAGTAAATCTAGTGAATTGTCGTGCATAGTGGTCTCTGTAAAATTAAAGATGTGGTTTTTGTTTCAAACGTGTTTTGACATCCGGAAAAGGATTCTTCTCTTCATGTTTCTTTTCACGTCCAAAACCAGATTTGTCATAAAAGAGGAACTTGAATAGAGAGAATATACTGCAAAGTTTTTGAACGGAAGGAGAAGTTCATGCTGATTTTTGAAATATCTTCCTTCAAAGATTTGTTTTCTTCCTGCAGAGAGTCGCATTTATTCTAAGAGTTGACCGGATCTTTCTACGGTTTCTCGAGCTCATCTTTTTTAGAAAGGTTTTGTTACGTGAGTTCTAAAACTTCCTTTTTCGGTTCTCAAATTCTTTTTGAAGCTTTTTTGTGCTCTAAAAATATTTTCTTAAAAAACTCTTGCATTTCCTCATAAGAAAGTTCAAAGTCATTACCTCATCTTCATCTTCCCTTTTGGATTCAGCCATGAGGTAGAGATTTGCTTAGTCGCCATCACTTGACTCACTTTCGGCATCACTCCATGTTTCGCTTTGAGTGTTCGTTTCTTCTTTTCGAGCCTTCCACCTCTTTTCTTCGGGAGAGGACAATCTAGCTTTACATGTCATGGCTTCCTATATTCAAAACAGATAATGTCCTTAACTTTGCTCTCTTCTTTTCCTCCGAAAGGCTTCTTCTCTTTTGAGAATCTTGGATTCTTTTTACTTCTCAAGTTGCCGCCTTTCTTCATGAGAATTTTGAATGTCTTCATAAATAGTGCCATCTCGGCATCATCGTCTTCTTCAACAAATGTCTCACCTCCCGCATTTTCATCGTCAGCATTAAACGCAACTATTTTCTTACCTTTGGCGAGATTTTGCTTGTTCATGCCTTCAACTTCATATGACATCGGTGTGCCTATGAGTTCGTCCATAGTGATAGGTTAAACTCGCATGGTTTCTCGGATTGAGGTTTTCACGGTCATCCGGACATCCGGAAGTGATCTAAGCAGCTTGTTCACTTTCTCGAGTTTGTGTAGATCTTTCCTTGACTTACCAAGCCATTCACTATGTCGGTGAATCTTATATACATTTCTCGTATTGTTTCTTCAGGATTTATTATGAACATCTCGTATTTTCCGAGTAGGATGTTCATCTTGGTTTCCTTTGCTTCGTCCGTGCTTTCGTAGACTAGCTGAAGACAATCCCATATCTCTTTAGTTGAGGTACAAGAAGAGATTTGATTAAATTTAGATGGAGATAAGGAATAGTAAAGAAGATGTCTAGTTTTAGAATTGAGAGCAGCTCTTTTCCGAATTAGCTCAAGACGAGCAAAGCCACCACTTCGGCTATTTGTTGTTCACCGGCCACAAAGAACAAGAGGAGCAAGTAGGTGCAAGAGTAGTTACTAGAACTTCAACACCATTTTGTATCACATCCCACATATATTGATCACAGGCATCAAGATAGGCATGCATCCTATTTTTTTCAGTAGTTGTAGTTGCTTCTATCAAAGTATGGAGGCTTGTTGGGTGTTGCGGATTCATTACTCATAAAACCACCAAAGTCGCCCATAATCATGATCTTATGCTTAGAAGAAATACACTTCAAATACAAGCAACAAAGCTCGATACTAATTGTTAGGACTAACTATGCAACCTAGAGGGGGCTGGATAGGTTGTTTCGAAACTTTTTAGATTTTGTAGAAAACCAAAGGTGAATTGAAAAAGATCGGGTGAGCAAATGTTTTCCCAAACAGAATTGAGAGGATGCAAGCGGGGATATGAGCAAAAAGAGATCAAGACATCAAATATATAGTGATTCGACTTACACCAAGCCTACGTCAACTCTACACAACTAACAACCACAACTCGGGCTTGGAATGTACTAGTAATTTGCCTCACAATTTACAAATAGTAAGTGAGCTGATCTTTTACAAGATAGATCACACTATCCAGATACTGACCTCACTACTCTCAAAAGTACACTTGTCTATGCAAGATTACAGGCAACAATAGATCACAAGATCTTTCACACAAGTGCCTTTCAACTAGAACACACGTCTAGAGCACTTAAAGGGATATACAATTAGCTCAAGTGATTTCTCTCCTTTCTCTTGGTCTACCCGACCTCCTCCTTAAATAAGCCTTGGCAAAATAGCCGTTGGAGCACCTTTGGAGCAAAAGAGCTATCGGAGATCGAAGGGACTGATTTGCGGTGCGTTTGGATCACTTTCGCATTATTAGACGAGTCTTTCCTAAAATAGGCAATGACCCGCTATTCCTTGCCGATGATTCTGCAGATCCTCCGACACGCCGCAGAACCTGTTCCCAAGAAAGCAAAAATCCTCCCGTTGGCCATTTCTAGCACGTGTGAGCAACTTCAAGTAGATCTTTTCAAAACATTGGCATATTGGCATTTTATGCTCCTCATTTCACCCGATCTTTGAAGTATCGATATCAAACATTCGGTGACCGGATCTTTTGAGAGTCTCAACACCTATTTCCATGAAACCGCCTCGGTCTTCACGCGATTTTTACCCAATAGCCATTTGGTGATCCTTTGCCTTATGCAATAAACATATGCACACCAAATGTAAATAAAGTACCTAAGGATAGTTGGAAATCATCAAAATATTTTATTAGATGTTTCTCCAACATGAGAAAGCTTCACTATTCTCAATTCATTCTTGATCAAACTACTTGTAATACTTAGAGGTTCTTATCTAGAGTGAGTGAGTATTAGATGGAAAGTCTCTTGACTCAAGAATCGACACCAAGTTGTAACCTTTGGGCTATTTATTAGTGAAATCTAGCTGATTGGCTATCGGCGTGAAGAATTGGATGTAGACTTGAACAAAACCGAACCACTATAAACTCTATGTGCAAATTCTCTATCCTTAGACTTTTTGTCGAGTATTCTAGATAGATTCTAAACTCATCGCAGATCTTGTTCTTGATCAGACTCCAACCGAACTCGAGCTTGTTTATATGAATTTCGCATTATTTTTAAAACACGTTTCAAAATTACCTATTCACTCTTCTTTATGTGATAATGCTAGCCTCAATAGAGGCAACGTTGAACATGGCAGGAAGGACTAGGCACAGTGGAAAGCCTGCGGGGATTGCCCGCACTGAAGAAAACTCGCCAGTACTGGTTGGATGAGTGGGAGTTCGCCGGGTGTCACTCAGACTGTAGGTCTGCCACCAAAGCTGCTGATCAACTGGCAACATGGACAGGAGGAGAAGACTGCTGCTGAACTTCGAGGGATACCTGGGGGACTCACTAAAGCCGCTGAACAGCGGCGCCTTGCTGGAAGATTATCGTAGCAGCCGCCGGAAGAGAGAGAGAGAGCGTCGCTTCGTTGATTTTTTTGAGTATTTTTCAGCATTCTTGTGTCTTGCTCGGCCTAAAAGGGGAAAAGGTCGAGCTTGAATTGGCATTAGAGAGCCTCCAATGGAAATTTAAATAAATGTGCCAATTATTTCTATCGTGAATGATATCGAGTGAACGGTCGAGATCAAGACGAATTTAGGATGGATGGTGCGGATTGGATATTATAAGATTGTAGATCAAATGGTGTATATGGCAAAAAGTTGATATTAATTACTCCCCAAGTTCGCCTCAATAAATCAATCTTTACTAATTCGGCCACTATAGCTTAAGGTAGTCCAATTATAATGTAGTTTATGTGGGCTTAATATTATTAAATGAAAAATACTCCAATATACAAGTCGAAATTGTCAATATTTTTGCTCGGGGGTCAAAAAAATGGATACCTACTTGGGTCACCAAAATTTTGGTGTCAACACTTATTTCTGGACCTATTTCTCTGTGTCGATAAGGAATTTTTCTTTGAGCTACTCAACAAGTTCATCTCTAGCTCACCATAACTTGTGTTAGTCCTAAAATGCAATGTGATGCAACTTAGAATTTAGATGTAATGCAAAATATTTTTTTCTGGGGGTCGGAATCAATCCATAATTATGTGGTGAAACAAGGTAGTCAAAATTTAGGTGTCAGCAAAATTTGTCATTCTTAGCCTAAGAAATTCTTCTAAATGGCATCTCTAAAATTGAACTTCAAGTAATATTTCGATCACTTCTGTGCTGAACTTCAAATCCTATCATCTTCATAAAGTTATCCTCATATGAAAGCATATACTTATCTCTGATCCTAATCACATTCTGCTTCTATTACCTGTCTCTAGCTTATACCTGATTATACAAACTGTGGAGACTATATCAATTGCTTACTATGTCAAATTAATTATCCTCCCAGAGTCAAACAAGCAATGGAATCGATATCAAATCTTTTTACTTGCCTCGTTAGCGTACTAATAGATAGTGAGGAATTTGAGGTACCTTGACAAGGAGAGCAAGTCGAAGAACGAGAAGTTCACGAGGACATGGAGGTACCGTGGCAAGGTGAACAGCTTCAACAGTCAGTCATACTCAGAAAGATAAAGCGGAAGGCAGTATGTGAGTCAACCACCGGCAACAAGCCTTGATAGACTCACACGTTGCTGATATTTCGTTGACTATCAATCTAAGCCTCAAGGAATATTGACAGCAAACCACAGGCTGGAACTTCAGACAAAGATATACGGAGGAGAATTCAATCAGTTGTCAATCAAATTAATGAAAATAACTATTTCCTAATATGAGCAATTCTGTTTGTGGAAACTACATTATTGCTAGGAAGAGTTAATTTTATGGGTGATCATACCTCCCGATGATTGTGTCGTTTATTTTCAACGGCTAAATTGATCCTCTTGAAGATTATCCAACCTTGTTATAGATCTTCGAGACTATATAAGAAGATCAACACATGCTGAAGAAGACACAATTGCGAGAGCTTCTACAAACTGAGAAAGCTTTATTTATTTAATACACTTATTCTTCGGATGTTGAGCAAGAATTTCATTTTTTAAAAGTCTTTCACAGTCTGTAATCTCTTTTGAGAAGTGTAAGAGGGTCGTAGTAGTACTTAGAATTTGGTAATGAGATCTACTGGCTTTGGGTAATAGCAGCACGAGCTACGTTGTAACCCCTCAAAGAATTACTAGTCAAATCCAGCTTGTTAGTGGCTGTTAGTTTTGGAGAGTGGACATAATCTTGGTCTAAGCCAAACCAGCATAAGATCTAAGCGTAACTCTTCTATCTCTCTTTATTTATTTCTATATCTGTTTGATAGAAGAATATTGCACGTGATATCATTAACCTACTCTTGCATGCGTATCAAATAGTTCCTGCATATAGCAAGCTTGATTATAATAATTATGTCCGATCTCAAGTTTCAATTCTCAACTTACTCATCCTCCTTCTAGGTTGCATATTTAGCCATAACAAAATTGACATACAGTCATAAGGTTTAACGCAAACACTATTATGTGAGGAGATATTCAATTGCCAATGATCCCATAAAATTTGTTTTGAAGTCATATCCGTACTAGAAAGCATTTTATTCGTGCTTTAATTGCACATTCTCATTGAGTATTCGTGTTTAATATTTATGTCATCGCTCGAAGTACTCATGTCACATGGACCTTGATTGTGCTTCCATAAGTTTGCGCGAATCAAATGCATCATTTCATAAAAACTACTTAATCTAGGAAGAATTCTTGCATCATTTTCTCATCATTAAATTAGCAGGCTAAACATTCACACAAGTGGGCTTTCATACAAGTCAAGAAGAAAATTTTCATTTGGGTTACTTGGCATTTCCTGAGGAGAAAATTCAAGTTATCCAAGATCGAAGTGGAATTTTTAAAGGGTTGTAGCGTGGGTTAGGCCAGGTTGTTTTGAAGCAGGGATCTTCTTCCTACGGAGCTCAAAATTTGCTCAAAGACTCACACACCTAGGTTATAATTGGTGATGACTTTTCCAGTTTCAGACCTCTCTTATCATCAGATTATCAGAATGAATTTTTCTAATTGGACGTAATTTAAGCATGGCTTGCTTCGGAGTTGGAAGGGGATTCCCTGCAAAGAAACAAGGCTCAAAAACTCACATGCACGAGGTTAAAGTCTTGAAACATCCAAATCATTCTTGTCATCTTCGGTCGCGTTTATTTCTTTTTTCCTTGACTAAGGAATTCACGTGACCATATGATTATCAAATGACTCTTTTTAACAAGCATAACCCATTATTTAGGGACAAAGTATCAAAAAAATCATCAACATATTATATTGATGCCAATTCAATCCTAAACCTTTTGATTAGATCAATTTAGTCATAAACATATTGAATTGATACCAATTGAGCCCATCTCGGCTAATTTAGTCTAGAAATTGCTGATGTGAACGCTAATCGTCCTACTTGATTTGGCATTGACATGGGCAATTTTAAAAAAATTAAATAAATTTTTCCTTTTCCTTTTTTTTTTTTTTTTTTTTTTCATTGTGGCCGGTGAGGATCGCGGCCCTCACCCAACCTTGCCTAGATAGGGGTGAGGTGCGAGTAGTTGCAAGGGCAATGCAACCTCGCCCGATGCCGCTTGCTCCTCGTGCACATATAGGAGATCTCCAATGACCATTGCCAACAATAATGACAAAACAAAAAGGAAAAGAGAAGAAAATAAAAATTAGAAAAAAAAAATCATGTCAACGCCGGTGGTGTCGTGTAGGACAACCAACGTCCGCATCAGTAATTTATAGCCTAAATTGGGCGAATAGACTCAATTGATATCAATGTAATATGTTTGGAACTAAATTGGTCTAATTAAAGGGTTTAGGACTAAATTGATATCAATGCAATAGATTTAAGATTTTTTTTGTATTTCTCCCCATATTTTTGAAGTGTTACGTGCCTTGTACCTCATCGGTCAAATTTTGGTCAACTCGCCATCAATCCTAGGTCAACTTAAATGATCTTTTCAAAATGAGGGCAATTCAACTTAAATTTTGCAGGGCATACACTTTGACATGCTTGAAGTTTTCAAAACGTGCACACGTAAAAAATCAGATTTCAATTTTTTTTCCCCTTGGAATTTTATACACGTTTCAGTAGGTAATTAACAAAGTTGCTCAGAGAAAGGATGCTTAACATTGGCAAATCTTACTCGTGTGCTGCCGGCCATTGGGCGAACCCGTTCACCACTGCCTCATCAAGTTGCGAGTGGGGAGTCCAAGACCGACGATACTTACTAACACACTATGTGCGATTTTATGTCCTCAGTGAGCTTAAGATGAGCTCGAATAGACAAGTAAATTACTTTTGTAGTAGTCCGCGAGGTATTTCATGCTGGTTTCTTTTAACCGTTCATAAGGTGGATAGGGCCGAGGCGAAATTCGCATGACAGATAAGTCGATCGCGTTCGGGGCACGATCACGACCCAGAGAAAACTGCAAGAAACAAGTGACTTTATAACTTCATGTGTGCTACAATAGATGAACCAAAAAGTCCATGACCAAAGAGAACAAAGAGAACAATGCTCAGTTACCTCATCCCCACTTTTTGTGATAAGTGGGAATTGAATTATTAGAGTCGATAAGTGTGCTAGCTTTGGGGAGCAAATATGCATGGGCCCTAATCCTCCCCACCACCAATCTTCCTTTTCTTTGTTTTTTTCTTTTTTTGTGTTCCTTTTTGGTTTTGCCAAGTCTCCCCACCACCAATCGAAATATCAAGTAGCATCCAAGAAAATCAATCTTTTCTTCCCCCATCATAATCTTCAACTCACCTTCTCCACAATTGCTAGGCATACAAAACGTTGACAAGCACTGAAATGTGAAATTCTTGCATAGCCCAGCCCCTCTATTTGTATTTGCATCAAAAATTTGTTTTTTTTTAAAATCAATACACTAATCTGTTCTCCTGAGAAATTGGGAGTAAATCCCCATGAGAGGTCAAAAGAATGGAAGTTCATAAAGAGGAGAGAGAGGGAGATGTGGGAAAAGGGTCAAATTTAATAAGGAGTGAAGCCCAATAATAAAATAGTTGTTGCAGATCCTAGATATTTCTTATTTATACATACACCAGGCGCCCAAAAGTCCATTTAGTTTATGCATTGCCACTTCTCCGAGTCTTCTCAAGACTTGACGATCTCTCTCTCTCTCTCTCTCTTCTCTCTGCAGGCAAATTTTCTCTTTCTATGGACACGAGGACCTCACTCATGGTCGTGGATGCTGCTTCTTCGAGTCCGAGTTCAGAGTCTTCCATTTTTCTTTTTATGGGTGAGTCGTTCTCCTCTCATTTTGTTTGTAAGAGATGAAGACGGGCTCTGCTGATTGTTGCGCTGTCTCTCCTGCCGCTTCTTCGATCACCCATTTGCCGGGTTCTTCCTTCGCGCGATTAGCGACCCCAGTATGATTTCTTTCTCAGTTTGCAGATTTTGTCTCTGCATTAAGATTTCACATGTTTATCTCATCTGGGTATTCCGTTATCTCGGTTGATGGCTCTGTCCCTTGTCTGGGTTCTTCTTCTTTATTTGAGCTCTGAAGCGAAAAATTGGAGTTACCCTATATGGAGCTCCTGAAAACTTGCCCCCTCAATCAATGTGATTTTCGAACGCATAGCTCTGTATTGACTGAAATTGCAGCTTTCAATGGACTTATGCTTTGTTATTGCTGGTATGCTTGCACGACTTTGGTAGCGCTTGCTTTGTAGTTGACTCTACAGTTTCTTATCAGAAAGAACTTTCCTCTCTGACTTCGTAGATGAAATCAATATTCGTCTGAAGATGTGAACCTTTTAGGAAAATGTGATTTTGCTGGGCATTAACTAAACTGGAGCTGGAGTATTTTAGTGTGAATTTTGGATATTGGGTGTGCTTCGAGCTATTCAGTCCGTATTGTTTGCTAGAGCTGAAATATGGACAGAACAAGACTAGACTTGGCATTTCAGCCATCTGGATCGGCACCGTCAGAGGAGTCAGCTCTAGATTTGGAAAGAAACTACTGCAATCATCAGAATTTGCTGTCTTCGAGTCCATCTCCTCTACAGCCTTTTGCCTCTGGTGGGCAGCTATCTGAAAGTAATGCTGCTTATTTCTCGTGGCCTACTTCAAGCCGTCTGATAGATGCAGCAGAAGATAGGGCAAACTATTTTGGGAACCTTCAAAAAGGGGTGCTTCCTGAAACTTTGGGTCAGTTGCCAATGGGGCAGCAAGCTACGACCTTGCTTGAACTGATGACGATTAGGGCATTCCACAGCAAGATTTTGCGTCGGTTTAGTCTCGGGACAGCCATTGGTTTTCGTATTCGACGTGGGGTTCTGACCAATATACCAGCAATTCTAGTCTTCGTTGCCCGAAAAGTTCACAAACAATGGCTCAGCCATATCCAGTGTCTACCTGCGGCCCTTGAGGTGAAACAAATTGGTCCTTCTCTTCTTTGTTTTGAGCACCAATTTCACTGGTCATTAAATGCAACTTTTTTTAATCTACAAGATTTTTTTAATTTTGAGATCTGAGAATTTGTGAACATGGTACAACATAAAATGATCTACTTTGTTACTAGATAATCTCAGGGATATGTATTTGACCAAAAAAATCTCTTAGGATATGTAGGTATCCTTATCAAGAAATGACTTGCCTCATCAATCGCATGCGAGATAGAGAGAGAGACAAGAGAGAGAGAGGATTTGAGAAGCAATTTTTAGGCCACTCGTGTTTGAAATTACAAAAGTACACTTGTTTGTTGTGCTTTTGCTGACCTGCTGACAATGTGGTTAGTTTCAGTCTTCCAACTTAAATTGGTCGAATAGACTGCAATTAGCATGGCACAAAGAGCTTCGATGAAATAACTTGAGAACCCTAGCAGAGTAAACTAGAGGTCTTGAAACATCTACTCTGTCATGGAACATATTTAGCAGGATTAAATATGTGATTTTGGGGCTTATAAACTCAGAGAAGCTGACTACCTTTACAACGGATGTGCAGGGACCAGGAGGTGTATGGTGTGAGGTGGATGTTGTGGAATTTTCTTATTATGGTGCACCAGCTCCTACTTCAAAAGAGCAGTTGTACAATGAGCTTGTAGATGGCTTGCGGGGTACCGATCCATGTATTGGTTCTGGTTCTCAGGTATCCTGTTAGTCTTCTTTCTTATTTCTCTTACAAGACGCGGTAAATGACATGCAATGAACATCATTCTTTTCCAATCAGGTTATGGATAGGCATGAAAATTCTTCTATTGCTAGAATGTTTATGATGAGTAATAGATTCCTAATCATAATACAAATGAATCTATTTCAATGGCCTGTTTAAGTTTCTCCACTTGCAGCACTGTTTGGGGCCGTCTTAATGTGTTTATGCTTGTACTTTCTCCATATTAATTGTCAATTCTTACTCAGTAATGGAGGTTGTACAAGGAGAGTAGATCATGTTCTCTTGAGAGAGATGAATGAAACAAAGGAAAGAAAAGAGAAGAAAGTAGTTTTTTTTTCTGGATTCCGGAAAATAACTGACTAGAAAGTGCTGGAGTAATTGGAATCAACTTGATTTGATGGTGTAGAAATAAATAAGAATTTGGTGAAATATCATGGTTGGAAACTTTCTTCGGGTTTAGCTTCAACTTCAAGTGCATTAAGGTTTTGAGGAAGTGGAATTTGGTTGGGGGACTCCTATAGGCTCTAGTTGAGCTTTGCTTAAGATTGAGAAAATTGAAACATGAGATACAATGAGTAGATAAAATTCCTCCCAATAAATAATAAGTGGCTTTCCTAATTTCACTGTGTGGGCACCGTCTGACTTTTTTTTAATGAAATCTGTATAATGAGATTCTTTCAGGTTGTCTCCTCATTATAACTATGTTAAGTAGAAAGCTTCATTCTTTAGGGGGCATTTGAAATTTTGGAGAAGATATCATGGGAGTGAGGAGGGGAATCTAGGTCCTTAAATTCTTTTTTCTCGTGATTCATCAGCATTTTGCTTCTACTATCACCTTCAAAATATTTTTTCTCTCTCTCTCTCTCTCTCTCTCTCTCTCTCTCTCTCTCTCTCTCCACACACACACACACACACACACACAGAGCTAATGATTTTAGTGAAAATATCATAGGAAGCTTTCTACGTCATAATCTTTGTCTTTCTTTGCTAAGAGCACCGTCATGACATGCATGTTGATATGTTGCTACAGTCAAATTGATACTTGTTGTTGGTATTGAAGTTAAGAAACTGAAAGTTGTGTCATTGGATATTTCAACATTCGAAATGTTGGACTACAAAATATCTGAAGGTGCTGGGGCATCCCTTTTTTCGGGTGGCTGATTTATTAGTCTCCACAGATGTATCTTACATTCTCTTTGAATTTTGGTGTCATGAGTGCGCACAGTTCAATATGTTACAGGCCATATCTCATACCTCTTTTTCTCCCTACAGTCAAATTGGTTCATCTTCTTCTCTAATTCTCTCTTCTGTGTTTTCAAATGGTTCAGGTTGCAAGTCAAGGGACATATGGAACCCTGGGTGCTATAGTGAGAAGCCGGACTGGTAATCAACAAGTGGGTTTCCTAACAAATCGGCATGTGGCAGTAGATTTGGACTATCCAAATCAGAAAATGTTTCACCCTTTACCACCTAGCCTTGGACCCGGTGTTTATCTTGGTGCTGTTGAGAGGGCTACATCTTTTATAACGGACGATCTATGGTATGGCATATTTGCCGCTAACAATCCAGGTAATACTGGATCCTGGATTGTCGTCATCTGGGATGCTACTTACTGAATAAGACTTGAAGCAATTTTTCATGCATTCATACCTTTTTTGTTGTTTGATTGTTAATCAAAGTGACTGCCAATTCACAGCGATAGACAAGGATAAATCTTCCTTTGCAGACAGCCTCCTAAGGAGGGACAAAACATGTGAAGCACAGATCTGTAACATTCACATTTGCAGCATTAATCTGATAATAGTCTTCTCAATACCATACTTGTGGCTCCACATTTTCTCGTCAGGTGTGACAAGATGTGTACCCTGTATAGGCCTTTACGGAAACAAATAAGGGGAAGAGCTTATGTATCAAGATAAACCCCAGGCATGCTTTGGAAGCCACATAAGTTGGCTATGGGAGCAAGACTGATCCTCATAGCTTCATGTCATAGCTTCATGCGTGGAAGCCACTTTGTCTGGTCTTCCTGTTTGCTTCATGTCATAGCTTCATGCATCAGCTTCTATGGATTTACACAACTTGGAAGTTACAGAGTGGAAGTGTGGAGATGGATTTGGTGGATTGGGATGTAGTTTTTCCATCTTCTTTCTTCAAGATTCTTAGTGGAAAGTCTCTGTTGATCTTCTTGGGTATTGGGGTGGTCATTTTCCTTTAGGAAATCTTTCTTTCAAATTGCCCCACATAACAATGCTTGATTAATTTTTTGTTTACTATGGTGAAGACACTTTGAGATAAAGGTGTTGTTGATGTTGATGTTGTATGGTGAAGACACTTTGAGAAAACTCAGGACTCAGGAGGTTTAGGTGGTCAAAAAATTCTCTTACTCAGCTTTATGTTATAACAGACTATGATCTCTCTCCTGGGGTGGAAAAGCCTATATTTGTTCTAGCAGGACAGGCTCTGTCGCCATTATATCCTCATTACTGAAGTTTTATCAGTTCTCAAGTTGAGGGGGAAAGAGTGAAGTCTCCTTAAAAATTTCTTTGGGATCTTCGTACTCCATTGACAGTTGACTATCTCTGTAGGGTAGCTTGGGAGAAAATTCAGTTTTCACCTTCAGAAACCGAGTATTACTTTCGAAAATAGGCGATTCGTCTGTCAAACAGAAGGATCCTATTAGCTGACAAAATAAATCTTTCCTTTTTGTTACATAGGATCCATGTAGCTGACTCCACTTCAGGGGAATTTGTTCTGTCGCTGCAGCTGTTGTTTATCGTAGACATGAATTTTGGATATTTATGCCCGTGTCTTTTTTTCTTAAAATATAAATCTTCTATCATCCTTCTGTTTTGTACCTTGAAATGACTGGTGTTTTCCCTATGCAAATTGAAGCACCACCATTATAACTGATGTCACATGATCTCCATGTTCTATGCCCTTGCCTGCTCATAGGAGCAAAATTCTTGAGCGCAGTCACTGAAAGCTATATCTTGTGCACTTGACAGTAATACTTATTACTCTGTGCTTCTTTATTCATAAACTATTGGGAACGCCAGAAAATTAAGAACATATATCCAGTAGCCCACAGGCCAAGTTGGACTTGCCCTGTAATTACATCTTATACTATTTATGTATGCTTTGAGCAAAGGTATAACCAGGTCAGTATTTCTTTGTTTTGACTTGTTCAAAGAATTGTAATGAAGGTCGACCCTTAGTAGAACAGTAGGTTAACTCACCATGACTTTGAGGCCACAACTTCGAATCACGAAAACAACCTCTGAGTAAGCAGGGATGAGATTGTGTACATCTGACCATCCCAAGGCCCTGTGGGAGCCGCGTGCTTTGGGATGCCCCTTCTTTATTCAAAGAGCTGTGATGAATGTCTTATTTGATTTTTCCAACTGTTTGTACCTCCATTGAGTTTACCCCAGTACTTGATTAAACCTGCCTCACTTATTCCAAATTCACTGTTAGTTTCCTCGATGCCCCTAATATATTCTTTCTCACTAGAACACATAGCTTTCATGCATAAAGGCTCGTAGTTCTTTCATTATATGTTCCAGATAGTTAACTACAGGTATTATAAAGTTTGTGAGAGCTTTTACCTTTTCCTAGACAGGCTGAGCTCCTGTAGTAACTGAAAATTTAGCTCTGTTGGGTATGTATAGTTATCAAACTCCATCTTGTTCAAATAACTGAACAATCATTTTTTTTTTTGGTTATTTTATGTTATTTTATGTTATTGACTTGTGCTCTATTTACATTTCTTTTAATGTTGGCTTCAGGAATCATAGACATTTAAATACTTATCCTAGATTATCAAATTATATGGAAGAAGCTTAAGCATCTTTGCTTGCTTGGTTTGACACTGGGCTGCACTTTCAGTCTCTAGATGACTTGTAATCTTAAGTTTAAGCAGCAAAATATCTCAATGAGGACTGTATGGATTGTTTCTTTTGACCTATATGCTGTCTTGCTCTGTAATTTTTCTAGGGTTTTCCTTATTCTGATCTTTAATTGAAAGAGAATATAATGAGGGCTTGCTTCACATATTATTAGATCTTTAGATCTGGTGATGTTTAAGTAGGTCATATCTCTTTTTCTCTAAAATGTCTCTTGGTCTTGCCAAAAGTTTATCTTTTTGGTCCCATTCACTCATAAGTATCAATTTGAATTGGTTCTGTGGCAGAAACATTTGTGCGAGCAGATGGGGCCTTCATTCCCTTTGCTGAGGATTTTAATATGAACAATGTGACTACATCCATTAGAGGAATTGGTGACGTTGGCGCAGTTAACACTATTGACTTGCAGTCCCCAATCGGTAGTCTCATTGGAAGGCAGGTTGTCAAAGTCGGAAGAAGCTCTGGTTTGACCACTGGAACAATAATGGCATATGCCCTTGAATACAATGATGAAAAAGCAATATGTTTCTTCACCGATTTTCTCGTAGTTGGGGAGAACCAGCAGACATTTGATCTTGAGGGTGATAGTGGAAGCCTCATTCTCTTAACTGCTCCCAATGGCGAGAAGCCGCAACCAGTGGGGATCATATGGGGAGGAACGGCTAATCGGGGCCGCCTAAAGTTAAAGGTTGGCCAACCTCCTGAGAATTGGACTAGTGGAGTTGATCTGGGGCGTCTTCTTGATCTTCTTGAGCTCGATCTCATTACAACCAGTGAAGGTCTTCAAGGTCTGTATTATCGGGAGGTTTTCCGAGAAAATTTCCTGTTTTACTGTGTTTTTTTACTTCCCTCCCATGTCTGACCTTTCTAAAGTTGCTTTTATGATCCTGAGAATGAGACATGCTTAAAAATCTAGTCAAGTATAAAACTGGCGAAAATTTGCCCGAATATCCTCACCAGCCTTTTTCTGTGTCCTAATAAGTCAATTAACTGGTTTGTACGGATCTCTTCAATTGCTAACATATAATTTTTATTAAGCAAGCATTCTACACTATTAATCTGCTTAACATTCTGTAATATGTTTCTTTGTTTCTCCTCCATTGTTTTCTGAGTTGCCATTGCTAGTTAGCAGTCTAATATATGTTTCTTTGCTTCTTCTTTATTGTTTTCGGCAACTGTAGCTGCAGTATTGGAACAAAGAAATGTTTCTGCAGGAAACGTGGATTCAGCAGTGGGAGAATCCTCTCCTCCTTCTAGGCATCTCTCCAGAGACAAAACCGAAGAAAACATGGAGCCTTTCAGCTTGAACAATCAACAGGGCCCCATCGAAATCGACACCTGCCAAGGCCTTCGTGAATTTCACATAGAAGATGGGATCGAAGCAACCCCCGGCGTCGAACATCAGTTCATATCGAGCTGTTCCACAAGATCGCCTCTCCATCAGAGCAACCAACGGGTGAACTCCGGACTCAGGAACCTGTCGGCTTTAGCAAGTAATGCCGATGCGGAGGTCACTGTTTCGTTGCAGCTGGGAGAACCCGAGCCAAAGAGGAGAAAGCAGTCTGATTTTCAATAGTAGCTGAGAACGAGCGCATATTTTGAAGCCTGGAGAAGATTGATTATCTTGCCTTGGCAAAGCCATATTTCTATCAACGGCAAGTTTCATGTTGGCATCCAAAGGAACAGATGCTCGAATCAAATTCGCTCGGGTGCATTGTCGAATCTCTCTTAGTTCACCGGTTCGAAATCGAGGCTATAGTTATCAGTTCATCAAGGCGTAGTAATAATTATGAGCCGTGAGTGTTTCGTATTTTAGTGTATAATGCGGCATTGGTGCAGCAAAAGCCATCGGTATAGGTAGAGAAATGGGACAGTACAAAAAGGGGAAATTGGGGGAACATAGCTAATTCTCTTTGATTGGTACTAGTTAGCTGAAAGAGAATAAAATTGTGCTGTATGCAACTCCTCTAGAGGGAGTTATGGAAAGTACTGCAAGTTACATGAGTGATATATTATTTTTCCTTTTGTTGGGTTGGCAATGATAAATGTTTGATTTCTCTTGCTGGTGCCCTTTTGATCGTGCGTCACTGCCTTTAGTTTTGGGTGGGTGGGGGTTGCTTTTTCCTACTCCATTGTCATATCCAAGCAATTCCGTACTTCACGAATTGCGTTTCAAGTGGAGAATCATAATTTTAGTTTTGTCCTTGAAATCGGATTTTGCAAATAGATACGACGTACGTATAAAGCTAAAATGTATCAACTTCCACTTTGATTTTTTTCCCACTTGTGTCGTCCAATTTGGCCTCAACAATCTTTGAATGTGGACAGTTACTATGTTCATGACTACGATTTGACATGCTGACATCATATAGTTTCAATTATTGGTCGAATAACTCCAAACCCAAGATTTCAATTTTAAGTCCATGTAGAAAATGAAGTGTCATTATTATTTTTTTGGGTCGGAGAAGCGTTATTAAACGAAGAGAGACAACGATTGAAAGATGGAACGGGAGGACGGTAGGGCAGCGGCGTTAGAGCTGGTGGGGAGCTCAGCCCTCAAAGGTGGTCCGTCCATTGATTAGAATTGAATATAGTTTAAGGCTTAAAGTGACCCTTCATTGTTTTTCGCTTTCTTTTTTCCTTTTTCGTGCTGGCGTGACATAATGCGAGAGATTAAGCGTCAATTGTTCTCTTTGAAATGGAAAACTAAGTGGAGAACAATAGGCAAAGAACAGAAAGAAAGACGGATGCAAAATGAAGTGACATGATGGGGTTAGGTGGTCTTCTATAATTGCAAATGGAAATCCTTCCCCAATTCGATTCGTCCAATTCTTGAGATTCGGGGTTAGTTGCATAATAGACAATACAAGAAGGCTAAGCAAAACTGTGTCCGGATTAATTGGAAAAAGAGACGGAGATTAAAGGGAGAGAAACTTAAAAGTGGAGGATAATACGCAGCAATGGAGAGTGGAGTCCCCCGTGCAAGGAAGAAATAACTCTGTCCGTACTCGATGTCACCAGACTCAACTCAAAAAGATACAAGTTTATATGCAGCAAGTTTACGAGACCATCAGGAAATCAAGGAACGGTACAAAAGTTGAATCAATTGAATACAAGTCAAAACCGGCCGAAAAAGAAAAATTTAGTAGCGAAACTAAGAAGATAGGTGCACAAGCATAACACCACTTAACGCAAGGATATATCAAGTCCATAGTGGGAGTCGATCAAAGTAGCGACAAACTTAGGTGCAGATGCTTCAAAAAGCAACAAAAATCGTCTGTCAACTGATCAAGTCGCTTACCCCAATCGAGTATACAAACCTTTTTGAATGCTTTCACTGACCTTTCTTGCTAGGCTATTAGTTTAATCCAAATGTCTTTACAAAACTGTGTTATGATGATTTGGAAACCACCATCAGGGAACCTATGCCACTTTCCAAGCACGCAAAACAGCAGACAGAAAGAACTACCTGACCCGAACTTAGAAGTATGGAGGCAATGATTTATTGTCATTTACTAAGGACGAACGACATGAGTTTGCAAGGTATTAGGGATCATGAAAAAGTTCGGCAATGGACGCAGGAAGGCGTGAAGGACCTGGAATAGTATCACTCCAAATGTCCAACCTCTCTACCCACGAATAGAAGAGCCAGCGATCATGTTCTAGTTCTCAGCAACTTGAGTTTTCTCTTGGACTGAAGAAGTAGCTAAATCTTCTGCTGTCACTGGCTTGTGAAGCTGCAGCAAACAGATGAATCATATTTAGAACCAGAGACTAAGAACCATACCGAATAATTAATCAAATCAATGTCAATATCCAAAGTAGAGCCTCCTCCAACACAAGTATATGAGGTTAAAGAACTTAAGATGAAACTCAGCAAACTAGGACAATGTGCTTGTGCATTGATGGGAATCCACTAGGATCTAGCTGAAAAGCTTCTAGTTGTGATTTACATATCTTCTGGAATCTCCAGCTGGGAAAAAAAGGAGAATAAGATGCAAAGGTCTGTGTGCTGTATAAATCAGCAAACAAGGGGGTAAATTGTCTAGACTCCATTTTCCGCCAAGTTTTGGTGAAGATGGCTGGTTGATTTAAGTTCTTCCAGTACAATTAGCAGTTTTTTGAAAAAGTCAACAATACCACAAAATCCTTACCAGCATTGTCACTTTACTAGAGTCAATCTTGGTTTTAAGTCCCACCATCATGCAGTTCAATAAAGTAAATGTTACCACACAGTCACTTTACGCCAGAGCTAATCTTAAAGTAAACAAAGATGAACCTTAACTTATGCGTAAAGTCGCTTGATGAATTGTTGAGTATGTAAATCAGAGTAGCAAGTGAACATCCAAACAAACTTCCCACGTTCCAAATCTGAGCACACGGGGTCCATTACATGTTAAACACCGTAAGTGGAAAAAGTGGAAGCAACCATCGAGGCTCCATGTGAAGGGCATTGACGCAAAAGAGGTACTTAACATTTATCTGATTAATTTAGAATCATCCAGTGTATCAATATTAGCTAAAACTGCTTATTGAACATGAAGAAACCATATTTTGCACCAGAATGGGCTCAGTACTTCATGCAGTACAATTGGGTGTATCACAAACAATCAGGAGAAGAGAGTTACCGCCTCCGCAACAGATATCCAGTGAAAAGAACGCAAAAATGCATCATCTTGTGATGGAAGACAATCGTGGTTCCAATATGTTACGCTACCAAATTTTGCTTTCATCTCCCAAAAGTTCAGGTTCCTTTCAGAGATTTCTGAACCACTTGTTTCACCAAAAGTCTTCTTTCCAATGACAAAACCTGCAAGCAAGAAGTTTTCCCTCCACGTTCCATCAGAACTTTTGTTTCTGCCAAACGAATTACATGCATATGTAAAGCCATGACAACTTCAGATAAAACATTGCAGTCTTAGAAATGCTTTTTAATGATGTGCAATAAGATTATACTTTGCCAATGCAAAGCTCATCTATCCAGTACAAAGCACCCTCACATACTCCTTTCTCCTTCAATTAGAAACGGGATCATGATATAGGACAATAAATACAGTGGCTGCCTAACATCTATCAAATGAACTAATGAACTACTCTGGCCAAATTACAGCTTAGGCTCCCAACAATGAAATGCCAAATTATGGAAATGGAAGCTCAACAGAAGAACAAGTGCACTATGAAAGTGAATAGCTGTCAAGTGTGGAAACAAAAGTCAAAAAACTGAATTAAGTCAATGAGATTCACATTGGCAAGAGACCAGGAAACAAAAATTTCTCTTGAAGAACAGTCATAATTTAACACCATAAACTTGCAATCAACAGAGAAATCATTATAAGGATCAAACGAAAAGAAATAATAAATTTGCACAAAACCCACCATTGTCATCCCATAACTCATAAATGAACCAATTGAAATCCTGCAATCTTTACAATGTACAAAGACAAAAAGAAAGCACCCACCCACCCTCCTGTCCACACACGCACGCACCCCCACACACACTCCCCCCACGTGTGCGCAAGCATGCACACAAAGATCCCTAATTCCGAAAGACTCGAAGTTTTCTACCCTCTAGATCATCCTAATAATACCCGCAAGTCTTGACCGCTGAGACGAATGGAAAAGCTAAACCATAGCAGACAGATGCTTTCCCAGCCTACAGTGAGAACCAGAGGGTTGGATGACACTGCTGCCGCCTTGCAGAGAACACATCCGTCAGCATTTCGAATGACTTGTCTATCATAGATCCTCAAATGGTTACATGCCTATCCTGGTTGCCTCCCAAATTATAAAAACAAAACAACACAATGAAAAACCCCTTCTAACGGAACTTATCCAGATCAACTTCGAATGAAACAGGTTACTAGTCTCTTCCACTCTGCGAAAATGACAACGTTAATTTTGCGGGAAAGGTCCAAATCACAAAAGAGACCGCTCTCACAAAGTTCCCCACATGGAAACACGAAATAATGTGCCCCCAAAAATATGGGAGAAATGCGAAGGGATTGCAGAAACCATGCAAGTAAGGCAAGCACCATACATAAAAATAAAATGTGAGGATTAGCAAGACAAACGTCGACAGTAGGAAGCTACTACAACAACAACCTGAAAATACACACCTAGAAGATCACTCCAGATATAACTACTTCGCAATTCTAAAATAAAACAGGAAAAACTGCAACAGAATGACAAATCCAAAAGGCGACAACGGCCAAATTACCGGAATACCCGGGAGGAAGCGGAACGGCGGCGCCTTGCAGCTTCCTCCCCCGGAAATAGGCCTCCTGCACTGCCAACCCATCGGCCTCCATCCCTGGAGGCGACCGCAACATCAAAATCGAAGTCAACACAATCGACACAGACACACGCGCACACACGAGAATGTCAAGAAAACGAGACAGGTTGGGCTCGATCCGCAGGAAGACACGAACCAGTTGGTCTGGGCTTGAAGTACTGAGAAACAGCGCAGGGTCCGTCGTACTTGATGGTGCAGGGGAGAAGGTGCACGCCGCCGCTCAGATCCACCGCTCCGGCTCCGGCTCCGGCTCCGTCAAGTCGATTGTGCCCGTCGAACCAATCGGAGAACAATCCATTGTCAACCCGAGTGCTTTGTTTCCTCAATGCCCTAATTTTTCAGTCTTCCTCTCGTTATTGCATAGGACCAAATTTTCCCGCGCTCTCTGACGCCAAAATTTGCAAAAAGAAGGGTGGTAATGTTGGGGACACCCGCGATGACTGATGTGAAGATGTAAAGTGATCTCCAAGGATACAAAGCCTTCGTCATATTTGGTATTTTCCAGAGGGTGAAATGGATGGGTCGGATTGGTTTAGATCGGATCGAATATAGTTCGATTTATATTGACTTATTTTCATACAAGTATAAATTTAATGATCCATACCCGACCCGACTATATTGTTTAAATACTTCAATATTTAATCATATATTTAGAAAAATTTTGTTTCTTATAAATTTTTGAAAAACAAATTCCTAAAATAGTATGGATAATTTTTATAATTTATAAAGAAATTAAAATTTTCTTTTTCTTTTTATTTTTATTTTTCTTTTCATTCTTCCTCTTTTCTCCGTTTGTTGCCAAGTCTCAACAACCAGCCACGAGACAAGGCCGATTCCGACGAGTTCAAGGCTTGTCAAATTTTAAGTGAGGCATAAATATATTTTTTTAGTATTCGATTTTTTGATAGTTTAATATTTTGTTTTAATTTTTTTTATTTCTTTTCTTCCTATTTTTTTCCTCCTGCTTGGCCATCACTAGATGTGTCAAATGAGTGGTTGAGTAGAATTTGGGTCAAGTAAAATATGGTCCGACCCATATTGATTCATTTAACACGCTTTAGCATTTTTCATACAAGACAAATTTAATGACCCGTAATTGACCCCGACCCGATCCATACTCAACCCAATCTATATTGTTTTGACACTTCAATATTTAATCATATTTACGAAAACATATTTCTTATAAATTTTTGAAAAAGATATATTCCTAAAACATTATTGATAATTTTTAGAATCTCTAAAAAAATTAAAAATTTTCTTTTTTTTTTTTTTCTTTTCCTTCTCCCTTTTTTCTCCATCAATCGCCAGGCCTCGACAACCCGCCACAGACACGACCAATTCCGGTGAGTTCAAGCCTATCGCTAGAAAATGTTGTTATCTTCATGAAAAAAGACTTTTTGCAAGATATTTTAGAATTTTTGCAGAATCTTAGATACTTTCGGTTATAGACTCCAGGATAGAAGAATAAAAAAACATGGACCAACTCTTGGTACAAATCTTTCTTTTTGTCACATAGGATCCACGTAGCTGACTGCACTTCAGGGGAATTTGTTCTATTGATAGGTGTTAGTTTGTCGTAGACGTGGATTTTGGACATTCATGCCCATGTCTTCTTTTCTTAAAATACAAATCTTCTATCATACTTCTGTCTTATACCATGAAATAACTGTTGTTTTCCTATGCAAATTGCAGCACCACCATCATAACTGATATCAAATGAGCCAGTGTTTTCCCATGCAAATTGAAGCACCACCATTATAACTGATATCACATGATCTCCATGTTCCATGCCCTTGCCTGCTCATAGGAGCAAAATTCTTTTGAGCCCAGTCACTGCAATCTTCTTATACACGTAGAGGACAAAATGATTGCTGGTGTCCCAAACTTTCAAAATCAATCGACGAAATTTCTAAGCAAATAACGATAGATGAAGGGGAAAGAAAATGGAAAAGACTGGCTGATGAAAAGACAATAATCAATATCAGGCATAACAAATCAAAAAACATTTTTTCTGGTGACAATTTCGTGAAGAAGAACATGATCATCAGATTGCTATTGGACAGTTATTAAGCAAGTACAGTCACCGTAACCATCTCCCCATTTTCACCACAGCGCAAAAGTGAGCAGTCAGTTAAGTAGATACTCATGAGACTCCAGAGTCAGCTGACTTTATCATGGCCAGAGAAAAAAAGAAAAGCTACAAATAACTTCTTCATGGCATTGAATCAGCACTATGTTACAGAATACAAACCTCAACAGCAGAGCTCAACATACTCCATCCCTCCATAACTCAGAAGAAGAACAGAGTAAAGGAGGTAAAGAGAAAAAACTAAAGACAGACAGAGAAGCGGTTGCCTGCCAATTAGTAACATTAATATCACAAACTAATGTTGTTCCGCATCCGATCCCTTGCTCAGTTCAGCATTCAATGAGTCATAAGCGGCATCGGCACAAGAAGTGTCCATATCATTCAGACCCAATTCCTCATTCTGCTCCCATGACCTTTGATACTCCTCGACTGCAAACGAGTCCGGCAAGAATTGTCAGAAGAGAAAAATAGCTCATTTACGAAAAGGGAGAGAATTACTCAACATGCATCCTTGAAAAATTCACTCTATGCTGGAGCACAACTAATACTTCCATCAATGTACTTGTATATCCCCTCTTAAGTCTCATTTACTGGTTGAGACATTACATGCAAGTTACCACATATCTCAGACACTGTTGCTTCCTTTTGGGCTAAATATAAACCCTCCCATGGTCAACAGAGGTCAGATGGGCCTGTATCTGCCACTGCCAGGTGTCAAACACTGTGGTTTCCTTGGTAGGTGACATTCGTGCAAGAAAACTGACTGGATGAGATCAGGTATCTTTTTCCATCAAGACATTACCAATGGGCCATATTGGGAGCTGCAACATTACCACCGTTAGAATTGCCTCTTTACCATGAAGCAGCACCGGCAAATACACCTAAACGGACATATATTCTCCAACGCTTAAGCTTCTACATGGACACATACAGTCCTCAAGCAGCTTTATGGGCAAGTTTTCAAAAATGAGGATAAGTCATAAACACCAAATGTAACTTTGCCCATGTAGCCTTTTTTCCTTTTTTTTTTTTTTCATAAACATGTCAATCTTGCGTTCTTTCCTTTTTTTTCAAAAACATGTCAATCTTGCGTTCTGATAGTAGTATGAAGGCAAGCTAGTAGGGGAAAACAAACTTACATGTCAACTGATGGTCATCCTCAATATTCTCAGTAATTGGAGCAATGAAAGAATTTGCCAGTCCATCGTCGAGAACCAAAGTCCAGTGGTCCTCCAGACTTAAAAGCTGCAGCATATTCAAGCTTCGAGAGTGAATAGAAAATAAACAACTAACTTGAACTTAACCAAAAAAGTCACTAATGTCTGAAGCAGATGGTAAGGTACTTCTTTACATCTCAAAGGAAATAGTGAGGGGAAAACTAGCCATCTACTAGCAATCTATTTCTTGCTGACTAAAGCGTGCTTCATCTGTGCCGTTTGGATATGATTGCAGCTGGTTTATCCAACCCCCACCCACCCAAAAAAAAAAAAAAAATGAAGAAGAAGAAAAACACCAATTCGCAAAAGCAAGTCTACATGTTATTTTATAAAGAATATGAATTGTAATGTCTAAGGACTTACAATTAAGTTAATGAATAAAGTCAACTTTTCTTTAGCAATGGGAAAAAGGTGGAAAGGTACACTGAGATTCACCAATCGATGATCTCACAAACTAATCTATATGTATTCTAAGAAAGTCTCTTCTTGCTAAATTCTTGTGTCATACCATAATCCGAAATGATTTTCACATCTAATGTATGGATTACCAACTGCAATGAATGTAAATTAAGTGCTGCAAGTGCTGACTATCAGGATTCAATCACATGAGAAAAGCCTCTAAAGAGTCCCATTTCACGCTGTAAGTGGACAAGTTCTTATAAATATGTCTGTACAGCAGCCGCCAACTAACATTGGGAAGACTAAACTAAAAGGGATGAATTATAACGGCCTGCAGTTGGTCCCGGCCTCATAGCTAAACCAAAAAGTAACTTCAAGCAACAGGAGATGCTCAAGAGCTATCGTATGTGTTCACTACTCAAAGCCAATTCCTACCAGTGAGAATAGAGTATTTGCAAATCATAATTAGTGTCCTGATCTTTTTAGGGCCTGCAGGGATTGGCTTTTAGTTTTGACTTTTTACTAACATCTCTGTTTCTTGAGGTAACTGGGTAAAAAGTTACACACATAATGATTGAGGTTTCGTCTATTATAAGATTCTAGAAATTATTTTGAGAACTTCGATCACTCTATTCATTGAGTTTTCTTGCATATCTTAACTTGAAGGAGATTTTTGATGATTATGGAAGTAAGATTTAATAAAAAGTTAAGTTTCATAAGGAGATAATCTATTTGTTTGCTGTGTTTACTCAAATTAATTTAGCATGGTAGTATTAGAAATCAATTCAGGTTTTTAACTTCTTGTCGGTGCACCAAGGAAAGAAATAATAAATACCTTCTCTAATTTCTTCTGGATTTTAAGGTTAGGTTGTCTTAAGGAGAGACTAATCCAATATTAGGGAATTGAATTTCTCATTATATTGCAGTTGTTGGTGGATAGAATGATGATGTTGGTGAAATTGACAAAATCATTGGTAACTTATAAAGAGTAGACTGACTAACAAATTACTGGTCACTTTTTACTTGCCATCAAAATTTATTACCCATGTTAAATATTTACCATCCATGAAAGGCAATTCCATTTTTGGCAAGCGGTATTTTTGTAATCTGCTCCATCTCATCATGGCACTTCCAACACTCAACTAATTGCACAGTAAATAAGTTAAATCAAAATAACAAAACATAAAAAGTTCTTAGGAAAAAAGGAAAGATGCAACACGGGATGACAGATCATTATGGAGGGAGGCAAGTCTAAACAATCCTTCAACCTATTTTAAGTTTTTCCTTTGCAATCATACTTTACCTTCCGTAGTCTCTCTTTAAAGTCTTTCCACTTTGCTCTCTTGTGATCATCAAGACTGTCTCCAAAAGTAAATCCATGCACCCTCTCAAGGCCTACAGTCATACGAATGTTCATTTCAGTTAAAAAAATTACCTAATTGCAAACATACTACTGACTAGAATACATACAAAACAAGAAATGCTCTGGGAGTAATCTGCTCAGCAATCTTATATAACTTCTCAGTTGAAGTGGAACCTACAAATAAACTATAAATGCACACAAGACAATCAATTCGGGCTACGTTTCCAGTTTTCTATGTATCCCTTAACATAATCCTTCCCTCCAATTCTTCAAACAGACAAACATGTTGAATTGAAAATGCTTAAAGGAAATATTACTCACATAAGACACATCTTATACTGAGATTCTAAAATCAGCTTGAGATCCCATGAAATTCCATGACTGAAATTATATCATCCCTACTCTTAAAGTTCTTTAAATTCCCATATCTACATTAGAAAAAAAAAAAAACAACTGTTGCAACTATTATTCCAAGTAATTAAACTCATAGACTTGTGTAGATTAGATGCGCAGCATAGGTTCGATTGCACGTAACACCAAGTGCAAATAATTTCATGTTTGGGTCACCTAGCTGAGCTTTGGCTTGCTTCTTACTTGGACCATGAGGTAAGAGGAGTATTTAAGGGGCCGAGATTCTCCTATCTGAGATGGGTTTCCTCATCTATATATATATATATAAGAAAAGGGCCTACACGTTAAAACTAATACAATCTATTCCAATTCCTTGACTCAAAAACTTACTTGAACTTCTGGGACATTTTCAAATCGAATATATTTGTGATTTCAACAAGATAGTCATTGGCAAAAATGATTATAAAATTGCAGTCCAGCAAACGCATTTCCATTCTTACAGGCAAGTAAAAATCTTTTCTGTCAGTGAAATATTTTATAATAAGTTTCCAAGAACTCTCCTGAAAGAACAGCTAATTCTATCACAGAACATAAAGATCTGCACCCAAAAGAAGCCAAATATTTGCAAAAGTAGTAAAGAATCATTAGATAAAATGACCCAGATCAATTGATGTCAAGGAGAACATCGCTCAATTAACTTGCACCAAAGTCCGACTCAAGAGCCAGGCACTAGCCCAACAGTGCAGAATCAAGGATGAAATAATCTCAGTTTCGATACCACCAGTAATCATCACTTGACACTCATTTTTAACGGGTGAGGAAAGCATCATTCATGCAAACTCAAACTCAACTATAAGGCATTTAATTGTTCACTCTGTTTCACTTCACCATGACCATTACAACTGATTCACATTAAGATTTCCAACCAGGCATAAGCATCATTTATGTTCAGTTTCACAACATGCAACTCAAACATAAAAAATACTTCGTGTGTTTCGGATCTATCTTTGCGCTCACTCAATTCTATTTACAAAAGGTAAACCAAACTGGGTACACAGGACAATTAAGTGATCTAATGATAAAAGAAAACAGTATGAATACTCACTTTCACTTATCTTGGAGATCAATCCTTCAACAGTGGTAACAACTCCACCTAAAGTGCCACTAGTAAGCTCCAACTCAAGCTCTGGAAGTCTCACACTGGCAGTATCAGACTACAGATATTCACAAAGTCGCCATTCAGATGAGATTTTATGCCTTTCAAGTACGAGAAACATCTTTCAGCTCCCATGTATCAATTCTAGAAATATCGATTATGCTTTGCCACATACTCCTCGATTATGTCTATAGCAGTCACACAACATCATAAGACATATCAAGGATAACAAAATCTTCTTTCCTACAGAGTCAATCTACAATAAAGGAGTTCTGTTGGCAATAACTCATATGATTTTTTCATTTCATTATCTTTCTAAAAATTCCGATTCCTTCTCTCTCTGATCCTGGGCACCAACTGGTGCCTTCATTGGAATTTCCTTCCTTCACTAATTCTGAAGGCCAAAGAAAAGAAGAGGAACCATATTCTGGCCATTCCCACTTTACTTACTCCACAAAGAAGGGAAGAAAACAGAACAACTATCATAAGGAACTAGAAGTTCAAGCTCTATAATGAAAGAAAATTTCCTACTCATAACAATCCTTAATTTTCTGTAGAAACCTTATGGAAAAATTTGTTCCGCATCATACTGTGATTGAGACAGTAAAAGTATGAAGAAAATAATAAGATGCTGTCCAAATGTAAGGCAAGAAGTGACTAACATGGAGAGAAGTAATGAAAGGTCAAGGTTAAAAAACCAGGAAGCCAATCGATACAGAAAGTTGATAAGAAAACGTGAAACTTCGATGAGAGAAGAAATTAAAGATGAAAGTGAAAGCCAATGTGCACTCTAGTCGAATAGGAAGCAGGAGACAAAAGCAGCATTTGTTTCATAGCAGCTGCTGTCTGAGTCTGGAAAAGACAGATGAGAATGAAGGCCACCGGCACTAAAGGGGGCAAAAGACTTCAATAAAGAAAGGATTGAGAAGATGAAAAAATTATTACCCCAGAAAAAACAACAATCCAGAAGACAAAAAAAGGGGGGCAAGAGGTAGAGGTTTCGATTAATTATTCGATAAATATCTCAGGTAGAAACAGCAGTGTGACACACTTGACGCGATCAAGAGTGCAGTCCTGTCAGCTGAAATTGAGTCTCTGTAAACTTATCAGGAATGCTCTGAAACTAAAAGCAGAAATCCGGGAAAGCATTATACAGAACATGAATGTAATGCGATATTACAACATCCAAAAAACTGTTTTAACTTTATAGTAGCCGAAAATACAGTTCTTTCTCTTTGAAATCTACAAGCTCAGGGCAGATGCAGCTGAAGGTAACAGAGGAGAACTTGCACTACATTGTCACAGACAGAGAACAAATGGCAAGGAATCAGAGACAAAGGAGCCATGATTTTGCAAGACAGTATCGTGCTGTCAATAACTGAGAAGACAGAAATTTGACTTTCGTACAGCTACCTACTTCCTTAAACGAGTTCTGACAGCCATAACAAATTAGAGGTCCTGCACAATGCATTACTTGAAATGATGTAACTACTGTTGACACAATGGACAGGGTGACGGAATCTAGGAAACAACCTTTCAATGGGGTATGAGGTCATTTTGATGTTAACATTGAAGTTTATTACTGAATTAAATCAGCATAAGCAGGAGGCAGTTGGGAATATGTGGAACTACAAAGTAATAACAAGATAAGATTTACATAAATTGCTTGCAAGAATATCATCCAAACCTTTATAACATCACGGCTTAAATCTTCTGTATTCTTCACAAAAAGAGATATTCTCTTTCCCTTCTCAGGAATTCGGCCACCAGGCTTCAACTGCAAGATAAAACATTAATGTTGATAAGCTGCTGGATAAATAAAGGATAAGGTACATGGACTATGAAGAAGCCACATGAACAACTGCAAACCTCTGAATTACGATAACCACAAGCATCGCATGTCGACGCCATCACAATTACTTCTTGAAAGTATGGGATATCTGCATGACTTAAGCTCAACAAATATGTACTCTGAAAACTGTATCTAAAGCTCCACAAATAAAAGCACTAACACCATTCAGAACAAACATACCCTATTAATAATAATATATAATCCTAAAGTTCCAACCTGTCCCTGAGTCTTCTTAGAATTTTCCCAATGGATATTTGGTTTTCTGCCCAGAGAGATCTCCTCCCCCTGCTTCTTTTTACTTTCAAGGATATATTAGCATGTCATCTAAAGAAGAAACCTAATCCTTGTCCTGCTATCTTATATCTAATATAAGAGACCATGATTACGTCAAATAATTTCAAGCACGAAGGATGAGATTCATCAATCAATCCCACATTAAACAATTACACTTTTTTACTGTTACTTAGCACATATCTAAAAAATAGGATGGAGCCAATACGCAATTGAGATTAAAAAGTACACTTGTTTACTTTTACTTAGCATATATTCTAAAAATAGGATGGAGCCAATACGCAATTGAAATATCTACTAAAACCAAAACGCTGTAAACCAGAAGAAAAGTTCTCCCAAGTCAGAAATATGAATGTCCTATACATTTACTCATCCAAAACATAAAACGACAGATGTATACTAGAATATACACAATTCAATTGACAAAACTATCACCAAGGGTCATAGAATTGAAAAGGATACTAGTGACGAACATTCGAGTTTCACAACTAGCAGCACAAGCTCCACAAGTCGAAGGGAAAGTCATAACCTATTAATGGGGAGATCCATGAGCAATTATCTGGAGCAATAGCAAAATTGCCAGCATGGTCATGAAGCTTCGTTTCCAAAATTGGCAAAATCACTTACTTCTTCAGGTGCAGAGTAACGAAACATAACTTCAGCAATCTCTGCACTATTACCCTGAGCAATTGCACGATGAGCGGCCGCTGCTCCAACTGCACCATGCGGTTCTCTTCTTCTTGGTTCTGGAACAACACTTTGCACTTCCTCTACTGTCACTCCATCACCAACTTCCCTACACTGTGCAGGGTCGACAAGGTATCCTAATAAAGCTTGTTGTTCTGGAGTCCGCTCACAAAACTTGATAGTAAGTGAGGGATCAGGGGATGGGGCAAAACTGTTGCATGTTAATACGTTTGTTTAGATAGCCTGAAGAATTTACAAGTATCAATTATATAGTATCATTCATGAACTAACCAATTGAGGCCAGATAATTCCTTACGGGTTCTCAATGAAGCTGTTTCCAGCGGGATCATCCAAGATGAAGGTAAATGGACAATCTGCTGAGGCACAAGCTTTCAGTTTTAATAAAAACTGATCAATCGCTTCAGCTGTCTGCAGGTTCACTTTCTGGAAAGAGGGTGTTTGATATACTGAGTGACAATTCACACAAGTAATACTGGAAAAACTACTGGAACTAAGATTTTAACAGGAACCTTGCGTTCTTCTTGGAGGGCTTGCAGTTCTTCTGTGGCTCGTACCAATATCCCTTCAACCTATGCCCATAAGATCAGAGGAGATGTTATTAGAACAACAGCGGGTGATTAAAAGTAAGTAAGAATAAAGATGAAAATGCCGCATTTTGCGGACATCTGAAGCAGAGGCTGCCTATGCATCCTTAAAACTATTACAAAAGCAAATCCAGAAAACCCAAGATTTTCAGGATATCAATGAACTTAATGAACTAGTGCAGGAAAACCCAGAAAGACATCCCACCTAACAGATTTAAAAAGTCTACAAGGAAAAAAAAATAACAAAGGAAGGTGCAAATCATCAGATACAAACAAAAGAAGAATGCCTAATCACAAATTGAAAGAAAGAAAGGTTGAAGGGCTACCGTAGACAAGGATCCCCTTTGAGCCTCAGGAGGAATTTGAAATCCAATTCAGGAATCTGTCAGTAAAAAGGATAGCTCAATTAAACTCCCGATTGCATGCAGTCATAAAATTATCCAATCAGTATATTTGAATCAAGAGAATCTAAATGTAGTTGTCAAGGAATTCAAAAGCACAAAATAGTCAAAATTGCTCAGAGGTAGATGAATACATTGTGTGACAACTAACTTCTGCAAGTTCAACAGAGCTAATATAAGAGTCCTCATTCCAACAGCCATAAAGGTTCACGCTGAGCAGCAGTTTCAAGAAAAAATTCCAATTAACTGGACACACTGCCTCATAACAGTTTATAATGCAGAGATAGCACGCTGACTATTTTGGCATGTCATTTTCCAAAAACATGGCAAAGTAGCACATGCCATTTTGCCATTCACCAAAAGAGTTATGCATCAGCACGACAGAGCCACTTGAATCCAAACAAGTTTACATATCACTATGCTCAACTAGCCAGCATGCAACTCAACCTACAGTAACATCAAATTACTGAAGCAAGACTGGGCTGCTCTTTATTTTCTTTTTGGGTAGGGGAGAGCCAATAAAGTGGAAGACCGGTATTTCCTAAAAGATTACACATTGAAATACCTTGATAGTGGCAGATTCAGATTTCACAACCTGCCGGTTGAATATCTGCATTCATAAAGCGTCTATAATAAGTACATGAAAAAAGTCCACAGGATGATCTTCACTCCACCTTCATCAAGAGAGATAATAAGCACCAGCATTCTCAATACAGGGAACCGCAACCACAAACTAGATACTACCTCATTAAAACTAATGCACTGCAAGTGTAAGATGAGAAACAAGAAGAAATCCAACATAATCTCTTTCTGCACAATGCAAAATTAGAAGTCGCAAACTGAGTCAACAGCAAAAAAGAAAGAAAAAAAGGGATGCACAATGCGAAACTACAAGCCACCAAGGTATAATCAACAAAAAGAGATGGTATCCAAATGACCAGACGGGATATCAGCAGCGGCGGCAGTTTCATTAACAGCTTTAAGAAACTTTTACTTCGTTCTTGCAAGACAAACAAAAAGGAACTAACAGAGAGAACAACAAAAATAATGATGCACGGTATATTTAAGAAGACTGCTGCGAAGAGCAATGAAACCACATAGAAATGCGAGCTCAACTCTATGGATGACTTTCCCACGAGATAAGATCAATTAAAATCGAAAAGCATCAAACTCCAGTCAGCACAACCTTCTGGTCGCCCGTACGAACCAGCAACGTGTAGCAACATCCCCGGGGTTGGATCTCGCCAGCAAACTGAACTTCATTGTTCCTGCGACAACAAGGGCTCAAAACAAGAACAAAAGAAACAAAAACAAAAAAAAAAGCGCCGCCATTTGCGCAAACACCGCAGTCGCCAAAGAAGAGGAAGAAGAAGAAAGAGAAGTTAATTTACCTCTCACCGCAGTGCGGGCATTCGAAAGCCGACAGCAAGACCTGCAAGAGCGATAGCAATTCAGATGAAAAACCAATGATCATCCGCAAACCTATCGAAACAAAACATGGAATGTACCTTCCTAAAGTGAGGAATCAACGTAAGCAGAAATCTCGTCACTCCCTGTGGACCAAAACAAACGATCATTCAGCGAAAGCCTCAAGACATAGAGAGCATAGCAATTCGACATCCCAACGCCAGTTCGCATTCAATCTCGCATGACAGGAGCAATCGCCAACTACACATCGCGTCACTAGAGAGAGAGAGAGGGTTACGTTTTCGTGGCAGCGCATGCAGAGGCTCTCGACCTGGTAGAGAGGGGCATCGGCGTTGTCGGTGGAGATAGCTTCCACGACCGACCTCACATCGATCTGCTCCTTCGCGTCCATGTCGTCTTCTGAGTTTTCGCTCGGGCAGAGGAGAAGGAGCAGGAGCAGGAGGCCTTAAACGGTCGTAGGGTTGGGTTTCAGAGGTGGGGTTGCTGCGGGGCCCACTAGAGAACACTCCAGCCCGCTCTGGATTGTGCTATTTTATTTTCGCGCATTGAGTTTCGAACCGATGCGTGGAGGTTGGAAGAATATTAATATGTACACTTTCTATCCTACTGGTAAATTTGCACCGTGGGGTAAGCAAAGAATTGTAGAGTAAAAGGAATAATCTTAGGCTGCGTTTTATCATCATAATATAAATCAGAATAAGATATATTTTATCATATCTTGCATTTGACAGTTGTCCGGGGATAGGATAAAGTAAGGTTATAGGGAAAATAGCCATGATAAAAAAATCCAAAGAGAAAGAATGAAATAAATCAATATAGGATTTCTCAAGAGAAGCAAATATGAGGAGAACCTGATTTTTTCCACAATCGCTGTTTCTCCTGCACTTTGGACCACCTCTCCGCCACGCCATCTCTCTAAGAGGAGAGGGCCGCCCCTCCGACGATGGCAACCATCAAGTGTGACAGCCTCTCTCCAAGCAAAGCAAGCTAGGGTTTCCGATTACAAAGTTAGGTATCTCAACGGCCTTGTTAAATAATCGATTGTACGGCAAGATATGAGATCACGTCCCTTATTCTTTAACCGCTTGAACCTTTCCCACATTTGATAGGGGTCTTGATATGTTATAAAGGACTCGACTTCAAAAGGGGTCTCGATATTTGAAAGAGCTCTCTTGGACATTCGAAATGGCTATATTGGAGGACCTACATGAGTGCATCTTCAACTTGTAAAAAAAGGCGGAATAATTACATTATTCGGTGCTTGTTTACTAGCTCACTCAACAAGATAACAAGCAAGGCCAAGGGGTCATTGTTGAAAAATTCGACTCCAAACCCCAATTCTACATGGTTTGCCTCATTGATATTGTGCCCAAATTCATATGGCACAAACCTTTGCTCCACAACAAATCATTCATCATTGAATAATTTCTTAAGCATTTTAATGTTTTAGCAAAACAAAGTTGATCTCAACCACGCCTTACCTCTCTTCTTGTCCGACTTTAAATCCTTCGAATTGTTATACTATTATTATCAAGTTCCGCCTTAACTAGAAATCCAGGACGACCAAACACGGCCTTTATTGACAAATTACGGATAAAATAAAAGTACGTAGAACATTATATAAATTTTTATAGAAACCCTCATTTTCTCAAATTAGGGTATAAAATACCCTCATCGTTTCTAAGACGGATCTAACCAATGGCATTTTTGACATTTTTTTTTTCTCTTTTTTTTTTTTTTCCCACGGCCGCCAACGTTGATGGCCAGCCATCGAGACCGATCACCGGCAAGAAGCTAGGGCAAAAAAAAAGAAATAAAAGAAATAAAAGGAAATGAAGAAATAAAAAAGGAAATAAATCAAAAAAAGAAATGGCGAAAATACCATTGATTAGACCCATTTTTAAAATAATGAAAACACTTCGGGTCCTTATTTGAGAGAATAAGAGCACTTTAAGCCCTTTTTTGAAATTAAAGGAAAAAAAATACTACGATTACATGATATTAAATATCCAAAGTTTGATATAGAAAAGCGTGAGAGATAAAATGGAATTATGAAATTATGCACGTGCTCCTGGACACAATACTTGTAAAAATAAGTGATTGAAGAAAATTGAAGGAAGAAATTCCCTAAAAATCCTCAACCTTTAGGTCTGATCTTGATTCTGTCTTGAACTTCTTTTTGTGCCAAGAAAAATGGCAAAATTTAAGTCCAATCTCAAATTTGCCTGAACTTTTTCTTTTCTCACAAAAAAACCTAAAACTTAAAGTCCCGTCCAAATCTACCCTTAATTTTGTTTTGTCTAAAAAAACTACCAACTTCCAATCGTTTCCCAAATCAACCCACGTGGTCTAGTCGCAACTTTAACGTGGCATTTACACGTCGATAACAAATCTACATAAAAAACATGACATGGAAAATTTTCTCCAAAATGAAGCTTTTCTAGGATATGACAATTTTACAGTAATTTGTGGACGAGAGCTAATGGAGGCGGATTTAGGACGAGTAAAAATTAGTGCTCTTAAGCAACAACAAAAAAATCAGAGTAGATTTGGGACCGAACCTAAAATTTGGATTCTTTTTTTAGACAAAGAAAAGTTCAGGGCAGATTTGAACTTGACTTAAAGTTTGAAGTTTTTTTCAAGACAAAAATAAGTTTTGGACAGCATTAGGTCTAGACCTAAAACATTTTGGCAATTTAACAACTTTTTTTTTATTTGCACTAGATTTGTTATTTCAAGATTAGGACGACCTAAAAACCCGTGATCTACTTATATTCATACAAAAGTATAACAAAGTCTTTTCGATCATACAAGGCTCAATTTGTTTTGCGAAAACTATTTTTCAAGAAAATATTTTTCTCATTTTTTCGGCATTTGAAGCACTTTGGAAAATGATTCAACTGGAAATATTTTCCTCGTCAAAAGAAAAAAAATTTCCTACCAAAGCTTAAATTTAGGAACATGATTTTCTCTCTAAGGATTTGTTTGTTTCGCGAAAAACAAGACATATTTGGGAAATATTTTTCAATTTTTTTTATATTTGGTTAAAACCTGAAAATAAATAGAAAATATTTTTTGCCATTTAGTATGGAAAAATCTGCTTGAGGGAATAACAAAAAAATTCGAATCTTGAGCCTCGCTAGCCTTGGCGAGCTTGTCCCTCGCCTGTGTCGGGTTGCCGGCCATCGTCGTGGCCACTTTATCCCTTATAGATCTCACTTTAGCAAGTTTTTGGAACTTAAAAATTTTCAATTACAATTCTACCCACATAACAAAGACTAATGTCAAATGTAGGGTCCACTCTTAATCCTTAGATTAATTATTACTTTAATTTTCTTCTTCTTACTTGGTTTCTTTTTTTTCGTTCTTTTTGCCATTTGGGACGAAAACAGTGTTTCTCTTTTAAAAAAATTAATTTACTTTGCAAATAGCCAATTAAAAGCTGCATAATACTTCTTCTTATTTCTTTTTGTAGTAGGAAACCATCTAAAATATCCTAAGCAATCAAGAGAGAAGAATATCATCAAGTTTTAATGGACGCATTTCGTTTAATTATAAATCGAATATGTATCATCATGTTATGATCCGCGTATTTTAACATCTTAACTTTCATTCTATCCGGTTAGTCCAATTTTTATTTGTTTTTATGCCAACACTACATGATTGTCTAAAATTTATTTTCAAAAAAACATATTATAGATTATAGAGTTAAGTAACATAAAAAATTTCTGAACATTCATTATTATCATGCAAGCTCAAATGAAGACACTCCTTTAAACGTTATTACATAGATTATTATCATCTTTGGCTTGATTATTATTATCGCATGCTTGGGTTATTTTTAGAATAATTGTTTCCCGATGAATCCAAGTAAACCATTTTTTGAGTTAAGAGAGAGCCCCATACTTTGACCTTTGTCTTCAACGTGTGGGTAGAATTACAATTGAATAAAGCATAATAAAAGTGTGGATCGGAAGGGATAACATGGTCAATTCAAGGCGATAAAGGTGGCTGACGCAGTGGAGCCTTTCAAAAGCACCCTTCACCGGAAAGGATGAAGTGAGATAGTCAAGTGGAAAATGATATGACCGAAAGGATGATCTGGTTCAACAGGCCTACGACAAAATGAAGCGCTTACGTGTGATTGAAGCTAATGTCCCGAAGAGTGGTCAGTAGTAGGGAGTGAGAGAGTACGTAGATTGAAACCAGGTGTGAATAAGAAAAGAGAGGTTTGGAACATAATTTCTTTTGTCCATTTCCCTCGATTTTAACCTGCAACAAGAGCAGGACACAACATAAGCATTTAGGAGATGAGTACAACGTTCACTATACATCCAGAATCTCTCTGAGAGCATTCAAACTTTCAGAGCAAAAGATTGGCCAAAATTGGGGCATAGCATGCCGACAGCGAATGAATTTTCATCGTTACAAACTATTACAACTCGCGAGTCTTCCTTCTCTTGACGCCATCACCATCATCTGTTTTAACAGTTTCGTACGTCGTCACCTCTGATCCTACAATATACCCTCTTCTCACTGCCGCAAATCACCTTCCTCAAACCCCCTTCCGTTCCATTTCCAACTCTTTGTCCCAATCCAACGGTGAACTTCACCTTCCCACACCGTTCCTCCATCCCCCTCAATGATGGCCCCTTATTCACCAATGTCGGCTCATTAGACTCGTGATTTTCCAATGATGACGCACGTCCCCATAATTGCTCGCCATGGTTTCTTTGACTAAATGAAGTCTCACGATTCTCTACAAAAGTAGCCGTATCAGGAAAGGGTGGCAGCCATCTTGGTATGTGCAGGCCCCGAGAAATGCTCGAGAAGTTTGTACCACCACTAGAATGCATCATGGGTGAAGGCAAATCAACCACACCTCCTTTGGGAACAGGTTTGGCAAAGGGGATTTCACGCGAGTTCCTTACAAAGTTGTTGAGATCACACAAGACACCAGATGCAACCACAGATGCGCTGTTCTTGTGAAGAGAAGCACCACCTTGGAAACCTGATACAGAGCTGTTGTTGTTGAGGGCACTAATAAGGTCAAACACATTTGACTGAGTGCGACTTGAAGCATTTGCATATGCTGCAGCGGATTTGGCAATTGATTGGAGGTATCTTATGGCAACATCTGTAAGAACATCTAGCGTATAGAGTTGGGCAGCCTTGAAACCTACTGATTTGCAGATTTGAGAGACTGCAATTTTGGTTCCTGAGGATGCGAACTCCGTCTGATTAGAGGCCACAAGCGAGCGATGTTCCTGTTTCTTCGACTTTCGTTTCATTGGCAAGGTTGCCCCAAAAGGTCAACGATCCTCAAAACCATAAGAGCCAATATCCCTCTTTTCCTTTACTACATCAAAACAAAAGATCTCGTGTTAGTGTACAGTATCTATGTGCACACCAGAGAGCTGAAAACTGATCATCCAACTATCATAATTGAGAATTCCATCTGAAAGAATCAAACATGACGTATTCCAAACTGCCAAAATTCAGTGCCAAAGGGAAAAAGACTAGAAACCAAAACCGTACAACCAAGAGGACTAAAGACCTTCTGGCCAAAGGAAAAGGATTGAAGGCCTTGCTTGGTTCCCTGACAAGCACTCCCATTCCAAGGAACCTCATTATTCCTTTTCAATTGCTGAGATTGCCAAAAGTTTTGGCCCTCTGAAACAGAACTGGTGGTGGTGGCAACTGGTAGCAGTGGCAAGCAGAGGTGAGAGGCGCCAGTCAGCGACTGATGACTGGCCGCTGGCAACAGACGACCAACAACCAGCAACTGGCGGGCAGTGACCAACGACTGGCAGCAGCGTTTTTGAGAAATCCTATACCATGTGGAATACAATTCCACGTTTTTATTTCTCTTGAAACATGAAACTTGTAAGAGTTGGATCCCATTCCCTAACAAATCCAATTCCTCATTGAACCAAATGGGGCCTAAGAACTTTGCCACAAGAGAGGAGTCTGAAGGGTCTGTCTACAGTACAGAAACTTTGGCCACACATGCACACACCTATTCCAAACGTGAGGTCAACGAGTTCCACCCATTACCATCACAGAGGATATCAACCATGTCTAGGTCTCACTAGTCAACCAATCTCCAATTACTGGACTTCAACTCTCACTGATGCACTCTGCACTCTGCAGAGCAGAAAGCAAAAATATTGCAATATCTTCAAGAGAATGATCTGACATCCCTTCAGTTTGGGGACAATGCCACGTCCAGACTAAAGATGCAGTTTGCATAAAAAGCAAAAATGGCTTTCGATCAACACAACATATACTTTGGCACTCAAGGCAAAGCAGTACCATATAATTGCGCACACATGCCCACATACGTAAACACACGAACCTGTAAACATTGAGGAACACAGCCAGCCTCTTGCTCCCATGTGCACATTCTCACATGATACCTTCTCTTATTTACTAATATCCATAATCATCTTTAAAAGGAAGGCACCACCATAGTCTTTGTGTGAATTAGCTTCAACAGTTTGAACAAAGCCTGACTTGAAAACCCAGGGTAGCTTAGCCATTACAAAATATATCAGTTCAACTACCTAAGGGTTCTGCACAAACAACCACTAGAAAATCTACCAAAGAAATGTTGAGTGCGCATATTGCCTTTTAGTAAAGCTCAATGGGCATTACATCATCGCTAGAGTGTTGATTCATTCTTCCTAAAGCCCTAACTCATCAACTTAATTCTACAGACTTGATATTTGTTCAAAAACTACAATCTGACCAAGGGTTAATGACATGATTGTGGAAACTTGGAAATGTCACAACTGACACTACGCTTGGTAGAAATTTAACATTACCTATGGAGGAGAATAATCATCAGACCCTTGATATTTCAATACATGGACTTCTTTAATTCCAGATGCTAATGACAGTGGGAGTCCTCTCAGCAAATGGAGGACTTGAATGCAATTCATGACAATGTTATCAAAAGGGCTAAATTAATTAGAGGCAGATCCCCACCAGTCTGCTGAATTCTTCCAAGAGTCCTCTAAATTTCCTGCATAACTAACAACACCAGCCATGGAAAAATTCAATGAGGTATCTATGTCCACTTACATAAAGCAACCCCAACCTCGAACTTTCAACAAAAACTCCCATAAGAGTCAGTGTAACCTATAACCATAATGATTTCAAAAATCACGCCCTTATCAGAAGTCATAGGCGACGATTTTCGAAACATAATCAGACCTATCCCCTCGAAATTACCCTGCTTTTAGTATGGCCTTCAGTTCCCGACATCATTAAACCTTGTCATATACAAATTTATAAGAACTTAGGGCACATGACAGCATCCAACCATGAATTCTCTGACAAGCAGAATTCCACAAGATTCGAAACAAAACAAGCATGTTTTCCAACAAAAAGGGTGATCGATTTACAATTCACGATACCCCTAATACCCTCCTCTCTCAAACATCCACCAGCTGATGACCCTCAACATAGTATTTTCACAACTTGTTAACAGAGAACGCTCAGTGCCTGTGTATGTGTGCCCAACTTCCATCATCCGAACAAAGAAACAGAAAAGGTAGGCGATGGGTCTGAACTCGATGTAATGCTAACCATTACGCATCGGTCGAAGTGGGTCGCTTAGCTTTGAATTCACAGTAGAGATAGATAGGCAGAGAGATTACCTGTTGAGGAGGCAGAGACGAAGGAAGGAGGCCATTGAACCTTGCAAACCCTACGATGAACTCCCACGGAGAGACTTTTCCTTTTTAGATTTGCCGCGCAACTGTAGAATTTGTTTTTTTCCCTTCCAAATATCGCCGTTTAAAATAACTTCGCAAAATAAATCTTTTCTCAAATTATTCAGGAATAAGTGCACTGAAGATCTTAAAATTCGTGATAAATGTGTAATTGAGTCCCAAAAACTTATAAGAAGTACAATCAATTGTGAAAATTTATTAAATTGATATAATCGAGTCTTTCCGTTAACTCCGTCCAATTTTACTAATAGAAAAAGTCACACGGCTCTTTATATTTTTTTCTCTATTTTATGTGGTTCTAACGTGATTAAAATGTTGTCATTTTGGTCAAATTTTAATTTTTTAATGCAGCATTTATTTAAGTTATATTTAAAAAAGTAAAATTACAAAAGATACAAAAAAGGAAAAAAAAAAAAAAAAGAGAAGGAAAATGCAAGAAAGGGTTGCAGCAGCCACCACCTCCTCGACAGTGATAAATAGTCAACGAGGTTTGCGGGGGCCCGGCCAGGGGCTAGTGACCCTTACCAATCGTAGGTGAGCCAAATGTAGGTGAGGCCCTCAAATATATCAGGCGAGGGTTGCCGGCCTTGCTCAGATTGTCGATCGACCCCGCCACTAGCGGCCCTCGACAAGACTTTTGGGTGACACCGCCCGCTCTTCCCATAGATGGTGGGGCGGTAGCAGCCTACTTCTTCTTTCTTTTTCTTTTTGGTCCTTTATTTTTATTTTCTTTTTAAATTTTGCTTATTTTCAAGATAACTTAAATAAATGTTACTATAGAAAATAATAAAAAAATAATATCATCATTTTTCGTTAATCAAATTTGATGAAGTTAACGGAAGAACTTAGATTGCATCAATTTGATGAAACTTGATTGCATTTTTACAAGTTTTAGTACATAATTCATTTTCGTGATAAGTCTTAAAACTTCTTGTACACTTATTCCCATTATTTATCAAGACTAGACCTACTTTGGCAATATTTCTGAATTTGACTAGTTATTAGCTCTCTGACTATAGTCACGCACTTTTACCTCTTCCTCTCCATTCTAGTGAAATAATTGTTGACATCTTGTGTAACTTTTACTTCCCACAAGTTAAAAAATCGATTTAAAGTTCTACTGCAAATTTTACCATCAATTTTATATCCTATTACTAAATGAAATACTAGCTAAAATATATTTCATTCACTAAAATTGTTTTTAAAATTGTAATTGAAAATTTACCACGAAATTAACCAACAAAATATGGAAAACAGTGCTGTTGGGACTAACAATGCAATTTAGAGGTGGTGAATAGGTTGTTTTCTTCGATTAAAAAAAAGTTGTTTTCAAACTTTTCACGAAAGTCAAAAAGTAATATTTGAAAATCGGGTGCAATACGTTTCTATCAAAGATATGGTGAAGCCTATGTGCAAATATTAGTTAAAAAGCGTAATGAAAAGATAGCACATAACAATATATAGTGGTCTGACTTATTCACAAAACATGCGTCCTCTCTCTAGACTAACAATCACAAAGCAGAATTAGCAAGTGCTGATCATTTTTAGACGATAGTAGACACTATCAAAACTCATCCATGACACTCACTTTTATACACTTAATTTCTTACACAATTACATTATGGCAAGACTATCCCAAAGTAAAAATTTGGAGTCTATACAAAGTTCTTTATGACATTTGGCCTACGAGATATTCTCTGTATAAACATCCTCAATCTATCTATGGGAGATGTCCTAGAGATGCAGGTAGCCATTAGAAGTCTATTGTTGCTGCTGTCCAGGAGATGGAACTGCGCATACAGCTTCTTTTTCTGAACATCCTTGTTCTATCCCGTTGGATTTCATGGGAGTATGGGAGTAACATGGTCCAACCATATAGAGTATCTCACCCCTTGGCCAAAGGAATAACTGCCAAAAAGCAATTTATCTTTAAATATTATATAAGATCACGTTTTATTCCCTACGTTATTGTCTGTCGTTCATTCCAACGGAACGACATATCTTTTTCATAGAGAAGAACATTGACAAAAAGGAATGACGGCGAATTTCTCCCAAACGTCAAACGAGCGAGGACTCTCTCGAGACCGCAACGGCAACACTTAATCTATGGAAATCATGGTATATCCCTCGTATGATATGCTCGTTTATGATCAATGATTCAAGTTGATTCTAGAACTTGTTAATTCCGAGTAATTTTGCTGTGTATGTAATGTGATTGGTTCCCTTCATTGGTAACAAAGAAAATGTTCTTGTTTCCCGATCGTTTTGTGATAATTTCGTAATCGTTTTTAGGGCGAAAAACCATTTTTTCGTCGTTGCATGTTCATGGCCCGTTCGTATTTTTTGTGCAATAAAAATAATTTTTAAATACATGATCGGGAGAAGATAATTTTGAGTGGTCGCCCGTCTTGAGGTTATGCCGGAAGTGGCCGTACGCTGCGTGCCACACGTAGCCACGGGATTGGGTTCCCAAGGCGGCGGTGAAACATCGCCTTTTCATGTAATTTCGCTCAATGAAAATGAAAAATAAGTATACCATTAGACTCGTGTCGATGAGACGAGGGTTTTGAGGGGTGGTTCATCGCCGGAGGTGGTCGAACAGAGGCGCATGCGCTGCACGCGCCGGAGGGGGCCCGCACGCGTAAGCTTAATATGCGCCTCACGTGCGAAGCACATGCAGCGTCCCAAACATGCCCGGACCCGATTTTACTTATCCAACAACCAGTTTAACCGTATCCCAAACTCGGTTTAGGGTATTATAGATCCGATTCGGGATTGTTCCGACCTTGTTAGTCCCTAAATTTCATGGAAAATGCATTTTGGTCCTCGAATTTTTTCGAAAATTTCAATTTGGTCCTCGCATTTTCTGAAAATTATAATTTTATCCCTAAACTTTCCGAAAATTGCAATTTAGTCATCGAATTTTCTAGAATTTGCAATCTGGTCCTCAAACTTTTGGAAAATTGTAATTTGGTCCTTAAAATTTTGAAAATCGCTATTTAGTCCTCAAAGTCAACTCGACTGTTGACCACACGTTGATTGCACATGCCGAAACTTTGAGTGGCTTGTACGGGCGCATATGAGCTCCATTAGGGCGAGTGAGGTACCGTTGTGTTCGTCTCAAAATTATCTTCAATTTGATATATTATTTCGATACGTTTTCTAAATGTAAAATTATTAAAATGCATATGAAATCCCATGATACACATATTTTGGGGTGATTTTCGAGTAAAAAAAATGGAGGATGACTTACATATAGATAGCCATATTGTGTAGAGCATGTTTTATTAATAGCATGTATAATGTTTAATGTACTTGCTATTTGTATCCCGTAATCTGTATATAATTTGATGCGTAGATTATTTGTATATTAGCTCAAATCATGCCATGCAATTTTATGATTACAAGATAAGTAGATCATTATGCGATTTATGATCTTTATTCGAGTGGAGAGTTTTATAAAGTTTTAGTAACTTTAGTGAACTCAGTTTTATATAAATGATTATGTTAATGATAATTTCAAGTGATGATTCTCAAACGATGATTGGGAACATAGTGAACTTTTGAATACGAGGCCTTATGTGAAATTATTCATTAATGTAATTAGTTAGTATAAAATAGATGCATAAATGTTAGGCATTAATAGTTTGTGAATACATGTCTATAGAACTTTGTGTTCGAGATACAATGACTTTAGCTTCTTAAAATATTGTAGTGAAGCTTTGACAAAGGAGAGAATGGTAAGTAGATACTAATCCAATCTAGGTCTAGCACTTTAGATTATCGTCAAGAAAATCCTAAGATATTTGAAAAGTATCTGCCAATTTTTTTGCTAAGTTATCAAGGTAGAGATATGCATCTTGAAGGCTATACCTTGATGTTGAATGAGTAAGAGGTCTAGATGAGAAGAAATTCTACCTCCGAATTTGTGTTCTTACTTAATAATAGCGTCATATCTTAGAGTCGCAAGAACTAAACGTATATAGCATTATCCACAATAGAAATTGATCTCGTGATGTTATCAACAATAGTACAAGAGGGTGCTTGGCTTAAGAGATGTTTGGATCAATGAGGTGTTACTAAGGATGCTACATGTCCAATTATTGGTTAATTGTGATAGTCAAGTAGCAAGAGCTTACACTAAAGATCCACCGCCGGACCAAATATATAGACATGAAGTATGATTTTGTGAAAGACATTGTTGTACGAAAAGATGTGAACCTACAAGTACATATCTACGCATAGAATGATAGCAAGATTTTGTGATAAAGGCAATTCCTAGAAATATTTTTTTTCTTGATCATGTGTTGACAAAGGGCTTAGTTCCCAAGTTTGAAATCTCTAGAAGTGTGTAGAAGTTAGAGTACTAGATATTTATATTTCTCAAAGTTTACAGTTAATGATATTTGTTGTCATTATTGATGCCTATGAGTTTGCATGACATTTATGCATATTGATGTTTAGTGCTTTACTTTGAGAAGGTATGTCGGACAGATGGAGATTAGCCCATCCACATGGGTAATCACCTCTATTTACTATGTGATAAATAGAGATGTGGCAATTTTAAACTCATTATCTAGGTGATAATTGAGAGCTCGAGCTTAAAGAATAGATGTCGCCTTGACAAAGTGTCAAGATAAGGTCATAATGTTTATTATGGTCAAAAAGTGAAATAACCCACATATTTCATTTTATCTGTCTTTAATGCTAGATGTGAGTTCGATGGATTCTTTTAAAGAGACTAGATTTGTGAACTCAAGGTAGACATTGAGCATGTCCGAACTATCATCCATACGATATTAAGTGAAAAGACATACGCATCATGGAAAAGGAGAGAATATCGTAATACGTACTTCATATTACGTATGTATGAGACGACCAAGAAGAGTTGGCAAGAGTTTGGATATCAACTCTTTAGTTATGTGAGACTCTTGAGGATAAGAGTTCCTCAATTAAATCCCTTCACAACTCTTATTTATTCTCAAAATTTCTTTTTTGTGTTTGTTATTTTAGGGTGTTACCAATGGTCATGAGATTGATTCGATCTAATAGGATATTTCTAAAAAAGCGAGCTGAACTAAAATTGAGAGGTTCAAGGGAATATGAAGATCAACTTATTTTGATGTCACATTCAATTTTTGTATTCACCTGTGTCGACCAATTATGATTATTTAAGTTTAATCATGATTGTGAATACAATGTATTATATTTGAATACTCAAAGAGATCAAGAGAGATATAATGTAAATGTGACCGATTAATCTAGGGTATTGCATACTCAATCTACTCCGAGTTAATATGCCTTTTTGAGCAGCCTATATACCCCCAATGGCTGTATGGCAACAAGCTCTTGCAGATGCTCTTGGTTGCACGGATTATTTGTTGATATGAGCTTTGCAAAAAGAGAAAGAGAGAGTTATGTTTAACCCTTTGTGGGCAATTGAGAGTCGTTGACTATTCATGGGTAAGTGAGAATTATGGATAGCCCTTCATGGGTGAGTGAGAGATGTTGGATTTCATGGGTGTATGGGACTAACATGGGCCGCCCATATAGAGTATCTCACCCCTTGGCCAAAGAAATAATTGCCAAAATGCGGTTTATCCTTAAACGTGATATAAGATCACGTTTTATTCCTTACGTTACTCTGTCGTCGTTCATTCCAACGGAACGACATATCTTTTTCACAAAGAAGAACACCGACAAAAAGGAACGATGGCGAATTTCTCCCAAACGTCAAACGGATGAGGACTCTCTCGAGGTTGCAACGGCAACATTTAATTTGTGGAAATCACGGTATGTCCCTCGTGTGATATGCTCGTTTACAATCAATGATTCAAGTTGATTCTAAGGTTCATTAATTCCGAGTAATTTCGCTGCGTATGTAATGTGATTGGTTCCCTTCGTATCCAAAAATGGGTCTTGCAGTTGTTGTCCTGACGCTAACTGCTTTGTCAAAAGGACAGACGCCTGTTTTCTGTTTTCGGGAATCTTCCTGATCTTTTCCGTTGTGCATACCCATTGATGACGGCTATAATCATGAACTTCAACAAACGTGATCTTTACATCTTCGACATATATATCACGATCTTTAACTCCGCTGGTGTTGTTTACACAAAATTGTATATGGACTTTATTGTGATCTTTATCCGATGGATCACAACACAGATATCACATAGTCTTTAAACATTATCACAAACATCTAGACTTTAACAAGGTAAATATTATCAGGCAAAAAAAAAAAAGAAAAAGAAAACAAGGTAGATATTATATCTAAGAATAGCTTGGAAATTATACAAAAGCTTTCCGAGATGTTTCTCCAACAAGTGCATCCTAATTTAAGTATGACCTACCTACTTCACAAGATAAGATAATTAAATAATCAAATGCAATATAGCTTATTATTTTGCAACTTTGAAAAGTAAATTTAATTACACCTATCTAATTTGGTGCAAATTTAATAAAAGAAAAAGCAAACTAACTAGATCCAATTTGATCGCGCACCCACTCTCAAGTTTCCCATGGATCGAATCGACCTCCAGTGGCTCATCACTAGACTTATGTTGCGGCATTTCTAAAAGGTGAACTAGAGGGAAAGTTAATGGATTACTAAGCTTATTTAGCTCGGGCTCTATCAAGCTCATATCAACCGCAATTTTCAAATTAATTAAGACGCAAAAACAATTAATTCAGGAGTCGCCACTAATTAATTATGGTTGAGTAGTAACCCGAAGTAAAGTGTGGGAGCATACTTTATTTATCGAACTAGAGATTAAATCGATTTGAAGACTTGATTACGCTAGACAAATCCAACACCCTTTCGTTGCCTTTTGTCTTTTATTACAAAAATATTTTGCAAGCAACTTTTAAACCTGGACACTAAAATGTGGGATCATGCAAGTTCGCAACCAATAAATTAACACTCGATAATCAAAGCATTAAACAAATAAATTGCTAGAAGATCAAGAGTTAAAAAACACACCATGAATTAATCAATTTTTTTTTTACTGAAAACTAAACTATGTACTAGAGCTGAATGTAATGAACAGGCCGAATCGGGAACGTTGGGTGTGGTTCCCGATTCCAAAAAATTGAAATCGGTTACGATTAGTCGGTTCTCGGTTCCCGGGGAAACTAGATCGTCCGAATCGGACTAGACCAAATAATAATTTAGTATAACTTTCTAGTTTAGCGAAGGGAATGGTGGTCAAGTAAATACGTCGTTAACGAAAAAAATTAACAATAAATCACAAAAAAAGGAACCGATCCAATGATTGGATGGCATGGGAACCGAATTGAATCAATCAATCTCGTCCCAAGACCATCTGGTCTCGATTCCCAAGTCCTTGAATCCAGGCATTTACCGAATCAAAAACGATCCCCCAACTATGTACAATGCATGTAATGCATGACATACAATTTTAACTAACTAAAATAACATGCAATCACCACATGACCTGGCAAGTATGACATGGAATCAATGACACAACATGAATAGTGACATGGAAATGACATGATAATGACATGGCAATGATGTGCCAAACATGATGGCTTGACAATACAACATAGATGACATGGCAAGATATGTGTGGCAATCGACATAGCAAGATGACATGGCAAAACATGATGACTTGGCAAATAATGATGCTACATATTCTATATGATTTGCACATGCTATTTTGTCATTTCCTTTATTGGAATTCAATAAATAAAAATCAAAAGAAATTATCTAAATTTAAGGGTTATCCAACTTAGATATAAAATAATTTAAGTTAAATCTTATTCTGACTTGGAAACTTATCCTCAACCACTAAGCATTTCTAAACATGCAATCTTACCTAGAAGGAAACTTAATCTTTCTTAGATTTAAAATAATTTTTGTATTCTCGAAATGTGAGGGTTGATTTTACAAATGAATTCTTTCCAATAGATACTAATATACTATGAACATTCAGAGATAGCATACAACTTGAAATGAAACAGTATTCAAAACTGTTGATATTACAAATGAATTATTTTTGTTGTTGATTCATATGAAATTGGTTTAAATTTACGAGATGCGTTTATCCCTCAGGGCAAGACATTGATAAAAATTGCTCATATGATTTTTTCCCAACCAGATATCACTTGCAAATGATGTCACTTCGGCCATATAAAAACGCCTTGCTTTGCAATCAGAGACAATAACCTAGGCACCCAGATTTGTTACCAAAAACAAATAAAAAAGACACTGACTAGACCCATAAAAAGATCATTAATTCCTGCCAGGACTATAGTAGAAAAAAAAATCCTAATGAAGGCTAAGAATCCTGGACAAATGGCTAGAAGTCTTGAGGACATTCTACCTCCTGCATCTTCAAGAATGTATAGGAAACATTCTCCACGCTGCCCTGCTTTCGATGGGCGAAAGCCGGACGGAGCAATCGAGCATTGTCCGCCTGACGGACTCCATCAGGCTTTCACTTCATTGAAATTCTTTTATGGCGGAGAAGCAATCGCAACATCCAGAAAGTCTCCCACTAGTTTTTTCAAATGGAAAAGAAGGAATGCCCTCGGGACTTCTACTAGACATTGGAGCCGATGGCCTTCAAATGAAGAACATCATGTTCTCCACATCGGCATGCAGCTTGCAGAATCGCTCTTCATTCGAACCAGTCGATGAGAACGATGAGGATGCAATCGAGGAGAGTGAAGATGCCATCGAACTGGGAGAATGCTCCACCACCGCTTCGTGATACAACCTTCCTCTGTAGGCAGCGAGATCAGCATAGTATACGGGTGTGACCAGAGACACTGGTTTGGTGCATCGAGCAAAGGTAAAGCATAAGCTGTAAATCAAATTCTCCAAGTGGTCGGAGCTAAACCCGTGTTCGTCCCAGAGGACATGGTAATGGGTCGGCTTGCTCGTTCCGAGGCCGCCATAGTGGCTGCACAGATAAAAGTCGAATTCGAAAGGATGCACAACTGTTGTGTCCACGACTGTCCCTGGCGGCACGTTGCCCGTGGGACCCCCATCGACTTCTCTCTCGGGGAAAAGGCGAGTTTGGTGGCGCTTCTGAGCCACGATGATTGTGATGGTTGGCCTGTAATCTTTCTCGGAGAAAGCCTTCTTCAGATCCTGCAACTCTTCCTTCAGAACCATATCAAATTGGCTTTCGCTTACGCCCGTCACGAAAAAATACAAGTCTCCTGGGCCTAACTCGATTCAGACGGGCGTATGTCTCGATGAGCTCAAGGCACATCTCCCCAATGTTGACAATTTTCTCTTGCCGATGGAGCTGAGGTCGCACCCTCGCAGCATAGCGATTGGCAGCAGGCCAATTAACAGTACCAACAACAGCAGCAAATGATGGACTGATCGTGTCACGGGATGAGGGATGGTTGACGTCGGCACCAAGGAACATCACATGCCCCTCCCCGTCGATGTGTGGAAATCGATTGAATAGCTCTACATTGCTGCCCCCAAGCTTGGCATTGATCTTGAGGGCCAGATTAGCAAGATACTGATCGTTCGCTTTATTGGCGTGCACGGAAAGGCAACATTGAGTAACTAATCCAACTCGAGTCTCACAGATCCATTTGAGGTGCTTGTAGCCGACGTCCCTCCTGGACATGACGCAAAGAAGGAATTGAGGACGCCATCTCCCGACTCTGCAAGCGCGGTTGTTGACATACTCTAGCAGCTCTGTCAATCTAGCCACATTGGAGAACATGCTCATCGCAGCATCTTGATAAAAGAGCGGTTCTTCCATGCAAATCCCCAAGTTTCTGCATCGGCTGATAAGCTTTTGGATGAACAGCTTACAATTAAGCCGATTCCGGTCCGATGCACTGAAGTCGACGATGACCCATCTTTCAACCCGCTTCCCATCCACTACCGATTTCCCGATCAGATTCCAATGGCATTTCTCTTTGTCAACTTCTATCTTGATCATCTTGCCATGGGGAGTCGCCAGCTTCAACTCGGGAGGTCTGATGACACGTCCCACCACTTTCGTCATGTTCATGTCGACTTTGATTCCAAAGTTTTGGCTAACGTCTCTGCAGCAACGTAAGAAACATTTGAAAAAAAAAAAAATCAGAAAGATGATGAAGCCTCATGTGCATAACCACATTAATTGTTTTGATCCGCAGGTCAAGTTTGGACAGAAGCAATGATGGGGATACACAATTGGAGCAAAGAACAAGTGTTGCATACCCGCAAGGTCCGTTGTTCGACCTGATCATGTCGCAGATGGACTTCTTTCTGATATGCGGGGGAGGCAAGGAGAGTTTCTTCAGCACGAAGGCGGCGTCTCTATCCAAGTTCTCCTTCGGGTAACTCTGCCCCTCGACCAACACACAGAACTCCATCGGCACATAAATTTTCCTGTTGTTCTTGCTAAAATCCAAGCAAGGAATGTCCTTGTACTTGATCTCGATTTTGTACTTCTCCAGGAAGTAGTTCAGCAAGTTGATCTTCTTCATCTTGCTCTCAGAGCTCTCGCAGCTGAAAGATATTGAGCGTGCGGTCTCTTTGGTCAGCCTCACGACCGTATAGTTCTGCTTGGTCCTGCGGTGGGTCATTGTGACCTTCACCCCCTTCAACGCCTGTTCGACTTCCCTCCTGTACCTTGCAAACTGGCCGATGTTGAATCCACGTATGTGCTCCTTGAGGAAATCGATGACCGGCATCCTCTTTCGAAAGCCAATGACCGAGTAATCGAGAGACAGAGCGAGGCCTTGGGAGGTCAGCTTCAGGCTGTGTTGGAATCCCCTGAATGCCGCGACGCCGCACTTGAGGTCGTCTGCCTCGTGATACTCGAGGGGATAGAAGTGTCGGCCGACCGAGATCATGTGCCTCTTGGGGTTCTCCTTCATCGCCAGATCCATGCCCTGCAATATGTCGCGCGGGATCGACAGCAAGTTCCCAGCCAAGTAGTCCTTCAACTTATGGAGATTGAGCTCGTTCACGAGCGTGATGGTGCATCGGAATGCGGAGTCCTCGCTGTCTTCCCTGGAAAATATCTTCACGTTGTACGTGCCGCAAGGTAGCAGGATCACACTAAAGATGTTCTTCTCGCCGTCATAAGCAGTCATGGACAAAGGAAACTGCATGCGGTTGTCGGAGAATAACTTCTCCTTGATCTGAGATAAAGTGGCTTTCGATAGCCTCACGGGATGACCGCGCCTCGCAGGCGCCTCTGGCTTGATATCGACATCGTAGTGCCTTACGACGATTTCGGGATCGAAGGTGATGGGAAAGTTGTTGACGAGAATCCTGACACGCCGGGCAGCCATTGAACCACCTTTGTCTGGGCGTCTGACGGGGCAAATCTTATCCCCATTTGCTTGGGAAATCAGATTCAACTCCGGCTGGATAGCAGCAGCCTGAAGATCTGTTGAGAGAGTGTAAATTACATCAATTGACGGAACACATTAGCATCAGTCACCTTGTCGGAGGTGCCCCTACTTGTGGTTCACTTATCATTTGGTTATACCATTTTTACAACTTTTACTAGTTATGCTTGTAAAACTGATGAAATGCGAACATAAACATATCAGCAGCTATGCACCATTTTGCAGATTATTATCCAGAGAAAAGGATGGAATACTCATGACTTTTTTTTTTTTAATCGCAAAGATGTCTGAACGTTTAACGATTATGCACCTGATCAGGAGAAAAAAACTAAACTCAATATCTTAATTGAATGTTGATTGATTTGCTTTGGAAAGAGAAGTGGTCTAAATGGCTACGCGGGCAACGCAGATGAGGCGAACTTATACATACCGGCTACAGGCTCGGGCTCCGGATACAGCGAGGCATCATGTCCAGGATGAGGAGCGTCAGTATCCATAGGTGACCGGCTTCTATCTCTACGATAAGATTCTTGGGAAGTGTTCCTCTCCTCTCCACGACCACCCCTTGTGCGTCGGTGGACTCGCTCATAGCCGTGATGGCAAGGACGACGATTCCTACTCTGGTTTCTCTCTTCCTTCTTGTGATTCCTGTCTCGTTCTCTCCGCCGGTTTCCATGTCTGTCCATGACGTCTCTCTAATTGGGGTTCAGGAATGGTTATACGATTTAAGGACGGAGTGCTTGCAAGACCAGAGAGGCGCCACTGTGTGACTGGAACGAAAATCAGAGAGGAGATGAAGAAAGGGCGAGGAGAAGTACAACAAGAAAGGTTAAACCAGTACGAAAGAGAGAGGTCTTGGACGCTAGGAATTATCGTGGCGGTGAGAGCGAGAGAGACTTAAACGGCTTTAGGAAAAGGGCCGAGACAGCTACGGAAGAATCGATGCGTCGTCGCCAATATAAGATATCCTATTGAATTATCACATCTAAAGTAGAAATGAAAGCAAACACCAAACTTGGAACTGTTGTTATTACATTGTCTATTAGTACATTGTCATCCACTCAGAGTGGATTGACATGCTGGCCAGCGTATATTGAATCTGCCAGGGCAGTACTATATTGGAGATATCTACCTTGAGGCCCCAGATTGGAAAGAAAGAACCAGGACAAAAACAGATGGGATGAATCTACCAAACAGAGGGATCTGGGATGTTGATGAACATACTAGGATTAATACGAACCTATTTAGTCACTTGTGATAGTTTAATCCAATTAATTTTGACAATAAAATCCTAAATTGACCCTCGTAGAATTTGAGTTGTGGGTTGGTGTGTTTTGTTTTTTTCCGTTTGTGGTGGTTTGTTTTTTTATATGGTATTAATATTTAATGGACTAATAGGTTAATTTGTGTTTTTTTGATTTTGTGATTAGAAAATTAGTTTGTATATTGTTTTTTTTGTGGTTTACCAAACATATAAGGTTTTTTTCCTCTGGGGGACGTTTGCCTCAAGTCATGCCTTGTTTGGTCGCGGGGGATTTGGTAAACGGTCTGATAATGTGGATTGGGCTTTATCTTTGGTTTTTTTGGAGTGGCGTTTTTGTTTGGGCATTTCCCGAACAAGACTTCTCAATGTCAAACCCTTTCATCCTAGTCACATTTACCTATCTCTCCTAAACTTATTAAAATAACTTCTAATTTTTGCATAGTCTTATTTTTATAATTTAATCAAATGTGACTAATAAAAGTCGAAAACATATGTTGCACTCAATCAATGATTAATTTCTAATTTATTGATTGGTTAATCCACAAATTCAATCTCTCATTGAGTTTGAATTGAAAATAAATAAAACAAGTGAAATGAATTTTAAAGTTCTATGGTCTATGTTGAATGTCTTAAAAATAATATTATGACATACATTCATTTAATCTAAAATTATATCAAATTAGCATATCTTATTAATAAATGGAGTTTTGCAATTATAAGTGTGAAATTCCCTCCTTATTACTTTTAAATATTTATATGGACAACAACAAAACTATACAACGAGTTATTTCCTTATTGTATGTATGGTGTCATTTACATCTCTATATGACTAAATCCACTCCATTTTCACTAAAAATACAAAATTACCGTCAATCATTCAATTTCAAATTAAAATAGTGGCCCCATATTTATTTACTTTCCTTCTTTTTTTTTTTTTAGTTTTGTTTATTTGTTTGCAAAATAATTAAGAATATCAAATGTCCCATCTTTGTTTAAAGTTGGCATCCCATGTATAACAAAGGCACTATTTTTTTTTTGTAAAGATTTTACTTCTGTAGGAATTAGCTTTGTCAAAGATAGAAGTTTCCAAAAAACCTAGCTCTTTTCTACATTGTCGAGTAAATTTAAGGATTAATTATGAAATAAAGATGTAGGAAATTCTGACATTAACAACTTTTTAACACAATTTACATGTTATTTATGTTGGGCCTATCATCCTCAAACTCTTTTTTATCGGTTGTCTTTAAATACATACACATACAATATAATGGTCGGATGAAAAAAAAAAACTGCTTTAAAGATTTTACATAACAAAATCATGGTTACATTTCCCAACGTGGAACTATAAAAGATGAAATTTAATTAAATCAAAGCTTTACATTTGATAATTTTCTTGTTTTTCAAGTTTCAATGAAAATTTTCATTCATTTTGAATTGACAAAAGTTCATCTAAATTGCGGAGTGTTCTAGGAGAAATATATCAAATTAAGAGACTTGATTTGATTATGGACTATGATAAATTTTAAAACAAAAAATTCACTAACGATTGATACCTAATTTTTAGCCAGCAAGTCATACAAAATCCAAAAACTTGAGATTAGAGTTCGTAATCTTGACAAGGCTTGCTTCTTGGCCAAAAAGAGTCATTTTAGTGTTTTACGAAGTTTTTAAAGCTCCGTTTAGGAATTGACTTCATCAATAATTCAAAGGATGTCTTTAGAGTTGACTTTTTGGTCAAGTATTGAAGTCAACCCTTAGTCAACATTTTTTTCAAAAATCTGAAAAAATGAGAAATCTTTAATACAATTATATTCAAGCTTAATTAGACTCACAATTCATCAATTTTATAAAAAAAACGATTGTGAATTGACTTTTCGGGCATACCAAAATTTTTTTACTTCCGATCTCAAAATTCATACATTTCTTATCATTTTTTAAAATAATTTCTTTCACGACAACAATTGATAATCAGAATTTCAAGTCAATTTTGGGAATTTCAATCTGACGCGGATTGGCCAATTTTCGAGCACCAAGAGGAGTCCCAATTGGTCCCTCGTAAGTAATGACAATTAGCCCAATTCAATTCTGTTTAAATAAGCTTAATTTCAATATTAATACCAAAAATATCATAATAATTTGGCAGAAATTACCCTTCAATGACATATTGGGATGGACGGGTGCAGGTCATGTCAGCCAGATTAACTCGACTTGGTTCGGCTCACTGCGGCGGATGTCCAATTCTGCCAAATTAGACACAAACAAGATAAATTGGCCAAAACCCATTAGGCTAATTAACGAATCAAGACAATTGGAAAATCCTGGTCCAACTCGGGTCAACCCAATTTAGCCCAAATTGAAATCAACTCATTGAACCAAGCATCAATTAAAAACTTTCGCCCCAATTGAGCAAAATGTCAAATCCAATTTACAAAAACATCTCTAAATGATTTTGATGATTTCCAAAATGTCATTGGTATAATATCTTTTATGATAAGTGCAGATGTTCGTGATAATTATTAAGGACCACATGATACCATGGTGTGATCATTGGAAGAAGATTGCAAGGTGTCCTTATACGGTTTTCCATAAGCAACACCAATGCACTTAAAGATCAGCTGATAATGATGTTGTGTCGATGCTGTAGAAATCACATCCTGAGTTATGTTCGAGCAACGACCATGTGAGGATGTTCATTGGAGAAAAAGATTATATTATTGTTGGGTGGAAATGCGCAATAGAAGATCAGGAAATCTTTCGGAGAACAGGAAATAGGCGTTTGCCAAAATTGTCAGAGTAGTCAGCGTTGGGACAGCAGCTGCATGACCTATTTTTGGATAGCTTGCAAATGTTTAGGAAAAAGGGCTATATGGGCAATTCTATCTTCTAGATAATAGCACCAATGGATCTCTAATGGCTAGCTGATACTTTGAAGCATCTCCAGCGAGAAGATTGAAGATGGCTACCTAAGACAGCCAAAATGTTAGAGACATACAACATAAGAATCCAAATATTTGCTCTGAGCTTCTTTTCATGTTGATATTATTTCATTCTCTCGAAAGATCTTCACTTTGATAGTCTTGTCATATTGTAATCGTATGAAACATTAACCGTATAAAAGTGAGTGCAGCTGCGGAGTCCCGATAATGTAATCTTTCATTTAAAAAGGATCAATACTTGCCAATTGTAACTTGTTGAGTAGATTACTTTGCAATCCAGCCTGACTTGTGGTTGTTAGTATGGAGAGCGGATGTTGGCTTTGTGAATAAGTTGAACTATTATATATTGGTGCGTGCTCTTATTTCTCATGATCTTTACATACTTCAATGCAATCAGCTCACGCTGATTGAAACATTTGCTTGTCTTGATTTTTCATAGTGATTGCCAATTTCCACACAATCATAAAAAATCTTTGAAACAACCTATTCACCCCTCTTAAAACTATTCTAAATTGTTGGCATACAGAAGTTTGAGGAAAAGATATACCCGTCCTGGCAATCATCATCACCACGTTAGCAGAGGATGCGACCCTCACAAATAATTCAATATTTTCTCATGTGTTGTCAAGCGACATGAGGCACAATTTTACCACATAATGTGATATGAGCTGTTAGAGATTTATTTAAGAGATTTTTCCATATATAACTTGATTTTTCAAATAATATGAGGGTCATTCATATATCTACATTCATTTTGTATATACTTAATTGATTCCAATTGATAATAATCAACATTGCAATACTACTAGTCAATCTTGTAAAGCTTATAAGTATCTAATATATTATTCATTATGCAATATATAAAATTACACAATTCTCTCTTTCGCATAATTCTTACCTAATAGCAACCGTCAAAGATGCCTAAAATAGAATTATGCGAAACAAGGGGTGCACTCTAAGGATCCTGATAACCCTTATCTTGGACAAAACCCCTGAACCTCTTGAAGTCCTTGAACATCACATCATCATCATCGTCGGGGTCTACCTCTTACAACACCCTCACTTTCTTCTGTAGACCTAATCACAACACTTTTTGATGGAGATTTTTTAGGCTTCCACATACTGGTGGCCACAACCTTTTCCTTTCCCTTACGAGATACTATTTCTAGCATCTCTACCGCAATCGGAGTGACAGTACACAAAGGCATATCCAAAATTGCCAAAAAGTCTTCTTCACTAGCAAACTTGTGAATATCCAAGTAATAACTTATATTGACTTCATTATCTCCAAATTTCTTAAAACTATCGTAGAGAGGTTTAATCGTCAAAGCCAGAGCAACACGTTCATCAAACTCTGTTATAGACAAACCTATTTTCTTCTCAAGAGCTTCTCTTTCTTCATCACATTCAGACCCCGATACTTCAATAGGCGTGGTATCGCGCAATTTGAGTCTCCTAGACACACGGGTCGACTTTCTTTTCTGTCCCTTAGTGTCATCGTAGGTTTTCTTGCAAAGAAAGATGATTTTGGAGCCATTGGACGGAAAAAGATTGAAACTTTGAGAGAGAGTTGAGAGAGACGAAAGAAAGTTTTTGAGAAACGAGAGAGATTTTGAGAGTTGTTAAGGATTAGGGCTCGTAAGATTGAAAGAATAAGAGTTTTGGAAAAAATATAAAGCGGTTTCGTAACGAGATGACGGTTCGTGTTTTCTTTTTTCTTTTTTTGAAAATTTGAAAAATGGTTATTTTTGGAAATAAAATCAATTTCAAATAAATCAAATAAAAAGAATATATTATACATATAAATAGAATCAATCAAGAATATATGAAAATATTTAAGAGTACTTACCTTAATTTCGAAAAGAAATTATTTACCTTTTCAATCTCGCGAACTTGCCTTATAAAGTGTGCTTCGAACACATATTTCTCCGGATTGCATCCGAACTTTGTTTCGAAACTTTGCAGAGCTTGTTTTTAAGAAAATACTCAAGGAAAGGGATTAGTAATAGCTAACTCATTTCTAATAAAATTAAAAGCCTCTTTGTCCGGAGGTTTAGTAAATACATATATAAGTTGATTCTTCATATCAACATACTCGAATGTGGACATCTCCATTCCGAACATGATCGCGAATGAAGTGATGTTTAATCTCAATATGTTTCACCCTTAAATGCAAAATGGGATTCTTGGTGAGATTGATGGCGCTTGTATTATCACATTTGATTTCCACATTTGTATCTTCTACACCATAATCCTTTAATTGTTGCTTCACCTAAAGAATTTGAGCGCAAACAACTTCCTAAAAATATATATTCAGCTTTTGTTGTACCTGAGAGCAACCGTGCTTTGCTTTTGAGAATACCAAGAAATAAGCATATTGCCCATAAGTTGACAAGGTTCCAAAAGTACTTTTTCTATCAATTTTACATCCAAAGCAAGATCTCGCATTTGAATCTCCTTTCGTAATAAATTCTGAATCTTTAAAATACCGTAGCTTATATTTAGGAGAAGTCCCAATCTACTTGATAATCCTCTTAATGGTTGTAAGATGAGATTCTATTGGACAAGATTGAAATCTTGCACATAAAGGAGACACTATATAATATATCTGGTCTCGAAGTTGTGAGATAGAGAAGTGATCCAATCATATCGCGATAGAGTTTGGGATCAACTTCTTTTCCTTGCTCATCTTTGTCAAGTTTGGAGGAATGTGACATTGGAGTTTCAGTCTTCTTGCAGTTTTCCGCACCAAACTTCTTGACAATCTCTAGTGCATATTTCTCTTGATGAATAAAAGTTCCACTTTTCGTCCGATGAATTTGTAGGCCATAAAATAATCTTAATTCTTCCATCATGCTCATCTCAAATTCATCTTGCATCACTTTAGAGAAATTCTTGCAGAGATATTTGTTAGAAGAACAAAAATTATATCATCTATGTAAATCGAACAAGTAAAATATCCTTACCCCGCTTCGAATGAAGCGAGTAGTGTCAACATTACCTTTAATAAACCGTTGTTCGGATAGAAAGCTACTTAATCTCTCGTACCAAGCACGAGGTCCTTGCTTTAATCCATAAAGTGTTTTCTTCAAAGCATAGACAAGATCTTTTCCTCTAGGTTCTTTAAATCCAGGAGGTTGTTCAACATAAACTTCTTCTTTGATATACCCATTTAGGAATGCACTTTTTACGTCCATTTGAAGAAGTTTAAAATTATTGTAACAAGCATAAGCAAGAAGTAGCCTAATGGCTTCTAACCTAGCAACAGTGCGTAGGTTTCATCATAGTCTATTTCCTCTTCTTGAGAATAGCCTTTAGCCACCGGTCTTGCTTTGTTTCGACAACCTTTCCTTTATCATCCAATTTGTTTCGAATACCCACTTAGTGCCAATTCTTGGACAAATTTTAGGTCTTGAAACTAGTTCCCAAACATTATTAATCTTGAACTAATGTAGCTCCTCTTGCATTGCATTGATCCAGTTTTCATCGCAAGTGATTCTTCAATCCCCTTGGGTTCGACTTTAGAAACTACAGCTATGTTGCTCATTGCTTGCTTGAATTTAGATTTGGTCTTGATGCCTTCATCCAAGCTTCCCATGATAAGCTCCTTAAGATGACTGGATTTGTGTTTGCAATTCTTGTTAAAACATTCATCTTGTGTAACGATGAGATCTTCATATTCATGCCGCATTGCTCGAAGTTTCTTCATTCTCGAATATCTTTAGAGACAACAATTTCTTCTAAATCTTTCTTCTATTTAGATTCTTTCTATGAGTCCGAACTTTGTGGAAGAAAAGGAACTTGAGCAAGTTCGGATTGATCATTCTCAAGGCTCTTATCAAACTTACCATTCATTGATTCTTCAATAACACGAGAGTTTTTGTTGTAGATTTTGTAGGCTTTATAGTTGATGAGTATCCCAAGAATATACCTTCATCGACTTTTCAACAAACTTGCCAATACTATCGTCGGCGTTTTTCGGAATAAAACATTTACATCCAAACACACGAAAATATGCAATATCATATTTTCTTTCCTTAAAAAGCTTATAGGGGGTTTTCTCAAGAATTGGTCTAAGAGAAATATGATTCAAAATAGCAAGCTATGGAAACCGCTTTCGCTAAGAAGTGAGAAGCAATTTTGCTCTCAAACGGAAGAGTTCTTGCCATTTCTTGCAAAAAATGGTTTTTCCTTTCTACTACCATATTCTGTTGAGGAGTATAAGGAGTTAAGAAATTATGCCGTATTCCAAACTCATCACAAAAGTTTGAAAAGTTTTGATTTTCAAACTCACCCCTATGATCTGTTTTTATGCGAGGAAATAGCATAACCTTTTTCATTCTAAACCTTCTTTGTAAATTTTAAAAAGATGAAAAAACATCATTTTTGTGTGCAAGAAATAATATCCATGTATATCTAGAGAAATCGTAAATAATAACAAGATAGTATTTCTTACCTCCAAGACCTAAAGTTCCGTTGGGACCAAAAATGTCCATATGGAGCAGCTGCAAAGTTCGTTTAGAAGAAACTTGATTTGTTGATTTAAAAGAGCTTCTTACCTACTTACCTAGGATGCAAGCTGAACAAAGTTTTGATTTCTCAAACATTGTTTGTGGCAAACCTCAAACAAGCTTATTAGTAGATAATTTTGAAATATGCTTCATATTGATATGGCCTAACTTTCGTGCCATAATTTAGATTCATCTTTGACCGAGATGAGACACTTTAGTTCTTCGAATCAATATTAAGAAGGTAGATATTTCCATGTCTTCGGCCGGTGAAGCTTTACTTCTTGTCTTTACTAACACCTATGCATTTTGAATTTTGAAAATAAATTTGATAATCAAAGTTACAGAGTTGACCTACAGATATAAGATTGTAGTTCGGCCTTTAATTGTAGTTCGTCCTTTAACTAAGGAGACATCATTCACTATCAAGTTTCCAATCCACACAGTCCCTTTTCTAATGACTTTACCCTTGTTATTTCCCCCAAAAGACACACTTCTACTATTGTAATCTCGAAAGTTGAATGAATTTTTCTGGATCACCTGTCATATAACTTGAGCATCCATTATCCAAAGCCATTTGTCCTTTCTCTTTCTTGGTACCCGCAAATAAATAGTAACTCACTTTGTTTCTTTGGTACCCACCATTTCTTGGGTCCATCTGAATTAGTAGTGTCTAATAACTTTCTTTTAACAAGTCTCCACACTTTCATATAATGATCCTTGACATGACTAGGATCACCTCAATTTACACAAGGTTGTTGCACATAAGATCTTGTGAACTATTTTTGAAATGATGTCTATATGCAGATGTGGAAGGTTTTTGAAAAATCCTATCATTTGCTTTGGGAAATATGTTTTTGAGATCGCTTTGACTTTTGAAACCCAAACCAGATTTGTCATGGAAAGGAATTTATTTGGAAATGATGTTTTCTAAATTTTTTGAACTTTGCAAAAATCTTTTTGAAATATTTTCAATTTCGATTTTCAAATAATCATTTTGTTTTGAAATTGATTCACGATTTTCCTTCATATGATGAAATTCACGTTGCAAGAAATCGATCTTATCTTTTTGTGAAATATTTTGCTCTTTTAAAGAGGAAATTTCCTTTTTCAAAATTGAAATCTTTTTGAAGGCTTCTTTATAACTTTTGCATAATTCATCAATATACTTTGTAATTTCATCGGGTAGTTTAGAAGGACATACCTCAACTTCGATTTTGATTCTAAATTTGACTTTGCCATCAAACATGTATTTGCGTAATCATCCTCAAATCATCGAATCACTTGGAATTTCTACTTTTAGTGCCTTTTTATATTTTACATACTTGATCTTATCTTTCTTCAGAATGGGACAATTTGTCTTGATATGTTCTATCTTCTTGCGGTGAAAACATATCACATCTTTTTTTTTTTGTTTTGTCGAAAACTTGATAATTTTTTTGATGTTCTTTCCTTTGAAGTTTTTACCTCGGCTTACTTTTTCACTGGCGCAGCTCTCATCATCTTCTTCTTCATTATCGAGTCGGATAAATCATGATTAATCTCAATTTTAGTGCAATATACTTACTATTTAGAGTCTCTTGTCTTATTTGTATTCTATTTCTAGGTTGAGTTCCACAAGCTCATCACTTTAGAGGTTCGATTGTTTGCCTCCCGTTCAGGGTTTGATGTAGTCTGTCGGACCTCGGTATTTTCGATTTGCATGGAGCCTTGTCTTGTAGTTCACTTGCTAGATTTAGAATCGCATCTATCTACAATGGATTATGCTTTTTGAAGTTTTGTATAAGTATATTATTAAATGAGATGCACAAAATAATGCATGAACGCTTTAGAATGTTTTTTTTTCGTTGTGTGTGGTGGTGTGGTTTTTTATGATGCCTTGAGACCTTTTTTTGTTGTGTTTTGTTGGTGGTTTGTTGGGCTTGGTTTGGGTTGGTGTTACTGATCGTGGTACCTAGAGAGGGGTGAATAGGTGTTTCGAACCAAAATGAAACTTAATGCCAAATTAAACGGTTTTAAGTCCAATCAAAATGGGAATTGTGAAACAACATGCATATGATCCAAACAAAATAGCAAGAGTTTAGAGAAGAGAAAATTGCATATTGAGTTTATAGTGGTTCGGCTTGTTAGGCCTACGTCCACTTTCCCACGATGTAGCTCAATTGATCGGATTCTACTAGAATGAATCAATGGATGTTACAAGAGATGATACTCTCAATTGCTCTTACAACACCTCACAAGGAAATAACTTAAGAACTCTCTGGAACAAGTATGTGAATATGAATAACTCGGGCACTTTGAAATTATATGTTTTTGACACTCTATTGGTCACCATGGTTCTTCTTTTATACTCATTTACTTCCAAACTAGCCGTTGGATAGACCTTCAAAGGATGGCTCTTCAATCATTGATTGGACGTCAACAATCGTGATTGAACGAGATTATATCCGGAGAAGATATGGTAGCTGTTGGAGTAGAGCCTAAACTCTTTAGATTCGGTCGCCTAAACAACTAAATCATCGGTTTCAAAAGTAAAGTTAATTCAAATAAATCACAAATCTTATCCCTAGAAAGTAATATCCAATCATAGATACTCTTCCGATTTGATTGAAGAAATATCTTATCAATAAAATATTACAAACTTCCATAAAAGATATCGCCATTATTGGAAACTTCTCAAATGTGGATCTTCGTAATCTATTTGAAAGAAGACGCAGAATCTAAATGTTAAATAGAGACCATCCGAATCCGAACAAACTTTCGAATAGTGACATTGAGCCTTAATAAAGTCCTTCGGACATGTCATGTCAAGTTTCAAATGAAAAAAGCCTTCGAGAGGCAATCACATCCACCATCCGAACAACTTCGAAGCAAATATATAACTATAAGTTTCTATTCACTTGTTCATTTTGCAATAAAACTTTATAAACATTATATAGATTCTTTCGAACAAGGATAGTTTTGTCAAAATCAAAAATATTTAGAGGCAAGGTTTTCTCAACACCCTCGTTTGGGTCGACCCTACCACCAAGCTCATGCTCCAGCTCTTTACAAGTCATCCGCGTAATCAAAAGTAAAAGAAAACTTGTTCACTACTTCTCCAATGCAAAGGCTTTTACCCAGCTATAGTAAAAAACAAACACCCGTTTGACTAGAAAGTCAACGCATACTCCCCATTTGATCCTCTCTTTGACCAATCCGGTCAACAAAATCTCCGGCATCCACGTCGTCATCGTCATCAACTATCTTTGTAGAGAAGCCCACTCAAGAACCCCCCCCAATATAGGATGATCACCTCAGGCTCTTCCCCGCCGGTTCCTTCATCCCATTCCACTCCATGAGTAGCCGACACCATCGACGAGGACGAGGTTGTCGAAACACCCTCGTCCGAGACATCGTTCTCCGAGTCAAGCCACCAAGCACTGCAAGACTCACACCCGAAATTTCCCCATGGTCCCCTACCACCCTCAAATCTCCTCTTCTTTTTCTTCTTCTCTTGGCGATTGCCTCTTCTTTGCGGTCCGATTGATTACCCCATTAGATTGCGATATCCAATCGCGGAAGCTCCTTTCAAGGCCGTGAAGTCTGAGCTGTTGGTCAAGATTATCCCAATGTTGAGAACTCCATGTATCATGTGTAATCAAAGAAGTTGAATTGATTTCGCCAAAAAATTTGCTAAAGAAAAGAAGGAATCCCATACTACTCACTTGTCGGAAGGATGGCGAATGCCGACAGCCTATAAAATAGTAAAGTTTGCTATTACCCATGAAATCGGGTAGGACAGAATGGGGTGGTCGGAGGCGGCGATCGTGGGGAGGCCGGTGAAGTTGCGAGGGGCCATGGCCTTGCACCGGGAGAAGCTGTGAAGGCGTGGGCTTACACCAAGTTCGGCGGGTAACACGAGCCTCCATTCGATCAGATCAAGGCGTAGTCGGTCTCGAACCCTCAAGCGTTGTCAATGCCTCGGGTTGGCTTTAGGCTATGTACCTCGTTGCGGCCCTCGCGGGGGTTGCCCTCAACATGTAATGTAAGCTTCTTTATAATCGGAAAGAGAGAGGGAGCGGCTCTCTATGCCTTTGCGTTTTGCTACACACCTAGTCTCTTTTCCTCTTCTTCTTCTCTACCTAATGAAAGGGAGTCTCGGTTCCATTTTTGGACATCATATGTTGTGTGGAGCAACAAATTGAATGATAAATAGACAGAATAAGAAAATAAATCAAACATCGGATGTACGTGATTCGGTTGTAGAAACCTACATCCATGGGAGAGAAAGCAACGAATTCCACTATAGAACAAACGATATATAGAGATTACAAGTCACGCTTGAGTCATTCAAACACTCTCAATACTTCTCAAGCCCCAATTACATCTAATAACATACACAAGTGTTTAGCCCTCAATTCCTAGTGAAATAATCTCTCAATCTCACAATGGAATTAAAACACAAATCTTACGATAAGATTTAATTGACTAAAAACACGTACTCTAGTCTTCGATTTCATGCAAGGAGCAAGTTGTCCAAGATGTAATTATCACAAGTATGCCTATACACATGCATCAACCATGGTGCACAATTCTCAAAGAATTCTCTCGCATATACGGCACACCTCTCGCTCACATCAATTACTTCCACAAGAAGCCTCCACAATTAGAATGTATAAGTATGTCAATGTAGCCGACTTCTATTCGGAGAAGGAAAAAATTATGCGACTTGGTCAACAAACTTGGACTTTTCTTTTTCTTGACCGACTTCAATCAAGATAGACTCTAACCGCACATATCACCGAACGGAATATGTTTCCATAGTGCACAGGTTGCAGGTATTCACAAATATTCAAATTTGGACTTTCTTTAATCAACGTGATATCAATAAAAACAAGAAATATCCAATTCAAAATATTTAAATTTTCGCTCGAGTTCAAACTCGAAACATATTCTAACAGTCTCCATCTTGGCTCAACGTTTAAGCCAAGTCACAATCGCTTCACTAGAACTTCGAACTTCGAACTTCATTACTCTCCCGATAGCCCTAGTGGGCTCAATCTGCCATAGACGTAATCCAAGTCCAACCCACGCTTGAACTTCGCTATAACCGTGGATCTCATCGTAATACCTACTGCACATGCATCTTTAATTGCTCCACCAGGACTTTTCGACACAAACTCCTCTATCACAAATAAAGTAAAACTTTCGTTGCATCCATATCCGTCAAGAGATTGAATACGTACTTTGTCAATATCGGTGCAATTATAGCAATCGTTGACTCTATAGGCTCCACATTACTACAAGCACTATATGAATCGATTACTTCACTAGTACCCACTACCTCAAGAGTTTCTAGTTACAACTCCACCTTTGGGTGATCACCGTTCGGATCCATATTAATACTACTACAATCACTTCTAGCAAGAAATACTAGAGACTTGTCACGGGTAACTTCTCTACCGCAAAAAGGTGAATTTGTATTCAAGCACCACAATTGATAGCTCTACTCACCTCATGCATAGCCATGGAATATGCACCTTGCCCTCACATCGAGCTTACCGTCACTTACTTAGCAATAACACGGGTAACCAAACATTCTAAAAATATAATAATCAATAATGTTATCTCGACCACGCTTCTTCGGGAGTTCGATATCCGATCGTAGTCAATGGAGATCTATTCACCAGGTAGCTCGCCTTACTAAGTGCATCCGCTAGAATTCTCCTAGCCATACCAATAATAGAGTTCATTTTACGGGCTGTCTTTAATAATGTTCTCGCTCATCAATTCCGTAAATCGTTGTAGTTTATCGACACTAGTGCGGTGTTTCACTATGCCATTTTTCATGCAGAATTTATTTACCAGCTCGAGTAGAACCCTATGCTATTGTCAATTCACACATGCTTAATCGACTTACCGGTCTCCATCACGATCAAAGCTTTCGACCGTGTGTTCCCGACAACAACATCAAACTTGTGCATCGACACAAACGCCAAAGTCTTCCTCGAGCAATCGTTTTATTCTTGAACATATACCGACGTCTCCGGAGCGAAACCTATCAATGTCTCACCTTGAAGTTCATACGGGCTACCATGCTTGATTCATTTTATTATCACCAAGGTGCCTCGAACAACCTTGAAAACTCCACCTGGTGAAGAATACTTGCATCCACCTAAATCTAGGGCACCCAAGGAAATTAAGTTCTTTTTCAATTTTGGAACGTGTCTTACTCTAGTCAATGTCCTCACAACGCCATCATGCATTCCGATTTTAACATCACCAACACCCACAACATCGCATTCGGCGTTGTTCCCCAACTACACTTTACTACTATCCATGCACCGATAAGTAGTAAACCGGTTCCTATTTAGTGTAGCATGAAAAGAACAACTAGAATTCATAATCCATCCATCAAATGACGAATCCTCGGTGACAAATAAGATACCATCGACACCATCAAAATTATCGCCTAGAGCTACAATATCATCCATAGATTTAAACTCTAATTCCCTTGCCCTTCTCTTTTTTCAGCCTAAGGCAATCCCTTCTAAGATATCCCTTCTTGCCACGGCTCCAACAGACAAGCACCACCAATCCTAGACTAACAACGTCTATTCAAGTTCATACTACTTCGCTAACACGAGTACCGATTTTTCTTCTATTTTGACCTACTAAAGTAGTAATTACCGATTCGCCGACTCTTTTCTACGGATGTCCTCACTCGAATTAAATCTCGAATCCCATCAAAAGTCAAACTTGTTAACCCGGAGGAATTACTAACGGTAGTAACAATAGTATTCCAACTATCGAGCAATGAGGATAATAGAATCAAAGCACATATCTCATCTTTAAAGTCAATATCAACTAAATTCAATTGATTAACAATCACATTGAATTCATTGATATGATTAGCAATCGACGCACCTTTGCTCATCTTTAAATTAACAAGACGTCGCATCAAATAGACCTTGTTGATTGCATAGGGCTTCTCGTACATATCCAACATGGCTTTCATCGGATCCGCAAGTGGTCTTCTCTTTGATGATATTAAATGCGACGTTACGAGCCAACCTCGCCCAAATAACATCCATCGCTCGTCTATCCAAGTAATTACCAATCAACTTGCTTCATCGTATCTGGTTTCTCCCCTGCACAAGGGCAAGTCAGACTTCATCTCGATAAAGATAGTCCTCAATCTCGCATCTTCCGAAAACCAAAGTTCTTCTCCCCAAATCGTCGATTTTCATTTTAACTTCTTCGTCGCCATCGATTCGCTTCAACTCAAGCAAGCCTAGCTCGATACCAATTGTTGCATGGAACAAGTGATTGAACGATAAATAGACAAAACAAGAAAATAAATAGAACACCGTATGTACGTGGTTCGGTCGTAGAGACCTACGTTCACGGGCGGAGCAAAGAACGAATTCCACTAAGAACAAGCGATACACGTGTTAACACCTAAATTTTGATTTTTAGAAAATCATTTATTTTAAGCATAAAAATGAGAATTAGTCATAGTTCTCAACCAAAACTAAATTTCTCATTCATTGCATATTTTTTTTTCGTCATTCATGCATATCATTGCATTCGGGACAGAGGTGGAGCAACCGAGCTTCAATTTGATGAGCAACTGGACCAAACACAGTCTGAAATTTTTGACCATGCACAAGAGGGGTGTGCCGAATTTTATTAAGCTAATTGGACCTATTTTCAAGCTCAATTCATATCCATTCAAGCTTAATTTAATTATTAAGGCTTTCAATTTAATGACTATTATTTGGAAGGAGCTTTACTTGAACATGAAAATTTGAAGATGAGCCCACAATGTGAGTGGAAAATTGGACTAAGGCATTGTCCACGGGGTTGCCGAATTTTTTAGTGGGTTTGGACTTAAATTCAAATTCAATTAAGCCCAAGCTTAGCTCTTTTTATTATGTGAGGCCCTTAATTAATTATCTATTTAATTAATCTAGGCCTGAGATGTCGCCACAAGCCCGCAGGACATGAAAAATTCGGCCGACTCATGCTTCACACTCACTTGGCTGAAAATGCTAGAGTCTTAGGGGATTGAACTCTCAAATTTCCAGATTGAATTCAGAATTTTAATTAAGTTAGAAGGTCCCATCCTAATTGGTGTTCTAAGATATTAAAACTCTATCCTTATGCAACTAATACTAGAGAGTTTCAATGGATTAGGATTCCTCTAATCTAAGGCTCACTCTAGATTCTGCTCTAACTAGGACTCCCGATCCGATGGTATCAATCAATTCTTACTCCTACTAGGATTGCCGAACCGAGCTCTATATAATGAACCCTTCGCTCACGTTACGTTCATTCGGCCACCACTATAATTTTCTGCATAAGAGAGTACAGAAGATCCGAGGTAAATTCCAGGAAATTTAGGGAGTTTGATTGTCTTCCCAACCGGTTGAGACAATCCTCCTTGATCTCGAGACTTCATCCGGCCAAGCTCCACTGTCCGCCCTTGCTCTGTACGCCCGGCTCTTATCCAGCCCAACAGCCATTGTCCAGCAGCTCCTTTGGCGTCCTTGGATCAGCCCCGACGTCTTTAACAAGTTGCTTTTTGCCCGGAAGTTCACAATCAACCCGCCGGATCACTAAGCTGCCATCCGAGTGCCCACTGTCCAGACGAAGAACAGCCACTATTCTACCTAATTTGAGATTAAATTAGCCTTGTTTTTTTTTTTATCGATATTTGGCTACTAATTCTTTTGTTGGCTGGTGCTGAGATCCCTCGAAGTTTTGGAGTTCAAAATCGCTCAAAGGGTGCTGTTTTCGGTGAAACTCACAGCTCATACGTGTGCTGGAATATCGTTCAAAAAAGGTACAAATTTCTTGCCTTTTGATTGCAACCTATGCTTTGTTAACTTCGTAACATACATATATGTTCTTGTGTCTCTATGAAATTGCAATCAAAATCAGAAAATTTAAAGCCTTTTCTATCCACTTTTGCAAGAACCGAAAATTGATTTTCATCACCTAATAATTCTGATCTTCTGTGAATTAATTTGCTTGGATCATAAAAATTTTAAATAATCTTGAGAATAGATGCAATTTGATCGAAATTATTTTTCTCAAAGTCAAGATTGTTTGACACTTTTTGCGATCTAAATTGAATTGGTAAAGATTAAATTTTTGGCATAAAGACTTTCTTGGCAGAATTATATATGCTGATGAGCGTGGTTGTGATAATCTTTCGCTCTTGAATCGGTGGTTTGCATTTATCCATTTGTTGTTAGACGTGATCTCTATTGATATAGATGAAGATTTGAGCTAAATTAGATAATATCATAAATCAATGGATAGCTCTTTCAGTTTGGATGATTATCATTAACATTTGATTTGGTTGGACGGATTGCTTCGGTTGTTATCATATCTTACCTCTCATGAATTTTTCTGAAATTATTTGATTAGAGATAAGATTTGAATTCATTAGATTATATTTGATTGTTTTTTTAGAATTATCCTAAATAGTTTTTTTATCCTTAAAGATAATTTTCTCAAAATTAAATTTTGGATTTTGGATGAGAAAAGGTGGGCCCTCACTTCATATTTTCGGCCACCCCTTGTTTTTAAAAAAAAATCAATTAATTGGTTTATTTTATTTTTGTCATGTTTGTTTGCTTTTGATTGTTATAAGATTTGCACATTTATAAACAAACATGCATATAATATATGCTCCCCTGTGCCTTGTTCCGTTGGAAAAATAAATTACAAGCCTTGTCCATGATCTTTTGGAATGGGACGGTAATTTAGTATAGAATCTTGTGTTCTGTCTTTTGGCAAAAGGGATGATGTTATTCTATACAATTATTTGCATACTAGCTCGAATCCTCGAGGATGTAGCGGATAAAGTTCTACCCTAGCCCGATTTTTGGGACTGAGTGAATTTATCGAAAATTTCAGAATTTAAAGGTATATTATGGGCATTTTTGTTTATTTTTGTTCAAGCTTTTGATTGTTTATTTTTGCCCCAAAATACAAAAAATCACCTCCTCTTTTGGCTCATAATATATGATCATTCATGTCACATTTTTCCTAAATCAAAAATCATTCAATTCACATTGATAAATCAAAAAAGGATTTTTTTCATGAAATTGGTACCAAAAGGACATTAATTTTTCAAATTAATGCAACCAAGTCCCCGGACTCATTTTTTCTTGTTCGCAGAAATAAAATAGTTCTCACACTATTTTATATAGGTTTCTAATCGACCTATCGAAAATGATTAGTGGCTACTCTAATTAAATAATTTTTCATGAATTGAACCTAAGTTGCGATTCGGTAGGACTTGAGAGAGTTCGAATTAGGTTAGTTGATTTAATTAACTTGATAATCTGTTAGCCTGATTTTAAGTCGCGACAACACGGAGATTACAAATTACGCTCGAGTCACTCAAACACTCTCGGTGTTTCCCAAGCCCTAATTACATCCAATAACACACACGACATTTAGTTCCAGAAATAATCTCTCAATCTCACAAAGGAATTAAAACACAAATCTTACGACAAGATTTAATTGGCTAAAAAC